>OU898278.1:177207664-177807664 GCA_918026665.1 Diabrotica balteata | reverse complement strand
GATGTTCAAATTATTCATACAAATATATAAATAATGAAATACATATGTTATGTTAAAACATATAGTAACAAACATTATTAAAAAGAATGCACAAATACATTTTTTAATTAATATCATTAATGAGCTGTATAGACAAACAAAATAATTGTTGTTACAATAACTTAAACTTTTAATTAAAACCGCAAACAAATATTTATTTATGCTATAAAATATCTCTGTAGTAGGCTAATAGTTAGTCAATTAACGGTTTAACCATGAGAAGGTGACTCTAGTAAATTTTTCACATTATTATTTACCTAGTTGCAATGCTTGAAGTGTCGCTTCTTTTAGTTATTTGATAAAAAAATAATGTCTAAGCTAAGCATTGGTTCAAAAAGTGTTACTGGGACTCTACTTCATCGATTGCAACCATTAAACGATGTTTTGCTAAATTAAAATGCGGTCAAAAAGTGGCTCCGAAAGGCCAAATGATGTGGTTGTTCCCGAAAACATCGAAAAACGCTAAGTGAAGTTAAAAGAGATAGCTAATACCATCAAATGATGGTGTTTTCACTATTATACACAGACATTTTATTATGAGAAAGTTATTTTAAAAATGGGTGCCGCGTTTTCTTACACCAGAGCAAACACAACAACAAATCGATGAATTTTGGCGCTTTTTGGACATGTTTATTAGGAGTAAATTGCAGTGTTTGCATCGATATGTCACAATGGATGAAACATGGATCCATCATTCACTTTCGGATATTAAATCTAAGTCATCTGAGTGAACAGCACCCGAAGACAGCCGTCCAAAGCAACCAATAATGCAACAAACCGACGGAAAGGACCTCGGTATTTTGGGACCTATAAGGAAAGATTTTATTATCTATTTGAAACATGTTAAAAAAATCAACAGTGACTACTATATTGCTTCATTGGAACATTTGAAGAACAAAATCGCAAAGAAACGGCCGAAGACAAGAATCGATGAAGATGATGACAAAAATGAATGAACTGAATTTTGAGTTTCTTCCATACCCACTATATAGCTGAGATCTGCAACCGATCGACTAGCAACTTTTTTCTGATATAAAAAAACTCTCTGGATATTTAGATCCAAAAAGATATTTAGCTCCACTGAGGAAGGTATGGCCGAAGCTGAAGCATATTTTAAAACCGTTTTAAAAGGGCGGCATCTAAATAATAAAAGAGTGTTGTAATCATTATATCGGCGTTAAAGGAGATTATTTTGATGAATAAAGAATAATTTTTGTAAAAAATGTTATTTTACTAGCTAAAGATAATCTTCCAAAAATATGCTGTCTGTATTTCTTTAAAATCCAATAGTATTTACCTCTTGTATTATTTTTGTGAAAATTTTTGTGTTTTTGTATAATGTTGAAAATGTTATTAAAAGTAACAGTTAAATATGTAGATGAAATTAGTATTTACACAAAAGGACAAACATGAACAGTGTTTGTCCTATTGTTTGTCCTAGATTACTGGTAACAAATGTGATAGCTCTTACATGTAATATAAAAATGTACTAAACACTAACGGTTTAAAAAGCTATCCAAAGGTAACAGACGATTTATTAAAGACAAATAGAGAGAGAGAGAAGTGTAAATAGAATAAATATAATTAGTACAGATGACAAAAAAAAACTAGATTTCTACTAATAAGTATAACTTACTAGTTAATAAGTCTTTTAAATGTCTATGTGCGCTATTATTGTCCATTCGGGTCACTATTACGATCTTGATTTTATAGATGTGCGGATGTGGCAACCATATGTCAAAGACTACCTAGAGAACTATGTGAAAAACTTCTAACACTTCTAGTTTATACAAAAAAATACTAGTGTATTACAATTATCGATTGCTGTTATAACAACAGTGGGACAAATCTTTGACAGATTTAGAGAGCACTGTATTCATTTATGAGCAGTAAATCCTTGACGCATTTTTGAGAGCTTCTGCCAAGAGAGATGTTGCTTCTTCCCCGTCTATATTCGGTCCGGGTTGTAGGCGGTGTGCCTGATTTTTCGGGGAGTCTTTTTTGGATTTAGAGTCTTAAGCACACAAAATACTAAGCACTCTTAACAATGTTGTCATTTATATATTTACACAGTGGGCGAATTTTTGTCAAAACTGGAGTTAAATACTAAATTACTGTTACTAATTAAATTAAAAATATTGGTAAATAATTTTTACATGTTCGAATGGATTTATTCGAAGAAAATAAAATATCTTGTGACATCTGGTATAGAAAAGAGCTATTTGAGATCCGGTAAGAAACGAAGACATAATGGCGCAATGACGATAAAATGTACAGTTGTATATTGTATTTAAACTCGAATTTAAATTTTTAAACTTTATTTTTAAATAAATAAAGTAATAATAAAAATAATTAATTTAATTTTAAATAAATTTATAAAAAATTGATCGCTTTAACTTCGTTGTACACATACTTTTGTCTCAATTAATCTTTATTCATGCCACGCCTATGGATTTTTACTATGTTGTTCCGATAGCGGGTAGCTGCAGGACTGGATATCTGTAGGAATGCGGACGTTAACCGGTATAAACAATGTGCTGAGATACCAATAGCGCATCCCCTTAAGGACATGCCTTATCTGATAGAAAGATTAGATGATAGATTACGGAGAATGATAAAATTATCTTTGTTCAATTCGACAACCAATTACAATGTATAGGTATTGATAATCTTAATTCTTGTTAGATAGTGAATGCAAATTGAATGGAACACAATAAAACAAAAAGAAAAATATGTCATGTATTAGATGCAAGATTAAATGCTTTTAGAACAATTTTCGTTACTTGAATTAAAAGAAACAAGTTCAGTCCTATAAGTATAAGACTTGGCGAAGAAAAAAAAAATAGAAACAATCTTGCTTGACTGTTGTATAATGTATATGGCCTTATGTATAATTTTTAAATTATTTTTTCTAACCCCCTCTGTGGCTCAGTGGTAAGAGCGCCTACCTTTGAACCTAAAGGTCGTGAGTTCGAATCTCATCTGGGTGGAGAAATTTTCGTTTATTAAAAATTAATGAATGAAAATAATTTCTATCCTTGTGCGATCTGTACTCACCGGAGGGACCGTAGACGTTCGGATACAATTAGCGTCTCTTAGCAATGACAATGACGTCGACTTTGCTAAGTATCAAGACAATTACTCTACACGTACACACACACTACACTAGGTACCTAATTGTACCATGCCAATGATCATAGTTGTCGAGGCATAACTCAATAAAAAAAAATTATTTATTCTGATCTTTGCTGGTTTCTATAAAAGTTAGCTTGTTTTTATTCTTTTACATTTTTATATTATATATTTATATCATAAAACATTGTAGATTATAAACAGAGAACTGACTTTAACGAAAAATGTATAAGTCTTTACAATACGGGTCTACCGGATGGTATTAAAGATTAACTGGGTAACATAAAAAACAAAAAAGATCACCATCTAATCAACAAAATATCAGAAATATCCATGTGAAATCAAAACCTAAAATACTTTGGCCGTGTCATGGAGCATCCAGAGAAGTATAACCGTCTGCACTTCGGAATACAAATAAAGATCGGCGCAAAATTGACAGCAAAGGAAGAAAATACCATTTCTAAGATCTTGGAGAATAATATCATAAAATATCCGCTAATATATTTCCAGCTGTCAGAAAAATTATTATAGAAAATACAATCAGAAATGTTCAATAGTCGATATACTGCAGGAAGAAGAAGAAGATCCTAATTTATTACACTACGAAAGAGATAATTTAGTTGTCTACATTTACAAAAATAAATTTATACTATAAGTTTTCTTGTATCTCTAATTTTTCGAAAATATTCAATTGCAAAATTTACCAATTTCTAATACTTATCCTAATTTCTAAATTTGAGCGCGCTCCTTTTAGGACCCCATTATCCTCTCTAAAGTACAAAATACCAATCGAAAAGCCTCGTACCTCCTTCAGCGCCTACCTTATTATTCTACCTCCGAAGGGAATCTTTGTGTAAAGGTTTGAATAGACTTAATTATTAAGAGGTCTTTGTTCCACAGTTATGATGACTTTAAGAGCATGTTGAGTTATAAAATTTTGAAAGTAAAAGGCCCACGTAAGACGCTTTTCATTATTTTTTGATGTCGCTAAAGGAGTAAGCGGATTGACTGTTGTGGTGTGGGTTTGTCAATCGAATTTCCCGCTGAAATGATGGAGAGGGTTTAAATTCAAAAGACTTTGAGTAAAACGAAAGATTTAATAATTATATGTATATATATATATATATATATATATATATATATATATATATATTGTTATGATGTGTTGTTGTTGTATGAGCAATGAGTAATTTGAATGATATATGTAAGTATAGGGTTTTTATCGCGGTTCTCAAAGAATTAGTTTGTAAGTACTTTTTTTTTAAATTATCTTTATTATAAATATTATGAAACAAATCTATCTATCTAATATAAGCAATATCAATTTAAAACAATCTATCTAAAATTTGAAATTCTTACAATTTATTAAATTATTAACAAAATTTGGTACCTTCTTTCACTGAACGCCTAAAGTTTTTCCAAAATTAAAGTTATTATCACCACTCGATATCTTCTTACTAAGCCTTGGTTATCCAACTATTTTAATATGTTCCTTATTAATTATCTCCACTCACCATATAAATATATATTTAACTCCTTGTAATTTCCATATACTTAATGTACTTTGAAATATACTGGATCTTGTGGTTGTATTATTGAATGCTTATTTCAATGAATTAACTTCAAACTGTCACTATATTACTGTAGTAATAATTAATCTCCAACTGTATTTAACTTAACAATTCATGTAACTTAATCAATGAGTTCTGCTAGCTAAGAATCTCTTCATAACCTCATAAACAACTGACTTAATAATCCTTAAATTTTTATAACTAACTCCTCAATAATAATCTTGTAACTGGTTTAACTTCTTCTAACTAACTCACTTAACTCAATTAATAATCTTCTTGTTACTAAATTCTTGAATTATAACTTTACTGTAATTGACTGATTGATAACTGAACTAAAACTTTAACTGACCTGAACTAAACTCTAACTCAAACTGACTCTAACTGACTGACTGACTGACTGACTGACTGACTGACTGACTCCCTCCCCAAATTACATGGCTTTTTATATCCTTTCATTGTTTCCAGAATATTCTAGCAATAAATCATGTTCGAATCCTTCTATTTGTTATATCTGAAAATTCTGGAATAAAATGGAATCGTTTTCTGTCTATTATGTATTATGTATACAGTCCCATTGACATTTCTAGAGTTTTCTATCTATAATTTACTTGACTTTAGGCTCTCCAGATCAGAACTACACTATTATATGTAACTTAAACATTTATATGAACTATATTTTTACAATTTTACATCCACAATTATATTCTAAATTTACATTCCAAAAATAAATAAGTATTTGACTTTGACACTACAGTGTATGTTTAGTTGCATAGCACATGGCTGAGTAAACATATTAAATATTAAATAAAATAAAATTTCTTAAACTTAATTATGCTAAATTCTTAAAAATACCCTCATATAATTATTGTTTTATAATATTATCTAGTATATAACTTACAAATAATGTCTCTAACCACTATTTAAATAAATTTATTGTATATCTGGTTGTATATATTTCTAAGTTAATTTATTGTATTTCTGTTTTCATAATAATATATACTAATTATATAATAATATATACCTAAGTTAAGCCTCTAGGCTTAACTTAGGCGGATGTTAACTACAATATTACCACTATTACTAAATTATTTACATGATAAAATTTAATTTAACTTTCTTTTTCCTCATTACTTATCTCTAGGTATGTTTTTCACATGTCTTCTATTTTTACTATATATATTTTAGGTTAGTTTGACAGAGGACATACGAAGAGAATGCACAAGAATACTGCGTTGTTACGTTTTTTCTACTTTACTATACGGCATGGAAGCGTGGACAATAAAACAGTCTGAAAGAAAAAAAAATTAAACTTTTTTGAGATGTGGTGAACCTGAAGAAGAATAAGAAGAGATTTTATACTATAGAATAGAAAACAAAACAGTACCTTGCATTAACCGGTCTCTTTCTGCTCTTATGCTTATGCAATCTTTATCATACACTTTGGCATAATAGCTTGAATGTTTTGTTTACCTCTCTTAGTATTTATTAACAAGTAACCAGTTTCTCTTACTGATCAAAAAGGAGAAAAACAACCATAAAAAAAACACTGGATTTCATTTGAACTTGAAAAAACTCTCTCGTCTGTGTAATTTTTATGTTAAATTTATAGAGCTGTTGTTTCATTCATTGGTAGTCGATAACTATATATAGCAATTACATTCTCAACTCCTCTTTTATTCAAGGTGATCTATGTATGATTTTTTTTTGTTTTGCCAATATTTCTATTTTGTCATAGTTTGGCGTGTGACTCATCGTAACAGAATGTTCACTTAATGCACAGGCTTGTACTTTATTCAGAATAATGTTACTCTTGTGCGATGTTAGTCTTCATGGCAAAATCCTGGGCGTTTCTCCAATATATACTTTGTTGCAATTATTACAGGGTCAAGAGTACATCACGTTGGAGTTTTCTTTAATATTTAAGGTTGTTTTCAGTTTGGTGTACAACTTCGATACCGTTTTTATATTTCTGGTTCCAATTTTTGGTATTAGGTACTTCTCTGAATTTATCTAAAAGTCTGTTTGTTAAGTTAGGAGGAATATATTGTTGACTTTGCTTTCGCTTTTTCAGCTCTTCTTCGTCTCATCTACGCTTTTTCTTCTTCTCTTTCTCTTCTTTATTGTTTCCTTCTCTTAGTAATTAATAAATTAATTGTTTTAATATCTGTTCAATCTCACCTATGTGTCCAATTCTTTAAAATACATTTATTGGGAAACAAACAATATTACAATACTCCTTTAATTTTACACAATAACAACTATTCAAAATACTACTGTTGTTAAACAGTCAACTTTCTATGTTTATATACAATTTTTGCCGCTCCGGACATTACAAGAGATTTCGGGATTTTTAATAATATCTCAAACATTCTTAATTTTTTTTATTTCTTCTTTTTTGTCAAGGAATTTCTGAATGGAATAAATCTCACGGAACAGTCTGGTAGTGTTACTACATATAATAGAAATACTTAAAACATTGACTTTCGAATGATTACAAATTGCAAACATAAGGAAAATTTGGACATAAAATAACGAAAAAATCCCAAAAATAGGCAACAGAATAACACATAACAGAAATGGCACAAAAAATGTTAGAATACGTAAAAAAATTGGTATTTTTTGTAAACTAAATGTCTGTAAAAATAAAAAATATGAAAAAACAAAAGCATAATCACGCATTATATGTCGAAGTACAAAATTCCTGCTCCAATGAAAACGCTTTTCTAAAAGAAAAAAATCTTTCAACTATAATAAAAAATTAGTAAGTTTCTATTATCACAATCAATAATTTAAACGTACCTACATGATTTTGACAATCGATATTTTGGCGAAGGAGACATAGTTGTAGTTTGGCGAAGGAGCTGACAATAGTGACACATTCGTTATTTGTTTTTAGTTGTTCTGTGTTTATGTTATTTATGTATTTAAATAAAGATGATGATATACTATGCCTTAAAAGTTAGTTACGGAGAAAAGTAAGTAAAAATATTAAGACAAATTTATTGTAAATATTATACAGTATACTCCCTCTATATCGAACACTGATATTACGAGGTTTCGCTTATAACGAGATACATTAGATGTCTCGTGAAATTTCTATTGAACTATAACCCTCTCTATAGCGAAGCGAATTTGGTTATAACGAGATAAAATAAGATCGAAAAACGTGTCTTTTTAAGTTTTTGACCCAGCCGTGGTTATAAATAAATACCCTTTTTAACTGCTCTGCAATAAACTGCCGCCTGCGATAAACTTCTTTACAATAAATACAACTGTTTCACATATTTAGAAAATATGATAGATATAATGTCTGGTTAGATGTCTAGAAATAAGATCTGGTTACCCATATTGAAAGTGGAAGTTATTAAAAAGAAAATACCAGTATTAGTAAGTCAGTAACATATAGAGGATACATTATTTATGTTTTTTAAATAACAAACATATAAAATCAGAGTTTGGTGTTTACTAAAGGTAAACTAACTGCACGACCAAATACTTACCATGTCAGGATAGTATTATGAGGTTTTTTTCCTGGTCTTTCCCTCATAATTTACTCTGGAATCACTAACAGGAGAATTTTACTGTCATCATCTCATGTGTTTGTCTTTTTAAAGACGAATTACATGCTATGATTTTTTCTGACGGATATTCTTAGGTTAAAGTTGATTTCATGTAATAGAATAAACTATCTTGTAATTAAAGTCGTCCTAGGAGCGCAACTTAATAATATTGGCAATATCATTTTAAAGCGTCTAGTTTAAAATGTATAATGTATGTCTAAATTGTCAATATAAATGAGTCAAAAAAAAATGAAATTATTAGAAAAATTTTTCATTAAGTAACAAAAAAAACAAAATTTGTTTAATTTACTAATGTTTGTATTTTGAGAACGATTTCCGAAGTGAAAATTGAAACGTCAATAAACGTATTTTTACCTTTAATTGTGGCTTTTTCCCAGTTAAATAGTAATAAATTTATTACAGTTTCCCTGTAACGTATGTCGAGGACAGTATGTTGAATAATACAATAAGCAGACTTTTATGTTTTGTTTACTTTTATAGTAGACCAAGAATTTTTCAATACATCCTCGTATACGATAAAAATATAAGCTTTAAAATTGAGGACATTTTTCATCGTAATTTTCTCAACTTCCTGGAACGCTTGATATAAACATTTCCATGACAAGCATATTTTGCTAATCCCCTAGTATGAATGCAAGTTGCGGTAGCTTGTTTGTTCTGTTTAGAACCGTCGATGGTAGATAAGTTTGTACGAAGCTTTGCAAAGATTATGTTTTACATAAATTATTGCGGTTCGCCATTTTTCAGGATTAATTATTTATGTTTCGCGGTGTATGAGTTATGTGAGAGCTTTATCTGTATCACTCGTAGCTGGTTGGTTTTAATTAGTAACTGTATGTGTGGTTGCATTGGTGGAGGCGAAAGAAATGTGTGCAGCGTAGGGTGTTTTAAAACTATTCTCTAGAAAAATGTTTACATGTACGGGAAATGTTCCCATGTTTACGGAAATAGTTATGGGCCAAATTATTATTCCCCTTCATCTTAAGCTACCGTCTTCTTTAGATAGTTGGTTATCATCATATATTTTTTTATCATAATAACAGTAATAAGACCTAAGTAGGTAAATGAAGTAGTTTTGAGATGTTGCATGATCAATCCGTTAAAATTTTAAATAAAATAACGGAAATGAAAAATATTTTTGAAGTGTGTAAAAAATTTAATTCCTAGCTAAGCATTTTGGCTTGTAAAGCCATCGTCAGAGCTATGATCAAGGTTTAAAAAGCACCACTACTCAAGAGAGATTCCATTTGTTTATAAATCCACTTTTTTTTTGTTTTCATATATAAAAGTTAAAAGTTACAAAATCTTCTGTGAAAAAACAGATAAAATGATTTTTCCAAAAAAATGGGATCCCTGTTGAGTAGTGGTCCTTTTAGTAGTGGTTAAATTTTCACCATAGCACCAATGGTTTTGTAAATTTTTCTAGTAAGTCGGGTGAGATGACCATCCAAATTTTTAGATGCAAAATTAGTACATAAGAAAACCTGGTTTATCTCGAGGTTTATGGACTCAAGAAAATCTTCTCCGAGCCGTCCAAGCTGTTAAACATAGTTCTTCTATAACAAATGCATCTATAGCTTATGATATTCCGAGAAAAACTTTGCAAAGAGACATGAAAACTGGAAATATGTTCAAAGGTAACATGAGTCCCTATTGCCAGCTTAAAAAAGACAACAAATATCGAAACGATATAAATTAATATAAATAGTAACAAAAACGAATAAAAATATGGACCAATTTTTTAGCGACATAAAAATAAACAATAAAACCTTTAACAAGTAAAATTGTGATAAAACTAATTAAAAAGAGGATAAATGAATCATCACCAAGTGGTGGAAATAAAAGAACAACCGACATTTTCAAGCAGTGCATCTAAAAACGAAGATTTTCGTCAGAATAAGTATCTTGGTTGTGATGAGGATTATAACACCACAAAAAAAGATGATTGGATTCATTGTGTGTATTGTGAGTTTTGGATACATGATCCTTCACAAAATGTGTAGATCTATGTCACAGATTAGGAAGGGTAAGTATGTTTGAAAAATGTGAAATAATAGTTAGAGATCTTATATTTAAACCTGAACTATCATCAAAAATGTTTCGTCGTGGCCATCAATCCCTGACTTATCCTACCTCATGTTGTTCATATACTAATACTATTACGATACGTTACATAAAAACGTTTGTGCGAAAATGATCGCCAACGTCCAATAAGAATTAATATATTTATTACAAACAGTCGAATGAAAATTAATTCCGTATTTCAATATTAATAATAATTTTCTACTCCACTGGAAGAGAACAAACGGCTTAAGTGTAAAATATCCTCTGTAATTGAGAACAAAACCAAGTTGTTAACAATCGGAATGCTATACCGGACATCCCACATTGTTTTTCTCACACTTGGTTTATGGTAATTTACAACAACTCTAGCTTGTCATAAACTTTGATTAATTTTCTTGTTACTATAGCAAATATCATATGACACGGAATATATTCATATACGCTATCTGTAAAGTAACGTTTATTTTGATAATAGTTGTTAGGTATATTATTAAAATCATAATATACAGTAAACGAAACGGCTGGCAGAAAATTTCTGAAATAAATTTTTTTTCGCAACTTTAGTTCAGGAATTTTTTTAAAACCGACTTCGATTAGAAAACGAAACTCAATGTAATTTTTTCCAAACACAAAATATTCAATGAAATCGCTGTATGACAGGTACATAAATTAGAACTAAACTAAAAAATTGTAGGTACTACTAGATTTATTAGATAGATCAAAAACATCAAAACGATTGATCAGTATAGATCAAAAGTATTTCAAATCTTTTATTTAAACTAAAAGTCGCGTCGTTCGTCATCATATACATGCTCCTGAATATTTAAATTCTTAACCCTATTCGCTCGCCTCGCTTTCAAACTTCTCCGAATTCCAAATCTTGTGGATTCCTTTGCTTGATTAAATTCTGAAATCTCTGTTTTAACAGAAAGTATTTCTGCTTTCTCTGGTGCTGTGCCCTACTCCCGAAGATGAACTATTTCTGAGGAATTTTCGATAGCTCTGAGGGATTCGAAGTATCACAAAATTAACCATATCCGACATAGTTCATCGACCTTTATTATAAAGATAGGTTATTTAAGTTTTTGAAAAATAACAGTATCTATATTGTCATACTTCTTTTTTTCGGCTAAAGAGAAAAATAAAAATAAATAAATAGACCATTTAAATCAATTTTCAAGACATCCTGGTAAACAAAATTTATGTATTAGATTAAGATAAGATTAGACTAACAGAAAGTTTTACATGTCAACAACTGATTTTTAAACAAAACGCAGGTAAAATCTTTTTATATAGAATTAGAAAGCCCATACTCATTACCACCAAACAGTTTTAGAAACAGTTTAACCAAATGATACACAGAATTTTTAGAATAAACATTAACAGTAGTAAACAAGATTTGAGCTTTTTGATTGGATAGTCGTTTTTGAATTGTAATGGGGTTAGCCTGATTAGGAGACTGGGAGCGAGGCAGTTGTAACTTGGTCATCGAAGGAAACAGTCGTTTGTTTAAAGATAGGGTGTGGTTCGTGAGTTTGGATACCGGCATTGTGAAAAGAAGTGAATAAGTTTGCAGAAGGAGATAACAAGTAGATTAGAAGAGGTCTGAGTATCTACCGTGAGCATTTTGTGAAGTATATGTGAAAGTAGTTTTACGGCATCAAGTTGACAAAAGGAGGTCCTGGTGTCATAAATAAGTAGCTGAGTTTTTTGGAGAAGTGCATCAGGTGTTTTTTGGGTAGTCTGCAGGAGGTTTGCAGAGACGTTAGGAAGGAGCCGAGGTGCCAAAGAGGAGAGATCACATCGTTGAGGAGACTGGACTTTTCTGGGTATATTCCAACATACAATTCAATAAGAAAAAAAGCTGTAAGGGTTTGGTACAACTGAAATTGGTATCTGTGAAGGATCTGTGTTGACATCATGATCATTATCATTCTAATTTAAAGAACTGAGTTTTGTTAGACTAATCACAAGTTTAAAGTTTTGTTGTTTTTTTTTTTGTTTCAAGTAAAGGAAAGTTTAAGTAAAATTGGTTTTTACTTAATATAAATGTATCTAGATTTAAAATCTTATTATTATTAAAATTTAATTTAATTTCTTGTGTGCTGATTGATAAGATAACAGCAGAATTTGATAATTGTTGTATTCTTTTTCAAATAAAATAAAGAATACTTAATTTTTTGTAATATACTATTCTCGTTTCTTATTATCCTTCTTCTGTATCCCGATAAATAACGACTAGAAAATCTTTGAATCCATCGAACACATGTAATATGAGAAGTTTTATTTTACATTTGATAACAATTAAGTTATATTTTTTGATTGGCTCAATAAAGTAAAAACTTTTGTAAAGAAGAAAACCCATTAACCAATAATCCTTACTTATTACTTTCTAATCTTTAATAACCGCAAATTTCAAATAGTTGTGTACTAAAACTACCTGGTCATGTCAAACCGTAAATCTACCTATATCAATTGAATTCCTGGTGGGTGAGTATTAGTTTGACATATTACAATATTTGTGACTTGTTACTATTTATTAACTATAATTTGTTTTAAACTGGGAAAATATAAGACTTATAAGATTAAGATCGGTTAACTATGAGACAGAAAATAAAAAAAAATAGTTATTTATCAACAAAGTAAATCAGTTATATATGCATATATCTAGATAAACATTCACCAACATTTTAAAAATATGTGAAACACTGATGTGGATGGATCTTTTATGGAAAAGGAGATGTATTTACTTGATTACAGTTGTAGTTTATTTTTTTGAATTCGATAGGCTATATTAATGCAAAGTTGAAAAATGTTTACCAAACTTTGTAATAAGCCACTTGAATGTGGTTTAAGATCATCTTAGTGGTATTTGTGTTTCAAGAACTAAAAATAACAAGAAGTTATCAAGCACAACATTTTGTACATGATAAGTTTTTTTGTATAAGATGAAGTAAACATACACTTAGACTTAAAAGTAAACTTAAAATTTTATTAAAACAGATTAATACAAGTTTATCCATTTTCACACCATAGTATTCTTTAGACAAATTCTGTAGGAATTTCACGTTAACTTCTTTATTATAATGGAAAGTTTTGTCAGTAGGATCGCACAATTAAGTCCTTACATATTTACTGGTAGTATTTAGAATATTTTTTCTGATCTGTAGATTAAAAACAAATTTTAAAGTATGAGAAACTATGGCTGAAAATCGCAAAAATGTATTGAAATATATCTGAATCTGAGGAATAATATGAGGTTATTATTAAATACCAAACCTCGACGTAGGCGCCCCGTAAGATATTTTTTTAACTGACTTATGACATGTGATCTATTGCTGGAAAAAATCATACATAATATATTTAATAACAGATCTCAACAAACTTACCAATTTATACGGTTGTGCTATTTATTAAAATGACAGCTCACCTGAAACAAAAAGAAACATTATTACCCTTGAGATAACGAAATTAATATCGTGCAATTTCTACCCCACATACGAGCTGACAGTCTTAATATCTTTCCCGGTGCCTCGATGCCGCTCCCCAGAGAAAATGACCTCCAATTTCAGCGAGATGAAATCACAGGCTGTTATTAAATAAAACAGTGCTTCATTATCATAACTCAAAATGCGTTGAAGTGACCTTTGCATAAAACAGAAGGTTAGAAAGTAATTGGTGGTTGTCGCGGGGTGATGAGTTTTGTTCCATTATGTACTGATAATGTATTATTTTATTCAGTTACGCCAGGTTTAAAAGTGATTAAAATGATGTAAAGTTAAAGATAAAATTTACAAACAAGATATTACTATGTGATTTTCACTACTAGAAAAAGCAGGTAATTCTGTTTGTGCAATAAAAAATATTTTTTTATAAGCGCTGTCTTTGTTCCAAAGGTTGGCAATCTATAAAGCTATTTGTAAACTAATCAGAAGATACAAAAAAAAACAACAGACAACAGATGTCAGATGATCATGAGAGTATGTTATCTTAAATTAACTTGAATACATAAAAATCGACCTATTATAAAGTTTTGACTTGAATTATACTTTTTTTAGACATTAATAATCAGATCAAAAAGAGGAATGCACTGTTTAAAAGAAAATTTAATATGAATCTAAATTTATTATGTATTGCTAGTGGTTGCATCCAAAAGATGACTTTTAAATAATATAATGACGGGTATTATTAGGTTTAAGTTGATTTCTTGTAATCGAATGAACTATCTACCAATAAGTCGTCTCAGGAACGCAACTAGAAAAATATTTACTTTACTTACTTTATTTATATTTAATTACATATACTTTATTAAATTTAGCAGACGGCTATCAATGCTTCCTTCTTCTTCTAAATGTGACTGTCTTCTAGAGATTTTGGCAACCACATTGACCATCTTCTTCTGGTTACAACAGCTCGAAATAGATCAGTTGACGTTGGGCCAGTCCACTTCCTAAGATCGGCCAGCCAGGATAAAGATCTACCTCCAGAGCCTCTCTTACGCTCAATCTTGCCTTGTAAAATCAACTGTAGAAGTCGGTATTCATCATTACGCATGATGTGGTCGAAGTAAGCCAATATTCTGTTTTTATGGTGTTAATAATTTCTTTGTCCTTTTTAGCCTCTGGAGAATAGTTATGTTACTTGTGTGGTGTATATATAAGACTCTCATTATACGTCGGTAGCACCACATTTCAAATTCCTCTAATCGTTTTATGGCATCTTATGTAAGGCTCCAACTTTCTACTCCATAGAGGAGGACACTAAAGACGTAACATCTAAGAATTCTTATGCGTATATTGATATTTAAAGATAAGTTGCAGAGAATCTTGCTAAGGCTGTTGAAAGAGCTTCTGGCTTTTTCAATACGCAATGCTTTTTTAATGCTTAATACACCTATATTTATATATGATTCACCTCTAATAGGGGCTAATAATTGTACAATCCTAGGTTTGACACTTGATTCTCGCCTATCTAGGAAGCAGCATATTCTTTTAAAGTTAAAAAGTTCCTGTCACAAGAATAAATATGCCTAAAACGCTGTCTAATTGTCACTGAGTGCAGATAAAAAATCGCTCCTTAAAGTATATAAAGCACTTATTCACTCTAAATCAAAATATGGTAGCATTGCTGATAGGTCTGCTTCCAACAGCAACAATGCCATGAATCCATCTGAAATCCTTAAATTCTATCCATAACACAGCCCTTCGACTTTTTCTAGGCGCATTTTGTTCCAGTTCATCTGAGAGTCTATTGTGAAGCCGATGAACCCCCCTCTGGATTAGACGGCAATCCATTCTCCTTTCCTATGCTACATCTGTCTTTTCTAACCCCCTTAATCCGGTCTATCGTTTATTAACAACAACCTATACCACATACTCCCCAATAAAAAACCCTATATTTTCTATATTATTCACAATAACAAACGACAATAAATTTACGCTCACAAATTCCATCCTCTTCCTTCCAATTCTTTCTTGGATTACACAGCTCCCTCAAACTAACATAATTAAAAAAATTTAATAAAGACTAAACACTTAAAGGAAGGCATAAAGAGCGATGGAGAGACAAATGTTGGGTATATCACTTAAAGATAGAAAACGAAACCAGTGGATCAGAATCAGAACAAAGACAGTAGACGCGATAGAACAAGCAGCAAAACTGAAATGGAAATGGGCTGGACACAATGAACGTCTTCAAGACGGACGATGGAACAATGCCATCGGAAAGTGGTGTCCATACAATGCAAAGAGATCAAGAGGCAGACCACAGATGAGGTGGAAAGATGACATCAGGAAACAAGGAGGTCCCACATGGCAGAGAACAGCTCAAGATAGGGAAAGATGGAGAGAACTGGGAGAGACCTATATCCAATAATGGAAGGATATAGAATAGGTTAAAAAAAAACACTTAAAAAACTCATGTTAAAGGCATTTTTCGGAATTATAGACAATAATCACTTTGATTAAGTATTGTACACAGATGCTTCCAAAAGTAATTTGGAGCTTGACTGTTCAGTCAACTCTAAAAACAATTTCGTTTGTACTTCTTTGACTCCTCCTCAGTGCAGCATACATACTAGAGAATTATATAGTACTCTACAGGCTATTAATCTTATTAACATATATTATTCCGAAAAAAAAATACAACATTTTTGTTTGCATTTGTACAGACTTTCTAGCTTCCATTTTATGAATTCAGGAAATATTTATCGATCCTCCCTTATACGGATATATAACAATAACGGAGACCATCGCATCGTATCCTCGCCTAGAGCATAGCATTGACAGTTAAACGCTGGCATTTCAAATAATGCATATATTTTAGCTAAAATCTAAGATTATCTTTACATGGATTCCGTCTCACATTGGTATACCTGGCAACGAACTCGCAGATCAGCATGCTACAAAAGGCTTCAACAGCATCAACAACTCACATTCAAATTTGCAAAATTTAAAAACAGAAGCATACAGATTTACCAGAAGATTATGGAAAACCCACTGGAGCTTCTTAAATACATCATTACGTACAATACAGCCCTCATTGTATAAGCCATTATACACTAGCCTTACGGAACTATCTAGACAAGACCTTACAATTATATGAAGAATCTGTATAGGCCACACCTTCAAACATAGCCTAACAAACAACCTCCTGATGACATAAGATGACTAGCTAATCTGTCAGACATGCCAGTGCCAACTAACAGTGGAACACATTCTTATCGAATGTCATCAATGCAGTGCAGTAAGAAGACAGCTAAATCTCAATTCGCAGCTAGGCGACATTCTTAGAGATCAAAACCAAGAGTTCTCCACTTTTTTAGAAAAATATTATTGTAATATAAAATTTCAATTATAATAATGAATTATAGTAATTAAGTAATGCATAGATAGCTCTGATATCAGAACCTTTACTCAACTTGTAAACATTGTAGTGGTACATTTGTACCAGTGGATTCTAGTATGATTCTTTTTATCAATTAGCACGTGGCTGAATGTGTTTTGTTATTTTTTCTTCAAAACTCGACCATTGAGAAGTGCTGTAAAAGGTAAGTATTTTTTATTACCAATATAAGGATACTATACAATAGTTTCAGAATAAAAAATTTATATCAAAAGTAAAGAAAATTGAAAATTATTTTGAATATGTTATTTTAGAAAAATGTAATCCTCATTTTTTAAATGAAAAAAATGTGAAGAACAATTAGACAATACACAGTTTGGATTTAGATGTGGAATGGGAACAAGGGAGGCACTATGCGCAATGACGGTGCTATTACAAAAATGCAGGTAATACAATAAAAACGTATTCATATGTTATATAGATTTCCAAAAAGCTTTGGATAGAGTCCAACATGGTAAACTCATACATGCATTGAAACACATACACCTAGATCCCAAGGATATTAATTTAATCAAAAATCTGTACTACAATCAAACAGCGGCCGTACGGGTGGAAGATAGTGAGACAAACCAGGTGGAAATTCAAAGAGGAGTCAGACAGGGATGTGTGCTGTCGCCACAATTATTTAATGTGTACTCCCAACTAATATTTCAGGAGGGACTATAGGAAAGAACTGAAGGTGTAAGGATTGGAGGGAGCATCATTAATAACATAAGATTTGCAGACGATACCGCAATCATGGCAGAGAATATAGACGATTTAGAAACTCTCCTGGAAATCATTAACAGAGAAAGCAAAAAGATGGGATTAACAATGAATATAAATAAAACCAAATACATGGTTATCTCAAAAAACCCTATTGACAACATACAACTGACATTGGAGGGTAAGCCCCTAGAGAGAGTCGACAAATATAAATACCTCGGAGCAATTATAAACTCACAGTTAGATCAAGAGCAGGAGATAAAGGTCAGAATAGAAATAGCTCGAAAAGGCTTTATAAAATACAAGTCAATGTTTACAAATAAGAAATTGAGTATGGCCATCAGATTTTGGTTCGTCGAATGTTATGTTTGGTCGCAAATACTATATGGGGTAGAAGCTTGGACTCTGAAAGCCCAATCTATAAAAAAAATTGGAGGCATTCAAAATGTGGCTATATAGGCGTATTTTGAAGATTCCTTGGACTGCAAAAGTCTCAAATGAGGAAGTATTAAGACGAGTTGGACATGACAGAAAGCTTATGAACACAATTAAAATAAGAAAAACATCGTATCTGGGCCACATACTCCGAAACGATAAATACTCTCTGCTACAAGTCATCATGCAAGGTAGAGTAGAGGGAAGAAAAGGCTTGGGAAGAAAGAAGAAATCTTGGCTGAGGAATATCAGAGATTGGACTAACCTCAGTGTTGAACAGATATTTCACGTTGCAAAAGATCGAGAAGCGTTTAAAGAAGTGATCGCCAACCTTCGTTAGAAGACGGCACAAGAAGAAGAGAAGTAACCTAGTAGAAGATATAGTAGAATCTGACACTATCACCATATGGGAGGTAAGGGCTTGTCAAAGTATGGCCACTTACCAACTCCCACAGAAGGACTTTGACCAGTCTATTCGAAGTGCCCTATGCGTATCTTCCATCTTTGGTGGACAATCAATATTTCTCATATGGTAAATAAATGAAACACAGTTTAGAAGGTGGACAAGGTTCAGCCACAGAGTCTAAATGTTCGGAGAACTGGAGCAGCGCCCCGACATCGGACTCCCACGGTGCAGAGACCCTATTTGGAAGCCGACACCAGACTACCAGGGGTAGTCTAAAAAACCAAGAATATTGAATTTAAAACGTGTAATTATGCAGAATTTTTCTAAAGACCCATTAAGTTTCTTTAATGTTTTTTTCAATTTTTACTACAATACATTGTGGAACAGTCAAATTTTTTAAGTTCAGTAAAATCAAAAATTTAGATTTTTCCTTCGAACAATTGAAAGCTTTCCTAGGAATTTTAATTTTGTATTTAATAGTTTACCTTCTATCAAAAAATACTGAATGGGCGCCCCTGAACAGATGGAGCAGCCAAAGAATGCGTAAATTCTGGAATGACAAGGAAGACAATAATTAATTTTCCAATTACGTTTGCTCTTTAAGAATTAATACTTGATCAGACATGTACTACAGCGTGATGCCCTCTCGATATCACGGCCAATTAATTTGTTTATATGAACTGATGACGTACACGTCAAGAACGTTGAAGAGTATTTTTTACATAAGTCAAAAGCATATCATTTTATTATACCCAATTATAGCATAACTCTCATCCCCGCATTGCAGTATTTCTTTTTAATGTCACTGTAATATTATCCTTCTCTTTACCGTCAAAACAGACTGTATATTTACAACGTCGGTTTCATATCAGAAAATCTAATATGACAGTTCATATCATTCCGTTCCGGTCTCACCAAATTCGTTTATAAATAAAATGTACAAGGGAGGAAGGATTTCTTGTTTCTCCGTTCATATTTCTCACCAGAATTTTCTTAAACAGTGTTTTATATAAAAGAGTAAATAGTTTGAAAAATATACTGTAAGAAAATATTCTTCAAACCGTGTTAAGTGTTTGATGTTTATCTAGTAGAAGATAAAAATGAGAAAATTATTACTATACCGTCCCCTGGTATCTGCCGGAGGTGGAAAATATTAAATTACACCCTGCGGTAAAAGAAAAGCGACAACACCACCGGCTAATACTTAAATAAAAGCATACAGGGGGCGTCGATGATAACTTAGTTAACTTGATCCAGTTAAGGAAGTACATACGCAACGGGTGACAGATTACGTTATTTTTCTAAGAGGGAAAAGCTCTTTCACGAGCCGCGGATAGTGCTTTCTATTTGTCCAAAGGACGTAAGTAACGCGCCTGTTTGTTTTTGTCGAGGAGCTTTCAGGCT
Source organism: Diabrotica balteata (assembly GCA_918026665.1). Classification (NCBI taxonomy): domain Eukaryota; kingdom Metazoa; phylum Arthropoda; class Insecta; order Coleoptera; family Chrysomelidae; genus Diabrotica; species Diabrotica balteata. The sequence goes on along the minus strand of OU898278.1, from coordinate 177,787,424 downwards.
TGCGAAGTTTCAATAAAAGATGCGTTTGATGTCGGGAAGGACAAATAAAAGTTTTTCTTTTCAGAAGAGAAATTCATCATTTTTGAAGCAAGAAAAACTGTTTGTAAAATCACTCGAGAGAGCGATGTGTTGGTGTTTTTTGTCTCTGTATTTGGCAATTTGATAGAAGTTAACAATAAAGAATCAATATGACATTTAACTATAAGACATAAAAGATACAAATTAGGTCAAATAAGATATGATAAGGAAAATTTAGAATAGAGAGAAATGTAGATAACACTGGAGAACACATGTTTTGTTCTATGTATTGTCTCTACTATTTTTTGTATTTTGATGAATATAATTCAAATACGTAACCAAAAATTATTTCTGTTGGATTTTTACAACATTAAAGAAATTTCACTGGTGAGAACACTAGGAATAATTTAGGCAACTTTTCAAGATAAAACCTTTATTTCACAAACACAACTTATACTAAACTGATTGGATTACAAAAGGAAAAGCCACTTATATTTTTAAAATGTTATATGGTTATATGCCCGAATAAATACACTTTAATCAAATAAAAAGCAGATATCTAGACAGTTTTTTATTAAATCTTGCCCAAATACTTTCGCTCTCAGAACATCTTCAGGGTTTTTTCGTCAAAAATGTAGGCAATCCAACAATTTGGTGAATGTCATAAATATTAACTAATACATTTACAAAATACGAGATAAAGGACAAACAGTTTAAAAAATCATTATAAATTTGAAAAAGCCACATGGTGGGCGACAGAAGAAAATAGAAAATGGAGCTTCTCGGGAGAAACTTGAAACAAATTGAAAAATTTTTGACAATACATTGTACAGGAAAATATGCCACTTGTAGAAACTGAAGTAATTATTAAATTGGTCTAATAATCATCATCATCAATCAGCCCTAAGTTCTCCATTGTTGAACATAGGCCTCCTCTAGACTTTGTCATCTGCTTCTGTTCTGCGCCTCTGCTATAAAATTGGTCACGATTCTTTTGAGGTCGTCGGTCCATCGCGTTGGGGGTCTTCCTCGACCTCGCTTGTCAGCCCATGGTCTCCACTCAAGCAATTTTTTGTCCAACTGTCGTCTTTCATTTTTGCAACATGTCCTGCCCATCTCCATTTTTGCCTTGTAATATGTTCGATAATGTCTTTCACTCCGGTTCGTCTACGAACTTCCTCGTTTCTTATTCTATTTCTTAAGCTTATTCCAAGCATTGATCTCTCCATCCTTTGTTGTGTTCTCAATTTTTCGGCTGATGTTTTTGTGAGAGTTAAGGTTTCTGCTCCGTATGTGAGGACTGGTAGAACGCACTGGTTAAAAGCTTTTCTTTTTATATGGATCGGTATATTTGTTTTAAATACGTTTCTCATTTTTCCGAATGCAGCCCAACCCAGACTTATTCTTCTGAGTAACTCGCATGTTTGGTTATCTCGCATTAACCTTATTTCGTGACCCAAATACACATATTTTTCCACAAGCTCTATGGGCGACTTTTGGATTTCTATTAGCTCATTGGGGACGAGATTGGTCATCATTTTTGTTTTTTCATAGTTTATTTTTAAACCGACTTTTTGGATTACTTGCTTTAAACATCGACATATCTGAGATGATTGAATATCTTTCCATCGATGCTAATACCCTTCGATTCCCACTCTAGCCGTTTAAATGCGTACTCCATAACTGTTATAAATAGTTTTGGCGACAAGGTATCTCCCTGCCGCACCCCTCTGCCAATTTTTATCTTCTCAGTCATGCAATGGGGGTTAACGGTTCTTGTCGTATTTTCGTATATATTTCGAATAATATTTGCATACCTGTGATCTATTCTGCATTCTGATAGTGATTTTAGTATGTTTCGACTGTGTGAAATGCTTTGTGGAAGTCGACAAAGATAAGAGAAAGGGGTCTGTTATATTCGATAGACTTTTCAACTAAAGTTTTAAGACATTGCAAATGGTCGTTTATTCCGTGTCCCACTCCAAATCCGCTGTTCTTCTGATTGATAGAAATCGAGTTTTGGTTTTAATCTGTTTATCAGTATTCGAGTAAAGAGCTTGTATATGTGGTTAAGCAAACTAATTGGCCTATAGTTTTCCAGATCTAATTTATCCCCTTTTTTTGTAGAGGAGGATTGTAACCGTATTCTTCCATTTACTTGGAATGTTTTCACTAAGCAGACATAGATTAAAAAGTGTTTGGATTCGGGACATCAAAAGTGTACCTCCTAGTTTAATTGTCTCAATGGCTACACCATCTTCCCCCGGAGGTCTATCATTTTTCATATTTTTGAGGGCATGTTGAATTTCCTCTCTTGATATATCTGGTATATCCTCCGATCCTACATTATGTACCTTTTGTATTGGTTGTTCGATGAGCTCTGGAATAACTTGACTTTTATATAATGTTTTACAGAAACTTTTCACTATATGTAATATGCTTGGTCTATCTGAGATAATATTTCCATTTTTGTCTTTAAGTTGAAAGATTTCTTTTTTGCCACTTTCCATTTTTCTACTCAATGCTTTCATGCTTTTGTTGTCTTCTATCGTTTTTATAATTTTCTCGTTGTTGTATTTTCTAATATCCCGTCTGATGGCTCTAGAGATTTCTTTATTGATGCTGTTTATATCTTGTGAGTCAACATTTCCTTGACCTCTCAGCATTCTACGATCTTCAATTTTTTGTTTCGTTTCTTTACTAATTTTTTGTTCTTTTCCATGTTTAGGGCCAAATTTTTCCTGAGCTTGTGTTAATGTATCTACTATTTCTTCGTTTAGGTTACTAACGTCTTCTTTTGTTGTTTTTCTAAGTAAGTTACTGGTGATATATTTTTCAAAGTCAAGTTCATTCGTTGGGCCCATCCAAGGTTTGAATTTTTTACTTTTTATTATCTTCAGTCTTTCTTGCTTAATATTGATTTCTACAGTTGCTCGGACCATTCTATGATCGCTTGCAACCAAAAATTGATTTAAGACTGTAACATCTTTGACTATATCTTTTTTGTCAGTGATGATGAAAATGAGATCGACTTCTCTGACATCATCACTGACAAATAATATATATTTAATGTTTAATTGTTAAGATAATTTGTAAAAAAAAACATGCTCAGAAAAAAAAATATCAATATTAAATGCAGAATGGGACAAGAGCTGGTCCCGCGTAAAATCCTATTGCTTCTAGAACATCTGAAATAATAAATCCTTTTTTTACGAAAAATGTATTGCAATAAAACATCATCAATAAATGATCGAATTGAAAATTTTTCAAAAAAGTGAAGAGTTCAAGAAAATTAAACTAGTAATGAGTATTGCCTCCTCTGGTATTTATGATTGAGAACTACCGTTTTTATTTCATCTTGATCAATTTGATCCCAAATTTTAACTAATCGCAACCATAGTTGATCTAATGTGTTTGATGCGTTAGGTAGTTGTCGTAATCATCTCCCTACGATGTCCAAAACATGATCTATTAGGTTAAGGTTGGAACTTCCCGCAGGCCCAACCACGGCAGGAACCCCAACCTCCTGACGATATTGCTATACAATTCTTGCAATGTGTGTAAAATGCCACAACGTGCTATTGTCTGTAACTGTGTGATGTAAGCCGTCCGTGATCTATTCTAACTCCATACGAGAGTCCAAAATAATCCACCCCACACCATTATTGAACCGCCATCATACTGTACAGTCCCTACAGTGTAATAGTCTGTGTAGCGTTCCCTAGGCCATCTGTACACTCTGCTCTACCTATCGTCAGAAAAAAGACAGTATCTGGAGTCACCAGCGGACACTATTCTTCCATAATCATCCTTGTTATAAACAACATGTTCACGAGCAAAATGCAATTTTTTCTTTCTATGATCTTTGGTCAATAATCGGCCAGTGAGTGCGCTTCCAGGTCGTTTGTCCAAGTCTTCTCCTTATTCGTATTTTGGCTGATTCTAAAGTGGTCCAGATGATACACCAATGGAGTTGCTGAAACTAATAGAAGATGATAACATGAAGGTAGTAGTCATCATCATCACCCAGCCCTTTTCGTCCACTGCTGGACATAGGCCTCACTCATTTTTGTCCATTGTGCTCTATCTTGAGCACTTTTCTTCTTCCTCTACTTCTTTTTTCTAACCACGGCCTGTACTCAAACAATCACTTCATTCACCCTTTATCACTGATTCGGGCGACGTGTCCGGCCCAGTTCCATTTAAGTGTAGTAATTCAGGAAATTACATCGGTGATCCCTAAAAGTATCGATCATAAACAAAATTGAGTGAGTTCGTAGACGAATTCTGAAGATACCTTGGTCAGCAATGAAAACTAATGAAGAAGTACTAAAGAGCGTCAGCAAAGATAGAGAACTGCTAATGACTGTTAAACATCGAAAAATGTCTTATCTGGGACATATAGTAAGGGAAAGTCGATATGAAATATTACAACTGATCCTTAAAGGCAAAATAGAGGGCCATAGAGGTGTAGGAAGGAAACGGGTTTCTTTATTAAGGAACATTCGTGAATGGAGTCGGATATCAAATGGGGGACAATTATTTCATATTGCAAAATATCAAGAAATCTTCGTATGGTGATCCCCAACGACGAATAATTCTGATATGGCACGCGAAGAAGAAGTAGAGAATTACTGATAACAAACCTTAATCTCAGTGAAATTATTATTCAAGTCTCTACTTTTACTCTAGTCTTACTAAACGAAGGATCAAATACTTATCATGTTGGGACAGTATCATAAGGTTTTTTTCTGGTTTTTTTCTCATGATTCCCTGAGTACAAGAGTTAACCCTCCTCGCCCCAATGAATTGTATCACCTCAATATCATTCTTAAGGGGTGTATAAGTCTCACAGGCTGGGTTAAATTAAAATGCTTCCTTGCTTGGACGAAATACTTACCATGTCGGGAGAAAATCATAAGTTTTTTGTCCTGGTTTTTTTTCTCATGATTTACTAGGATCACTAACAGAAAAAATTTTCTGTCATCACTGTCATCATTTTGATGGGTATTTGTAAGTTTAAATTACCAGAAGGATTTTTTTATCGTATAAACAAAACAAAATTTGATTATTTATTAATGTGACTTATTTTGGAAATGATTTTCGAACTGAAAATCGAAAGGTAAAATAAACTTATTTAAAAGTAAAATTGTGGCTTATTCCCAACAAAAAATAGTAAGTTAACATTTTAATTTCATACCTGTTAGTTTAATAATTTGAATTTTCTAATACAACGCTCGCATGTTAATTTTAAAGCGAATTATTGTTATATCATTTTAATCATACATTCTACATAACACATATGTCACTATAATTTTACAACCAGAACGATCATAAAACATTTATTTACGTTTCTGTCGTTCGTTGAACTTCTCTCGATGGTTTAGTATCAGAAATAACAACGGAGCTCTTACAAAATTGCACTTCAACTTGCAGGTGGATGATTCACTTTACACTCCCATAAATCTACCGTGACATTAAGAGTACCTCTGGCAAATACTTGAGTTGAGAAACAACAAACTCAAAGTTGGATTTATTGAACCATTAAACATTTCGACGCGATAAAGAGAATATCGGAAGTCCTTATGAGTCTTTCTGTGAATAAGCAGCGTAATTTAATGTTTTTCTGTAATTGTTACTAATAATTTTACTAATCAACCCCTTCGTTACCAGACTTAAAGATAAGATGCAAGCGAAAAATACAACTTTTTAAAGAATTGTTTTGCGTGGTTTAAATTTTTGGTGCCTTTGAGAGCATTTTTTATTATTTAAAAAAGTATTAATTTACCATAGGCACCGCACTAAGGGACAACCCATATAAAAACAAAAATTATAAATAAATTAAAAATGCCCGCCTTTCATTACAACTGTTTTGGATGCGATTCCATATTTTTGTGTGTGTTTTACACATTTTGATATAAAAGCTTATTCATCAGTGGCGTAGAAATGGGAAATAAAACAAAATGAAATATTTTTTTAAGTGTTTCATCATAAATGCGAAAAATAAACAAATTTTCTAATACAAATAAATAATCACAATCTTATCACAAAACAAAATCCACAAGGAAAACAATTCCTGTAGCTGGCTGTATACCACGTATCACAAAAAAGAGGTTAGTCTTCGTAAGTGGGTATATTTATTTAAAAAACCCTTAAAAGGGCTACATAAAAAAATTACGTTTTTTACTTCCTACCCGCAGCTACTCACTTACGAAGACTTACCTTTTTTTTTCACAAAACAATCTTTCTCTTGCCCTATCCAACAAAGTTTGAAACAATTCGACGACAACCTTTTCTGACATACTTAGGTGCGATATGGTCTATTGTATTTTCCAATATACAGTGAAAAATTAAAAGTGTAGCCACGAAACTGGGGATTACTGGGACAGAGACAAAAAAGTTTTAAGCCAATACGCGACCTTTTGGTTTTTATAAACTCTCTGAAATGACGGCGTCCATTATATAATAGTAGGCATTCATCTATCTTCTCCCGGGTTCATTAGATTCATACAGTTTTCTCTGAGATAACCAAAAAACGTTGATAATCATGTTTGTTTCACAAATGCATTCGGAGAGGTGAATCATAAACATTTTAAAATTAAGAAGAACCTGCTTCCTCTCACGAATTCGTAACAAAATATTTTTGATATTAGGTTGAATGCTCGAATAAATGAACTTAATATAAAAGGCAAATATCGAAATTTTTGAAAATAGGCAAAAAGTTACATTGTCTATAGAAGCCGGAGACAGAATGACTCCTATGTCCGCCAATGTAACAAAAAAATGTGTATGCAATGAAACACAAAATTTAAAGCTGGCTAGCAAAAGGTGCCGGAGAGTGACTACTTGACACTCAAAAAAGGATTCGGCCAATTTACATGTATTACAGAGACCGTAGAATAAGAAAATGAATGACAAGGTAATAAACAATCTATAGGTATAATATAACTAATGTAAATAAAAGTGAGTATAGAAGATGCTCCAAAATGTGAGTGGGCGCCAGGAAAGTATTAACATAAACTTTCCAAGGTATCTTGTAAAGCTGTTTGCTGAAATAAATAGGGAAACAGGTATTAATTGAAATATTTTGTTTTCACCAAAAATTTAATCCCTATCCAAATATATACAGTCTAAATTTACCCTAAAATACCCACCACCAATTATGTACATTCAACCTAGTTAATTATATACAAAAAATACATTCCTGGTTACACGCAATTGATCCTTGATATTATAAATTTACAAATAATAAGATATAGGAAAAATTTTAATGATTTGACCTAAAAAGGTAATTTACTTGCTTCACAGATGTAACTCTGTACTTCGGCTTTCAACTAAATGTTCTAATAAAGTAATGAGGACACTATCCTGAAAGGATAGATGTCCAAAGGTTTAAATATATAATAATAAACTACTAATAAACAACTCCCTAATTAAATGTGTACACATAAAACCGTACAACTGAGTTAAAAGGGAGTATTTAAAAACTCAACCTGTAATTGACAATTAGTTTTTAAACATTATTTAAAATTATTCTAAAAAATGATGGGTCTTTGTTATTAGTCAAAGTATGAGTATTTAAAGTTAAACAAAAAAAAATAGTATATATAAGTTATTAAAATTGAGAAACTAAACTTGATAAAATTAGCTGTGTTCCACGCTCTAAGGCGGTCTTTCCAACTGGTTCCCTGAAGTTATCCGGGAAGGCTTATATGAGGTCTGGACTTCAAATGGAACAGCTCAAGGTAATGGCAAAGGTGTAAACCCAGTAGGGAACAAATCAATTTCTTTTCTCATATAATTCCCAACAAAATTAAAATGATCAATTCTTGATTCTGGAGCAAGTATGAAGTAGGCTAAAATAACATTTGTGTTAGCGTTCCTCCTTACTCTTAATAAAAAGTAGGAAAAAACACAAGAAAAATACGATATTATTTGAAAGATACGATAAAAAGCTATTGAAAACAAAAAGCTTGAATGATTTTGTAAATATTGTGACCTTCGTATGGTTTGACAATATTTTAAGTAAAATGGATTGATTAAATAGATAGCAACACTCTGTCGCCGGCTTCTATATACAATGTAGCTTCGCCTATTTTCAAAAATTTTAAAGTGTTTCTTCATCCTTGTGTAGTGTATCGTAATGTTCCATTTTATATAGGTAAAGAAATAATAAATAAGTCTTACTCACAATCAATTTTCATATCACATTTCCTAAATATATCTCTCGAATAAGTATAAATAACTTTTAATAATACAATGGTCTATTACATCACTTTCATTTAACAAACAATCACACACATATCTCTGCTTCATTGGATCAAATCTATCTCCTCAAGAACTTCCCGTTTACTGTCAAACAACTACAATAGCAGAATTGAGTTCTCCATTCAACAATTCATAGTAGTTTCAACCATGTTCTACCATCCATCAATTAATAGAATACCGACATCATTTATTTAACTTTGTATCGAGACCTGAAGATGCTTTGCATATTGTAGAAAGCGAAATCGGTCGTCTGATAGTTAAATTAAATTGATTGTGAGTAAGTCTTATTGATTATTTCTTTACCTATTTGAAATGGACTCACACAAGCACCACATTCATGGTTCCATTTTATGTTTATGACATTTTATTCTTATCGGATAGGCAGCAATTGACGAAATGCCCCTGAAGATGATCTAGGGATCGAAAGTGCTTGGACAAGATTAAATTAATACTGTGCTCGATATTTGCCTTTTATATTATCAAAGTTAAAATATTTTTGGTCCAGACAATAAGAAATCTCGACTGCAGTAGTCACTGCAAGCCAGAATATTCTTCTTAGTCTTGGGGCCCTTTTTACTTACATAGAATTACCTACATTGATTATAGTTCCCAAGTAGTTGTATTGTGAGACCCATTCAATTCTCATTTGGTTCACATACAGATTTGCTCCAGTTATGTTAAAAATAAAAAAAGTTATGAAAAATACTAAGGCACATATATTCTTTTTTTCCAAAATTTTCTTGATTCTATTTACTATTCTATGACACTGTGGGGTTGCTAACCAGTTTTAACGGGAACCAAACTGATGTTCGAGTATTATGTTTTCGGGTGATACAGTTTCGCTTATTTTATATAGCAGGATTCTTTTAAATATCTTGGACATCTAGGGTAATAAGTTAATCGGTCGATAGGAAGAAGGTAGTGTAGGTAATGTACCTGGCTTACCGATCATTATAATATGAGCACATTTTCACGGGATTGGAAAATGGCTTAACTGCAGCAGTCTGTTGTAGATAATAGATATGACAACTGGCCATTGATAAAATGGAACTGGAAATAAAATTTTAGTAAAATGTTGAATTTTTTTTAATATATCTTAAAACTGAAGACTCAAACAATCGATTGAAATCTACTTAGTACCTCTAGAGTCATTATTCGAGCAAGTAGTTATTTTAATAATTGCTCTACAAAAGTTTTTAGTGTTTTGTTATTAAAATAACTTACAAACTATTTACTCCATCCATTTGAAATTTAACGCCATTTAATAACTCGGTAATTGCCATAATTTTAACAGTTCTATTACGTGTCGTATTCTAATTTGGAAACTCGCTAATTAAAGGACTTTTTAACGTGTAAAATTCTTATTTGAACTATTCTTTTTCAAAATGTCTAAAACACGTTTTATAGGCAATTTGTTTTTATTTTTATGATTGGTTTTAAAAAATAAACAAAAACAAATCAGCTGGAAGTTATTAAGGATTTTTTTCAGCTTTTTGTTTTTCTTTACTGGCCTATATGGTTTTTTTTGGTCAAAGCAACCTTATCTAACGTATACTGTCTCATCTGATAATCTGTTTCAGAGTATATAGTCATATTACACAACTTTTTTGGAGATTATATTTTATCATTCGTTGCTACCCCAAAAGTAGGTCCACTTTTGTAAATTATTTTTGTGTTTATTAGCCCTGTATAGGCTCAATTCAAATAAATATTCTAATTTGCTTCTGGAAATGAAATTCAAACTTGCATTACCATGCGCTCATCTATTCACATCTTACATCTATTACCATTTTTCACCATCTATTAAACATGTCGAAAATACAAAGTAATTTTTCTTATGTAAATTAAATTTGAGCTGTCGACGCATCGAAATCGTGAAAAATGAGTAGAAACCTTCAAGTAAATGAGAAAACTTCTTGACAGTTACTCAAATATTCATGACTGTAGAGAATCCGCCAAAATCGACAGAGTTGGCAGTTTATCATCAAATTCGTCGATCCGCGGTTGTCATACATTTTGATTTTTCATGAAATCTCGGGATTTTATTCGAACAAATCATTAATAAATTATTGAAGCGAAAACTTTTATAAGAAGTTTTGAAAAAATTGTAAGTTACATACAATTATATAAATTATTAGAACAATTAAAATTAAAATTTTAAAAGCGTGACAGAAATAGTAGGTTATCAAAAAGAAACAACATGAAAATGTGGGGAAGGCGATTTTTGAAAAAATATAGGAGTACAGGAACAACAAAAGAAAAGTATATTATTGAGAGGAAACTTGGGTTACATACTCGATCAAAAGTATGGTGTGACTCAGTCATTCAGTTACTTCATCACCACAAGCGTTTTTGGACGGACTTTGGTGGTCTCAAATCTACTTCTCAATCCTTTTGCGTTGCTGAGATTAATAATATAAATCTTTTAAGTTTTCTTTATATAATTTCTTCTTCTTCAAGTGCCATCTTCGTTACGAAGGTTGGCTATCATCAGGGCTATTCGTATTTTCGAAACTACTGACCGAAACAGTTCGTTGTTGCTACAGTTATACCATTCCCGTAGATTCTTTAGCCAGGAGTTTCGTCTTCTTTGTATGGACCTTTTTCCTGCTATTTTCCCTTGCATAATTATTCAAAGCAGTTCATACCTGTCGCCTCTTGTAATGTGTCCCAAGTATTGAAGATTTCATTTTTTGATCGTAAATACGTAAAAACGTTTATATAACAAAGATGGATATTTCTTTGGTATTTCTTTGATCGTGATGCCGCTTTAGGATATTTTGCGAGTCAAATAAACAAGAATCTTGTCGCTGATGCGGACAAGAGACCAGTTTTGGGAGAATGAAATTATTCTACGATGAGTCTGCTACCAAAATTGTTGGTTTCGTTATTTATTTCTGTTTTTTTTTTCAAATTAGTTATTCGTTTGAAAACGACAAAGACAAGGAGAAATTTGGATTTGGAAGAGATAGCTTTCGGGTGTAGTCTGAAAAGCAGGCAAATTTTTTTAATTTGAAAGGTGACTTTGTGCTCAAAATGTTATTTGGCAGTTTGTGTTGAATTAATTACCGATTGTTTTGTGCTGTACCCTATCTGCAGTCCAGTAATTGTTCAGTCCCCACTTTCAACCCACTATAAGTGATACAAAATGTGGTAGGCAAATTATACCGTTACAATCTGTTAAGTACTTCATTACAGTTTTAATAAGTTATTTTGAATTTCAGGTAGAGGTAAACATCTTATTATGTGAGACATGTAAGTTAAGACGGGTTTGGGCCTGAAAAATTGTGGATGTTTGAATAAAAAAACTATTAGAATTATCACGAGAATTGGACAGACCGTGATTTAAAACTTAGTTCCAAAAAACATCATCATATTTAAAGGATAAAGCAGTTACTGATTGAAAGAATGCATCCTATTATTCAAGGAAACTAGATCGAGTTTCCAGGACAGCTTTAAAAAACTCTGAAATAATAACTTTTTATTTTGACGAAATTTTTAGAATATTTAGGTATCTAGATGGAATTTTATCTCACAAACCATTATATATAGGAAAATTCTAAGCATGGGAGAACAATAAGCGACAAGTTTAACGTATAAGAAGCGCAACAGTTAGTCTCTCGGTCTTTAATAATTGACGTCAATATATACGATTAATGAGTTTTGAAAAAAAAACCATGGTTTCTTTTTTATCATCAAGGGGTCATCTTCTTAGAGTGCCCTCCCGAGGTTGGCAATTATAATGGCTATTTTTATTTTGCTTTAACTTGCTGCTATAAATCATCGATCTGCATTGATACAAATCACGTAGATTCTTCAACCATGAGTTCTGCCTTCGCCCAACAGATCTTCTTCCTTAAATCTTTCCCTGTATTATGAGTCTCAAAATTTCATATTTTGGTCTCCTCATTAAGTGGCCTAGATATTCCAGTTGTCTGGTTTGTATAGTGATCATTAGTTCTGTTTGTTTACCAACCCTCTCCAGTACTTCTTTATTTGTAATTCTATCAGTCCATGATATTTTTAATACACTGCAATATAACCAGAGTTCGAAAGCTTCGATTCTTTTTAAATTGAATTTTTTTAATAAACAAGTCTCAGCTCCATATAATAATATTGAAAAAAATGTAACAGAGAATGGTACGTAGTCTGATCTCCAAATTTAGATTTTTGCACGTTAGGAGTGGCTTCATTCGTATAAATGCTGATCTGGCAATCTCTATTCGCCTGTTTATTTCTGCAGTATGATCATTGATTTTATTGATCAAAGTTCTTAAGTACTGATATTTTTCTACTTGTTTTATCACGTTACCATTGATTGTTAATAGGTGATGTATATTTTGTGGTTTTGTTTTAATTAGCATATACTTCGTTTTTTTTAGCGTTTATAGTAATTCCCATTTCAGCACTATTCATACTTAAGCTTTCGATAAGGTGTTGTAGATTTTCTATACTCGTCGCTATGATCACAGTATCGTCTGAATATCGTAAGTTGTTACTTAATTTTCCGTTAAAGGTAACTCCCGCTTTGATATTATTGAGCGTGTTTTGAAAAATTTCTTCAGAATATAACTTAAACACATGTGACGATAAGACACATCCCTGTCTAACTCATTTACAGATCTTCATTTCTTCTGAGTCTTGCCCATCAATTTAAACTATGGCACTTTGGTTCCAATATTAATTTTGCACTATATTTATGATTTTCCTGTCCATGCACTTGTTCATAAGTAATAATATTAGTTTTTTATGTCTTACTTTACCGAAAGCTTTTTCGTGTCAACAAATCACAAGTTTAGATCAACGTTTACATATAGTATTATTCCCGTATCTTACACCGTATTGAATGAATCTGCCAATACTTCCAAGTTATCCTCTTCCACTAGTTTTAACAATTCTACTGGTATTTCAAATAATCCAGCTGCCTTATTGTCTTTAGAGTTTTTGATAGCATATTTGATTTCATCTATCGTGATCTTCTGTCTCTCTAAAGGATTTAATTCTTGTATTTTCTATATTTCACCTCTTTCATCTTGGAAAAGTTCTCTAATGAACTACTCACATCATCTTAATTTCTCTAGTAAGTCTATTAGCAGTACTTCTTTTTTTGTCTGTTATGTGTCTTTACTCTCTTTTTCGGCCCAATTCAGTCACTCTTATATTTTTGCGTATTTCTCATATCATATTTTGTTTATAGTTCTTCTATCTCTTTACATTGTTTCATCAAATAGATTTCCTTAGCTGTTTTGATTTTTTCCTTAATTATTCGTTGTATTTGTTTATACTTATATAGATTTTTTCCTTTATATTTCCTTCTTTCTTCTATCTCTAATACTATTTGTTCTGTCATCCACTGTTTTTTAGCTTCTGACCAATGTTGTATCAAACTTTCTTAAGCTGGTTTCAGTAATGTGTTTTTTATATTATATCACTTTTTATTTACATCCATAATTTGTTTGTTGTCAGTGATGACAGCTACTCGTATCGATGATCAGTTTTGTCTCCTCCAGTGTAATAAATATTGTGGTTATTTATTTAGCCTCTCTTTCTCTTTAATAACATTATGTATTTTGCCAGGCTGATACATACTTCTTACATTGTAGGTAGCTATTTTTATCTGAGAGGGTTGAATATTTTTTTGTTTTTTTTTTTGTGCAAGGGTTTCACATGTTGACGACCGAAAAGGCTTTGAGTTCTGATGGTTGTCATCCCCTGTCGGATTTTGTTTATTGCTAGCCATTATAATGTATACTAGAGATGTCATCAGTTACCTTTAATGCAGTGGTTTCCCGTTGCCTTCTGCATTCTGATGCCGTTGGCCACTTTCTTGGTTCTTCCGCCTTCGAGACCAATTTCATAGTCTCAGGACAACAGTGTCCTTTCACTTACTAGATCATCCGCCTTAAGCCGTTGGCCAGTAAATAGTGGATTGCTTATCCCGGCATTTTTGGACAAACGGTTAATTTATTTTCATTATTTTGACGTAGGTAGATGTACCTGATCCAAAACTGATCCTTATTCTAAACATGTGTATTTTTTCTGTCCCCTGCCCATCATTTTGGCAGAAAAAAATATAAAATCGATATGAAAGATTTAAAATTTTTCCTAGTTTCCGGCCAAGCGGTGCATTTTTTTATAAGCATATGTATATATTTTTGTCATGACAAAAACAAAACAAAAAAAAGACCGTATTACCAGTCATGACCTATGGGGCGGAAACTATGAATTTAACCAAGACCACGGCTTCGAAACTGAGAGTGGCACAGAGACGAATGGAACGGTCTATGCTGGGAGTGACGTTGAGGGACCGAATAAGAAACGAAGATCTGCGAAGAAGGACGAGTATTACTGATGTTGTGGAACGCATAGCGGAACTAAAATGGAACTGGGCAGGCCATGTAGCGAGAATGCACGATTCACGATGGACGAGCAAAATTACAAATTGGAGGCCAAGAGCAGACAAACGAAGTAGAGGAAGACCACCTACACGTTGGGCCGACGACATCAGGCGTATCACTAAAAATTGGCAACAAAGAGCACAAAATCGTAAGGAATGGAGGAGTTTAAGGAAGGCCTATGTCCAGCAGTGGACGTGATACATATAGGCTGGATCATGATGATGATGATATATTTTTGGGATCAGCACGTCACGCTTAATCAAAGTGTTGTTAATAAATTTAAAATCGGTTAAAGACGGAATACTAAAGAAACAAATAATATACTGGTAACTATGGAAAACAAGATACAAGACAGGAAAGCTTTAAATAAACTCTTAACGAACTTAAAAATCTGCTACATTATTGATAATGCTGCTTTGTATATAACCAGTGGAACATACCAAGGAAGAAGCATATTAAATTACGTCCAACAATAGATAAAATAATGCACAATAAATAATTATCTGGATCTTGTCATAGTAATTATTACACTTTGACTTTAGTCGTTAAGGATTAAATTTCGGCAACGTCGCCCGGCTTTTAAACGAAATTAGAAGAGAGACGCTTATTTCAGAAAAGATTGACGACTGCTCCGTTTTATGACGGTATCAATTTACATAAAGGCAGTCCATTTCAGAGCTAATGAAAAGCAAAGTATGTAGTCTTTACTTTAATGAGCTTCAATCTTACTGTAAACTTGGATTATTTTTTGCAATTCGTCCGGTTTTTAAAATCATACATATTAACTCTCTAATAGCACTCTAAAAAAATGTTTACTTGGAGACCTTGCATTTTTAATATATTTAATTAAAAACCAATTAATAAATATAGTGTGTACGAGGAGAAGGTAAGAAGTTCTTATGTGCGCTCTTTATTTCTCTGTATATCAAGTTTTGTAACGCCTTTCAAAGACGCTGTTCAAGACGTAACTGTATTAAATCAAATAAAATGTCGCGATCTTTATCGGGTAGATATTTATTTATCATATGAAAAAAATGTGGAAGAAATTACAAAAATGAAATGGCGCTGGGCAGGTCACGTAGTCCGATATAATGACAACAGCTGGACACGGAGAATTCTATAATGGAGACCAAGGACGACAACAAGAAGCATGGGAAGAGCTCAAAAAAGATGGGTAGATGACATAAGAGCAGTGGCAGGCAAACAGTGGATTAGATTGGCACAAGATAGAGAAAGATGGAAGCAATTGGGAGAGACCTACATTCAGGAGTGGATGGAAAATGGTTGACAAAGAAGATCATATGAAAATCAGCCGGCTTAAAATCGTAATAACAACCATCTGCCATTAATTCATTGTAGTATTAAATATAAGAACATTTTGTGATAATCTCTAAAAGAGAATTTAACTGTAGGTAAAAGAACATCCTTAGCTAAAGTAACCGAGATATTGAAGAACAAAATAAATCCAGACTAAAAACGTTTTCCTATGTTTGTTCCACCTATGGTAATTGCTGATCTGTCTTCTGTATTAGTCATTATTTTAGTTTTCTTTAGATTCATGTTTAGTCCTTTCTCGAGAGATGTTTTTTCTAGGTCTGAAATCATTATTCGTAGTTGTTCCATAGTTGTTGCTATCAGGAGTACATCATCGGCGAATCTTTGATGATTTAAATATTTCCCGTTGATACAGATCCCTTTATTGTCCCAGTCTATAGATTTAAAAATGTCTTTCAACGTCAGAGTAAATAGTTTGGGTGAGATTGTATCCCCTTGTCTGACACCTCTACAAATTCTAATTAATGGAGTTTGCAAATCTCTGTCTAGCTGAATTCTCATAGTGGCGTTTTGATATATATATATATATATATATATATATATATTATATATATATATATATATATATATATATATATATATATATAATATATATATATATATATATATATATATTATGGATTAACATTCTGTACCGTGAATCTATTCGGCAATTAACTAGCGCTTCTTCCACTGCCCATAGTTCCATGCTGTCAAACGCTTTTTCATAGTCAACAAACGCTAGGTATATTGGAAGGTTGTATTCGTTGGTCTTTTCTATCAATATTTTAAGAGTGTGAAGGTGGTCAGTTGTGCTGTACCCCTTTCTAAATCCTGCCTGCTCAACTGGTTGGTATGCATCAAATTTGTTGTTTAGTCTAGTTGTGATCACATTAGTGAAAGTTTTATAGATTTGTGACAAGAGATATATTGGTCTATAGTTAGCTAATTTTAATCTGTTTCCTTTCGTATATATCAGAATTGTATTTGCCTTGTTACAACATTTATTGAAAAGTATATTTAGGTAGTCTTTTATCTTGTCCTTCAAACAAACATTTATTAAAAAGTATCTTTAGGTAGTCTTTTATCTTTTCCCCTCCTTCTTTTAACATTTCAATTAGAATTTCATCGTCTCCCGGACCCTTATTTCTTTTCATAACTCTAATTGCTTTTTCTATTTCTTCTCTGGTTATGGGGGGTAATATTTCAGAGTTTACATTCATTATTTTCTTTTTCAGGTTTTGTTGAGTTGTATTAGATGGACTGTTTTTAGAGCTGTAGAGGTCACTATAATATTCATTTGTTATCTTAGATATTTGTGTTCTGCTTTTTTCTATTACACCTTGTTTATTTTCCATGTCTATGATTTTATTTCTTCCTAGGTGGGTCTTGATAGATCTTAAGTTTCTATTTTCTTCTATAATCTTCTCGATTCGTTCTTTTTGATGCCGTTTGAGATCTTGTTTTATATGTCTTCTTATTTATGCATTAAGGGTTTTGTATTCAGTTGTATTTCTTTTATTTTCTTGTAGTAGGCTTCTCCGTTGTTGTAGCATGTCTAAAGATATGGCACTTATGATTTATGATATACTTTTGATTTTTTGTCTGATTTTGCTGGTGCTACTTCTAAGCTAGTCTTTAGAAGTTCTTCAGTGATGGCTTTGTTTAGTTGATCTAGATTTAGGTCTGTTAGCTTTAGTTCTTCAGTTGTTCTTAATTTGTTCTGGTATTGTTCTTTATTCTTCTTTAATTTTTCTGGGCGAACTTTTTCTTTAGAGTGCACATATTGTCTTCGATCTTTTCTGTGTTTAATACTTATTTTAGCCCGTATTTTTATTCCTTCTTCAATATTTTCGAGGGCATTTTAAAAGATATTTTCGGAATATATATTAAATAACAGTAGAGAAAGTACACAGCCCTTGACACAGCCCTGTTGGCCTCCATTAGCATGATATCTAGGCGACAGATGGATGAAGAAATAAAAAATATATTAAGAGTCAGAATCAGTAGATCAAAGCAATACTCAATACAGTAAAAGAAAAAGAGTGCGAAAAATATTATAAAAGAACATTAAAAAGGCATAAGGAAGGAAGATTTGAATTTAAAATACCCTCCAGTTTGTAAAGAAAATTTAAAGATAAATTTCTAAGAGACTGAAACCTAGAAAAGAAGTACAGGAAATTTATGCATGAATATGAAGACTTAGGACACATGAAGTTGAATACAACAGACACAGGAAATAAATAAAGGTACCTTGTAAGTAAACCTTCCTCATCATGCAGTAATAAAAGAGGATAGCAGCACAACCAAATGCAGGGTCGTGTTTGACGCTTCCAGTAAAAATGACACCGGAATCAGCCTCAATGATATAATATTGCGAGATCGGCGGATACTTGTTCTACCACTTGCTGATTTGATGTATAGTTAGTGTTCATTTATAATGGGAATTCGCAAGCGTTTAATTAATTCCAGATCGAGAAATGAAGATAGTTCGAGCATAAATATTACTTGAATATCATAATTAGGAAATATCAAACATAAAACATATATTTCTATATGATTTTTTTACAGTGTTCTACTAAGACGACGATTACTATTACATATATAGCTTAGTCATCCTAACTCTTGGAAATTTTAGGTTTCTCTGTAAATCCCTATATTCTACTCGCAAAAAACATCTTGAGAAATGAGTCGTAAACAAGGACTTCACAAATTTCCCTTGTAACATCGCTGCAAAATCGCTGGCATTCCTCCCGTAATCAAAATTAATGATTGTCCTACGTCGAGGCGGCTAGATGTTACTTGTGCTGGCATTCGTCTAGTTACTCAATTGTTTTCGGAAGGGTGGAGATCAGAGATTTCGTTGAATGCAGGCCTTTATTCAATTTTCTGGCAGAGAGAAGTGTTAATTTTCATTCGAAACAGATGGATTCGGCTGTTCCTGCTGCCTGTCTGTTAATTGCGTTTCGAATCATTTGATTTAATTTATCGTGATGGATTGACTCGCTGATTCTGGGCTTTTAATGAACGCGACGTTATTCGATTAAAAAATTTGGCGGGCGCTTTAAGGGATTTGACAAGGTAATAGTTAGCGGATGCTCCGTTATTTAATCTTCCAATCAATAAGGCACAAAAAGGAGATGATAAATAATAGTGATTGAAACTTAGAAACATTCAATTATTAAATTACATATTGTTTAAACTGCTTATGTTCTTATTTTGCACGCTAGTGGGTGATCCTTCGAATTGGAAGTAATTAAAAGACTTAGTACACCCTAAATGGTAGCAATATCACCATCCTAATTTGTTGAACAAATGTCCGTTTAATTCTACCAGATATTGCAATCGGTTGTTGATACAAAGGCTGTAAAAGCGAATAAATTGAAGAGAAGGTCCGTTTGGTTAAATTCAAATGTCTAAAACCTTCATCAAAAAATGATTCTTTGAACTCCATAATAAACGGCTGTGACTTCCTACATCTTAGCACATATTTTGCTAAAGAACAGCATATCCATTTTCATCCTTTTTCCAAATAAGTATGTTATCCTTTACAATTTTTTAAAAATGTTTTATGTCAGATTAATCCAAATCATGAACAAGATAAGGGGTGTCTCTCCTTCTTAGTGCTCCCCGAGCAATTTGCTTCCAATCTTCAGACCATAAGGATTTTCCGACACGTTTGAATTCTTTGTTAATTGCAGAGTGAATAGAATCACATTCCACGTGCCCAAAAACCAAGAACTTCATAATAATGAAGTCCAGGTTATTTAAATCATTTACTGCCTTCATTATTATTACTGCAGTAAAATGATACAAGTTTTGACATCTATATCTGTCACTTAAAAAGGTGACACCGATTGTTGTATCTGGTAGTGATTTAAGATAAATATAAATTGCAATAGTTATTTCGCCACTTCCTCGGAATCCTTGTGTCTCATTCCAAATGAAACAATCTCCTTGCTTACTGACAACACTATAAATGGTGAAGCTGTATCATTTGCGGATCAGAGGGTACTAATAAAACTTGCTGGAGATCAAAACTGGCACACTAAAAAGAGATAAGCTTCAAAACCTACTTTGAGCAACGATTTCTCATTAGTAGTTGCACTGATATAATGAGAACAAAGACGATTATGATCTTTTTTAAGATGATGGAAACCTAGATTACAAGTTTCTTTAAAAATTTGTTTAAAGATTGGCAAGCTAACTTTCTTTTCAGCTCTTCAATCACACAACTCACATCTCACAATAAAGTCTATACATCACAGTGATATTTATGGATGAATCAAGATAATTTCGTTCAGTAGATGCTCGACAGTAATGGGAAGGCATAGTAAAAAAGCTTTTAACACGCGTGTTTTTCCATGTTGTCACCCTCTACTGTATGTTTAGATGTTCGCTTTTTTATAGCCTTATCAATTATTCGCTTTTTATTTCCTAGTGTATTTAAAACATCGTCTAACAAACTTTAATACTTTCATTATTCTTCAGTGCCAGTTTTATAATTCATCTTTCAGTTATAATCTGCCAGTGCATAATAACCGTTGTATAACACTGGTCTCGATAGTTGGTGGGACAAGCGGGTTTCATTGTTATTTCATAAATGCTTTTATTTCTTGAAGAAACATAAGCTACCTCTCTGGCACGTTCTTCTTTACGCATTAGTTATATAGTTGTTACCGCTAAAAGCTTAGGCATTGAAATGTGCAACAAGAAGATAACTTAAGATATCAATTTGTAGTATTGAACAAAGAATGATTTATAAAGTTATCTTCTTTTGAAAGATAATTATATTGAATTGCGTTTCGAATTTGTTTTACGGATTTATTATCAGATGTCGCTATTGCGTCCATATCGAAGCCATTTTAGTGTTGCTTCTTAAAAGACAGGGAATATTGATTTTACACTTTGAGAACGCCTATGAATAACTGTTTTAATGAGACCTATTAGGTCGAAATACGTATCAACAGATACATAGACGCTTTGTAAGTGAAATTGAATCTTTACTGTCATTTTCAATATAATTATATTGATTCAAAGGGTGCTTTGTGGATTGTCTGGTTGTAGCATAACATAAAGACTATATATTTACATCTATTGGTAAACTTATCTCAAAAATAAAATTTTTTAGTTATCTACTTGTAGTATTGAGGTAACGTAATAATGTAAAGTATAATCTACAAAATAAATTTAAATCCTTAATTTATCTTATGGATTTTCCTTCATATTGCTTTCAGTCTGAAAGTTTCTCTCCTGTAATTCGATTGATTAATCTGTGACTTCTACTTTCCTCGTCTAAATAAACAATCGTTCGAAAGGCTGGCTCGACAAACTTTTGTCCTTAAAATTATTTACAATTAAAACTGTCAAAACAAAAACATCATCTACCTTCCGGCGAGTCCTCCCTCTCGCGAGACTTGCCGTAGACATTTCGGGAGTGACGGGCTCAGTTTGTCATTTATGCAAAAGGCCGCCGTCGACATAACGTGCTAACTGGATGAATAATTAAGGTTATTTGTTAGAGGCCAAATGAGTTTTGTTGCTGACAGCCGAGGAATGTTTTCAATGAACGAGCGGAGCGATGGGATGCGGTACTGCACGGTGCACGGTGCACGGGCAGGGCCAAACAACAACGGCACAGACACGGTTCCTTGTTAATGAATTATGCCCTTGTTAGCGCAATTTCAATTAGCGATTCTACACGTTTTGTTTTGTTCAAATTTGACATATGGTCCGTTTAATGCGTGTTATTCGCCTGTTTAAGCCGATATTGGCTGTTTTTAAACGCAGAAAAAACGAGAAAAATAGCTATTATCGATTAGAAATTTTGAAACATTTTGTTAAATACAAATTAGATCAAAGCCAACAGCGTTTTAATTACTATAAACTGATTTTTTTAATTTACTACTAGCCAAAGAATCCAACAGCCAAAAATCTAGATAAAAAAATTGTAAAGAAAAGGTCTCACTTCACACAGGAAAAAAATTCTATGTTACAATTGATTTCACCGACCTAACACTATTTTGAAATATACTCTGAATAAGTTATTACCGTTCAACATTATAAATAATAATAGAGAAAATAAGTAAACTAGAATTAATTTATAAATATTTTGATTACATAAAGGGAAGTTGCTGTAATATTGTGCACATGATTACGATGAAAAAAAATCAGAAGAAGAAGAGAAATTGGTAGAAAGCAAGCTTGGTTAAAGCCCGGCATAAAGAAAGAAGAACAACTGCTTAGAATAGCTCAAAGCAGACAGGGTTTTGCCGTTAATCGTAAACGCCAAGCGGATTTAATGAGACACGCAAGAAGAAGAATTGAGGAGTTTGCTGTAAGAAGGATGCAGCTCCATATTTAGACCATTTTGGGTGAAAACATATGCCATAATTAGGGTGACCATATGTACTTTTTTTAGTAGGACAGTACCTACTTTCTTTTCAAACGCTGTCCTATTGTACTTTAAAATTTATGAAGTACACCTAAATGTACTCTTTTTCTTATTAAGACAAAATTAAGTCCTACTTTTTGTCAAAACAAAATTTAATTCTGATTCGAATTGATTCAAGAATCGATCTTTTGCGGAAAAATCAGAATCTCCTATCTTTAGCAGCAATCGATCGGCGCAGCAGTCACTTGCGACTCTCGTCGCCGCGTCATCGTCTAGTTTAGTTTATTACCGATGCGCCCATCTCCCTCCCATCACTGTCGATTTCATTTCGCAGCAAAATCTTATTATCTTATTTATTTAGTAAAAATATATGTCTCGTCGTGTGTTTATGTTTATTTGTTACTTGTGCGCTCACTGTTAATTAGTCTATTAACCTTTTGTCTTAAATTCCGGCAGTTTTTCTCGTTTTTTATATTATTTTGTGCTGTGTGGAAAAATAAACAATTTCATCATGACGCCATTTTAACGTCGAGTTGCAAACAGAGTATCCTTTTTATGAAAGAAAAATCAAATGTTATCGCATATCAATCACCACATATTGTGTTTTGTCAAGTTTGTAAAAGTGATGTTGATATTTCTTACAGTGGTCGCAGTAATATCAAACAACATTTGTCAAAGAGAAACACATGTTGGCTGCTAATGCGAACTCGAAGAGCAGCAAATTGGAAACCTTTGTTAAAAAAGAAAATTTAAGTTCTGAAAAGATGTTGATTGCTGTCAAGGAAGGTACTTTGGCTTAGCATACAATTAAGCATTTGTAAAGTTTCAGATCCTTGACTGCACGTCAAAACTAATTGTAAGCATGTTTGAACCTAAATTTGTGGCAGCTCGAACCAAGACTGAGGCGATTATAACAAATGTTTTAGCTCAAGAGGCTCAATCCCAGTTAGAAATTGACCTTCGAAAAGCAAATTTCGTCAGCATCGCAATCGATTCGTCGAATCATAGAGAAATTAAAGTTGTGCCCTTAATGGTAGATATTACCAGGTGACTTACCTGGTGAAACATCTGAGCAGTTAAAAGATTACGTGGTTAGTGTTTTGAATCACCATAATCTACTACAAAAATGCATCGGAATGTCTGCTGATAATACAAATACAAATTTTGGTGGGATGAGAAGAAAAGGAGTAAACAATCTATTGAGCAAATTAAATGTTTCTTATGTTTGTGTGGCACACATTTTTAATAACTGTTTACAAAATGCGACGGACGTCTTACCTATAGACATCGAGGTTATTGCAGTCAAGATTTTTAAGTATTTCCATATTTTTACAGTCAGAGTGGAGAAACTACAACAGTTTTGCGATTTTTTGATAACGAGTACAAAAAAATATTGTCGTTTTCAGAAACAAGATTTTTGAGTCAAATGCCAGCCACTGAACGAATTATACAAATGTTCGAACCCTTGAAAGCATATTTTTTATCGATTCATATATGTCCAACAGTTCTAAAACAGTTTTTTTCAAAACCCAATCAGTGAAGCATGGATGTGGTTTATACATAACATTTCGTCGCTCTTCCACAAAGTGGTTTTAGATGTAGAAGGTGACAAAATATGGGTAATGGAAGCCGCTTTGGAGTATTTCGAACTCATAAATAAGCTTTAAAATCGATTAAATGAGTTATTTTTACCGCTTCAAGTAAGAGAGTCGCTTTCAAAACTTGAAAATATGGAAGACCTTGACCTTAGTGTGAACTATCGGTATATCTTTATCACGCGTGTCGAGCAGTTCTAAGTATTCAAATTGTGTAACATATTTGAAAAACTGGAGTGAAAATTTAAGTGAACCAAAGCTATTTGGATGGGATGAACTTGAAAAAACAAGTTTCTTGGGCTGAAGTTTTATCGTCGTGTAAGGCTTTCAAAGACTACATAGGTCTGATATTAAATCAGGACGAACTGTTTGATGAAGTTAGTCTAATACGAATCTACGATACAGAGGATAAATTCGCAGACTGGAATTCGAAAAATATTTCTACCGAAGATCGATGGCTCGAAATCTTCCAAAAGAAAGTGCTTTGAAAAATCTCAAAATTCTATGTAAGTTTGTTTTTGTCTGTCTGGGATCAGTGCGGCGATTAAGCGGTTGTTCTCAAATATCAATAACTAATGGAGTCCCAACAAATCGCAGTTGAAAATATCTACTCTGGAAGCCATTATGCAAGTCTACACAAACTTCAAAGTTTCGTCCAATGAAATGTTTCCGTTCTACAACATTAAAGGAAATTCATAGTTCCAAAAAGTACGACTGGTAGCAAAATAATGATGAAGATGTTCAGGAAGGAACATCGAAAGAAAATTAACTATTAAAATTTATCATATATTTTTTATGTACTTATGTTTGATTAAAAAAAATTGTTCTTATTATTGTTTCATTAAAGATTCGTAAAATGTTGACCAGAAAAATTTCCTGGGGCACTAGGGCACTAGCAGTGTACATATTTTCTTAAAAATTATAAATGTACTTTTTTTTGTTGAAAAATTATGGTCATCCTAGCCATAATTGAAAAAAAAATTGGCGGATTGACTGGTATAACAACGATGCAGATCCGATAATAAATAAAAGGAATTATTACGTCTTTATGGATCTGACTCCTCATTGATTTCGCATGGCGTGCGTTTTCATGCAGTTTAATTGTTGGTGTAAAAATGAGTGAAATCGAGTCAGATCGGTTTAGTACTAGTGAGTCAGACTATGAGCCTACAAGCTATGATAGAAATTGTTTTAATAGTGATGTCGCAGGACCTTTAGCTAGGAGGAAGCATCCAAAGAAAAAACGTACTTCTGTAAAAAAAAACAACACATTGAACCTGTTGTTAATATAGAGCCCACGAAAGAGCCCTTGTTGTTGTTCCTGTAACCAAAAATAGAAAAAGTGCCAACCCCACTCTCTGGAAAAGAAATATAAAAAAAAAGCTATTGTAGAAGGGAACATGTATACGAACTGGGAAGAAATACAGAAGGGACCAAGATTAACTGGATCGAATTGCAGGTATGTGTTTTCTGAATGTGGACGAAGAAACAAGAAAAGTTGTCTTACAAAAGTTTAACCAAATAGATGACAAAGATTTGCAAAATACCTATTTGGCAGGGTTGATTCAAAGTACTACTATTCAAAGAACTTGAAAAAAGACTAATGGAACGCAAGACCGCACTTGTTCCACAAATACTTTATAAAGCTGGGCGAGCTATCCCAACGAGTTTGGAGACATGCTTTTTGCATGTTAGTTGATTACTAAAAAATGAAAATGGGGGCATCTTACATGACCCCGTGTAGTTGGTGAGTGAAAAAAAACCTCACCAACTACAGGGGGTCATGTTAGATGCCCCCATTTTCATTTTTTAGTAATCAGCAAATTAACAGTCTGTTACATTTACCTTCATAAATACCATGAGGATTGTTTTTTAATACGGATGTCCTTCCAATGTTTTCATGTGGCCATACAATGTTTTTTGACATCTTTTTATTAAACTGATGATGGAGTGATTCAATTCCGAAAAGATCTTCTTTAAAATAAAAATGTTAAGCTTTTAATAAAATTTTTTTTATACCTTAATACACACGACCACCACGTGCTTTGAATAAATGCATAACATAACTTATTTTACTAAGATTTCTGCACTTAAACAAATTAAACAAATCGCAAAGGTAAAGACGTCGTGCTTCTAACCTATGTTAAACTTTTTAGCCAATTGAAATTCATTTTAAACAAGACACTAATTTGGAGGAAAATATATGTATATTCTTTTCTTGTCTCTTTTGTTGTGTTCCTCTTTTCCGACAGTCGGTTGGTGTTGGTAGTCAGGTTCATTACTTGCTTATGAAATATTGTTTATGACATACCATATCAACTGTTGTTTTTTCGATATGATTGATAATAGTTCTTCTTTTTCTTCGATATCCATAATTTCTTTAAGGGTGTCATTTCTCAGTGTATTTTATTAATATCGTGATTGTATCCATTTTATCAGTTTTCAATATATTTGCTACGTTTATTATTTTCTGGTAAAATAAAACTTAAAGGCAATTTTTGTTGGTACTGTTCTGATTCAAGAAGAATTGACGATTCTGGTTGTTTTTGTGAAATTCATCAATCATTTCTTTTGTACTTTCATGTAGAGATTATATAAACTGTTTAAATAATATTCACCACTCAGTAGTCCAGGCTGTGAAGCCGGTCCCGTTGGGAAAATGTTTCTGATTCGGTTTCTTCGCGGATTCCGGTTCAAAAATGTCCCCTTTAAACAAATCTGAAGGGTGCCGGGCGAAATTTGTGGGCAGAAATTGTTTAAACAATTTTTTTAAATAAATTCCAAAAATAATTCTTTTTTAATCTGGAAAACGTTTTTTTAGGTTTTTTGGGGTCATTTTAAACAAAAAGGGTCTCTGGACTACAGTGTGAGTTTTGTAAATCAAATAAAGCTTTACGATTACAAATGATACCAACATATCTTTATTAAGTTTGTATATTTATAAACGTCGTTAAACAGTGTAGTTTCCTATATCTTCAAACGAACATATGGTTGATCTTTAGCAATCTACCTGTTAATTAGAAATGTAAAGGCGAGAAAATGAAAGACCTTACATTACACAGCAAATATTCTATTCACAAAGAAGCTTTTCTAATACTGTCCTCTTCGAAACAGAGTTGTATTTAAAGAAAATTAAGTAGCAATACATTACTTTTACGTTTTTATGTAAAAAACGTACGGCAATAATTTGTTTAAACTCGTCATAATCAGATCATATTGAATCGATTAGAAAGATACTAGAAATATAACTTTACAAAATGTGTTTAGTATGTTAAATTATAAATACCTCAGAGACTTTTAGTAGAATTTTTGTAATATATCCATTATTAAAACATAGTAACGGTATTAGATTTTTGTTTCGATACAAGGCAGCGGCAAGCCGCTTATACGTATTTCGACCTCTTTAGGTCTCTTCAGAACAGTATAGCTACTGCTCTGAATCGAAACAAAATCTATATAGATATAGACCATCATAGACCAATAGTTATCAAAATAACTATTTACGAACGTAACTACGTCATCTAACAACAAAAGGAGAAATCATACAATTTTGGCGAAATCGAATTCAAGTTTTTACCACTGTGCCTTCTAAAACTTGCAAAGCAAAAAGCTTAACAAATTACTCGGCAAGGAAATCTAAAAATGCATTCCACATGCCGTTTATAATGGTCAAAATTCGTAGTGAATTCAGTGTCTGGTACAAATTTTAGTTTTTAGATGTATTTGCTCAGGATAGTATCGTGTAACAAAAAGCAAAATAAAATAAATTATTCAAAAATTTTGCGTAAACAAAAGTGCCAAGATGAAAAGTCCAAATTTACGAATCAATGGTAGTGTAGACATACAGATTGAACGAAATAAATCCAGAACGTAGGAAACATCATGTATTTCGGCTCATTTCTGCTGTAGGAGGTTGGCCAACAAAAGGTTGTCAAATAATTATATTATAAAAACCCAATACTTCTGCGGGCTGCTGGATTCTGAACTCATAAAAATTGAAAGCTACACATAAATCTACGATTTTATTATGCCGGACTTATAGGCCAGGAAATGAAGCATTTCACCTCGTAATTTTTTCGTCTTGCGTGGATTATTTTGAAACTTTAACAGAAGGTAGGTAATAGCCTAAGCATCAAAACCTATATCGAAACCAAAGTGCGCCAAAGCATTGGGGATGGTTGCCACCCCACCTTGGGGGTGAAATTTTTCTTTTACGTTTTAACTACAGGTTTCGATTAAAAAAGTGATTATAAACAAAAAATGTTCTATACATTTTTTTTTTGTAAAACATATTTTTCAAGTCATTCGCGATTGAAAGTAACAACTTTTAGACGAAAAAATCGAGGTTTTTAATCGATTTTTCGCGAATAACTCGAAAATGGTGCATTTTATCAAAAAATTGTAGAGAACAAATTTGTAGCTTTTAAAAAGACAAATACAATTCATTTTTAAAAATGTTTTTGCGATATAATAAGAACCGAAATACGGCCTATCAATGTTCAGCGGTTTTCTTGAAATTCCAAATTTGAAAGATTCAAAGTCAAGTATCGGGAAAATGATGCATTTTTGGAAGAAAACTCACGCAAACTTTTTTAAAGAGCGTAAATAGATCTATCATAAAAAAAGACTCTAACTCAAAAATTGAGTGAGTTATGATGAAAATAAGGCCAATACCTCATTTTTTACGAAAAAATCGATGAAAACAACCCCCTAATAAAAGGGGGTTTTTTTTAAATATCCCCGAAAATACTGAATATATGAAAGAATTAAAAATGTACTAAATTGTAGCTTTTTTAATGACTAAAATTTTTCTTTATTTAGATTTTTTGTACAATGAATATTTGGCGAGATATAGCCGTTTAAAGCATCGATTTACGATCAAGCACCATCTTTTTCGAGCCCTTTAAACTCACCCCATTTAAAAACCAAGGACTCCAAAGAGATTTAATTCACAGATCCTTGTAGCTCTTAAAAACCTCTACAAAATCGTTTTTGAGGAAACACTCTATCGTTAAAAATGAAGAAAATACATTAAAAAACCAATTAATTTTTTTTTCCGAAAATTCCATTAGTATAGTACAGTACATTTTGGAGCATAATAATCTACAAAACCGGTATATTAGGTAGTGGGGCGTTATACATTCGAAATTTTAAGAGTTCTTATTTTGAAATCCCATACAACAGAATAAAACATTTGCTTATGTTTATGGCTTGGCAATGAAAATATCAGAGCAACAGACTAGGGATGGTATTCCAAAGATGGTTTGTTATTACCGGTACGCATGAACAAACAACCTGCACCCGATGAACTTTTGAAAATTATTTTTTGCCAATGCAAAATAATCACTTTTTAACTAATCCAAACCAAATTTCACTCATCTTAAAATTTGTAATGTTATTTAACAATTTTTGAAAATTATGGGTAGTTTTCACCCTATAAACAATCAGGGTTCATCGGCATGACATAAACTATAAAGCAGAGGGTAAGTTAAGCTTAATTCCAATTTTTTATGCAAGTCGTTCCAAGGCGAAATCATTTTCTTCGCATTACTAATTTTTTTACATTAATCTCTAACAAGGGTCGCTTTTTAAGGGTTGAAATATGATGGAACTTTATTCAAAAGTATAAAATAATCATTATTTAACTAATTCAAACCAAATCTTACCCATATTCAGGTTTAATATGTTATTTTATAATTTTTGACAATTAGGGGTAGTTTTCACTCCTAAAACCATTCAGCGCACTTCGGTTCGATATAGATTTTGATCCTTGGGCTATCACCTACCTTCTGTTAAAATTTTAACTCAATTCATGCAGGACGAAAAAATTACGAGGTTTTAACTTTTTTCGAGCTTCATTTCCTGAACTATTAAAAACTTCCTTAGACAAGCAACATTGTTACACAAACAACATTGTTGCGAGACAGATAGTTGAACGATATTTTATACAATGTCTATACCCAGGTATGGATTTATTTTTGTCCAAGTTTTATATTGGTCCACTATTTCAAATACAGTTCAAACAGACATATATTAAATTGTATGATCCGTTTTATATTCGTTCTATCTGTATACATAGTAGTATCTACTACAAAAAATTTCTGCATAACCTTTTTAATTAAAATAAGCTTCATAAAAGAAGCAAAGAACAGATACTAAATCTTGCAGTAAAAATAATTGCTATATGTGCAAATACCCCTCTGTCTCACAGCAAAGAAAGAAGTGAATGGATATTTGATTAGTCATGGTTTTGATTCAACTATCGTCAAGGAATGAGAAGGATGAACGACCAATGTTACAGCGGGATGGTCGTAAGTGAAAAACAACAATGGACTCTTAGAGTATAAATACACATATACGGCCCTTTGTACTCCGTTATATAAATACCATGATAAATTAGATAAGAAAATTAATATTTAGCTACTATAATTAACATTCTTAAGAGGATTAATGACAGTCAGTGCCGTTTCTACACGTACATTACGATTTATGTATTGTATTTAGCTTTGGTAAGTTTTTTCACATAGTCTCTCAAATAAGAATACCATGTATATGCTTTATTTTAAAATCTCACTACAGCATGTATGTATTATATGTTTAGTTGGAAGTAAAAAGTTATAAAATACAAAATTTGCTTGACGTTTCGGCTTACAAATCTGAAGGCGTTTTCAAAACACTTTTTTAATTCGAGTTATGTTGAAAACAGAACATTTCTTTCTATTTACTGAATCCGATCTGCCTTGTTTAAGTTAACAAATTTTAGAGGATATTTTATAATGCAAGAGTTCAAAATTTTAAAATTTTAGAGATAATAGATAGTAAACGTACAGTGAATAAATATTCTTTAATTTTTTTTCTTTTTGCTAGAGTTTTCTTTTAAGAAAATCTAAGGACAATTGGTCTGGAAACTGAGAGGATCAGAGATAGTACAATCTAGCCAAAAATCACTAAATAAAGTTATAGATTTCAGGTTTACAGCACTATTGCATATATGTATAATGATGTATGATTCAGCTTAGATAACAAAAAGACGGACCATTGGGACTTTAATGTCAAGTGTATACGAAGAATTAAAACCAAAACTACTTAAAACAAGAATGGCCTAATATGAAAATCTTGTAAAAAACTGAAAATACAAAAAAAGGGATACCAAGAAAAAGTTTGATTGGAGTGATCTGGTCGAAAAGTAAGGAAAGAGATTTGGTAACAGATCAAGAGGAAGATACAGTACAGCGATGATTGCGTGTATGTGTATTGCAAATGAAGAGGATTTAGTGCACTCCAATGCAGATCATAAAACTCATTATCAGGTTCGTTTAAATAAACTGCTAGGTGAAGACCTCACTGTTGGTAACCAGTTTTTGCTTATATTTTTAAGACCATCCTACCAATCGTGTACATGACCTCTGCTTCATTTATCTGTTTTTGGTCTTCATTTCAGAACTGTGTATCCATTTTGTATCCTTCATTGTTGTTACGTATCTAGTCCATTTTGCACAATTATTGTACATATCTTTTAATAAATTCTGAAATTCTGTTCACCGTTTCAGAAATAACGAAAGAACAGTAGTTTCTTAGAACAGTTTCTTTGTCGTTGTTTTCAATTTTTGCTCGACAGAGAACATCGTTATAAATATATCAGCATCGTAACCAATTCCTTTGACTCTCCAAAATGCGATAGTTATTAATTGAATACTAAATTTGGCATACCTACTCCTTGCCCAACCCCTGTAACAATTTCAGAATATTAAGTGTTAAAATTTATTCAAATAACTCTTTCCTTTTTTCTCTGTGTAGCTTGTACCATCTAAATTTGACTTAGGGAGGATTTCGAAGTGCATTATACAGATTAACATAAACACGTGATTCAAATACCAATATTAATTTATCTAGAATACGTCCCTTTTGCAGTGTAATATTTTCCAAACAACGATTTTCGTTTTTCCAAGATGCGTTTTTCCATCGAATGTCTTATACACTCGGAGGAAATAATTTTAAAATAATTTTGACTTAAAGACGAAGCATAACCTCGTCATCATCAGACATAACACCATAACCTTTGGGGGTTATACACTTTTTTTAACAAAATTCTTAAATCTTTTTTAAGAACGATTTCCGGAGTGGAAATCAAAAAGTCAAATTTATTTAGTTGAAAATGTAATTACTATTACATTCAATTGTAGCTTAATACCATATAAACAATATTTAACTAAAAAATATAAACAAATCAGTATCGAAATAAAAAGAATACAGGAAATGACAAAACGGCCTGATAAAAAAATTCAAATAAATATAATAGCTGTAGAAAAAGTGGATAGGCTGACAGAAAAAGTAAAAAAAGAAAATATTTTGTTATTTTATATGAGGATAATACTATCGTCAGTGACATCAAAGGTAAAATAAAAGTGTAAAAGAAATTTATTAAATACTTACGAGTATTTTACAATAAATGAAACGAAAACAAAACAGAAAATCCAAATGACCAAACAGATCCCAAATAAACAGCTAAATGAACATTCAAAACCACTTCTTCAACATAATTTTTATAGAATGGGCAGAATACCGCAAGATTTGTTCATCTTTACTTTACATCCATAACAATTCCTAAGAAACCAAATGCATAAATTTGAATTGAGAACAAGAGAAACACTATTTATATATACCAACAAACTTAAAGGAACACTTAAAGTAACTTGGAACTTGGAACAAATTATTTAAAATAAATATATTATAATTAAAAAGGAACTGTACAATGCGAAGGAGAAGTAACAGGGCAAGCAAAATGCAGCAGAAGCAACCATTATGATGCAGTCAGGCATCAAGGAAAAAAAAATACAAATAAAAGGGACTCCAATTAACAATATCAGATATGCAGACAAAATCATCATCAGTACAGAAAATCTAAATGACTTACTAATGTTAATAACCAAAGTGGTATGAATTCATGAAGAATCCGCTCCAACTATTAACACAATGCACTAACGATTTCATTTTAACACTTTGCAAATCGCAGACGTCTTTATCACAATTTGGAGGATTTTTTCTAATCGCTTTATGCTTCTTCTCACAATTTATGAAACAAAATGACTGCATTAATTTAAGCTAGCGATGTAACTACATTAAAAAAGTGTTTTGAACGTCGTGATTCAATTATATCGTGAATACATCTTTAACATATTCATTCCTTCATTTCTCCTCATTATAACCATAAAAATATAATAATAGAGAATTTACTTTTCAGACACAGATGTCACCATTATCGCAACCTGTAAATTGCGATGTAAAGTTCGTATTTGTGCATGTAATCCTGCAAATGGTTTTTCGTAATTGAGTGTCGTGATGTTAACTTCCTAAAAGATTATTACAATTTCTGTTATATGCGAATAACAGCGATTTAAAATGTTTTGATTATAATAATTGTGAGAAAATAATTGAAATGATTTACAGTAAATATGTAAATTAAATGAGTGTTGATTGTACCCGCATTTAGATAGCAAAATATTTATATCGGTTGACTTTTCTCCATTACTATAGTTTATTTATTATAAAATTATGTATCTAATTATCTCAGTTTTCTTTCCGGAAACAGCTTATATCTTTCAAATTTGTTGGAAGCACAGTTTCTTTATTATTTTGTGTCCATTTTGTCTAGTTTTTCCGTACTTTCTTCTGTTTATCTCTTATTTTTCTCTCTTTATATTGTTCCAACTCTTTCTTCGTATTCTATTTCATCCTATACAATACATTTTAGATTTCATCTGCTGATTTGTTATTTTTCCTTTGCCCATTCTATTGATGTTCTTTATCAGTTTGTTTAGTTGCCTTTTTCTAATTCTTGATAATATCAATTCCTTAATTAGACCCCCTCTGTGGCTCAGTGGTAAGAGCGCCTACCTTTAAATCTAAAGGTCGTGAGTTCGAATCTCATCTGGGTGGAAATTTTCGTTTATTAAAAATTAATAAATGAAAATAATTTCTATCCTTGTACGATCGGTACTCACCAGAGGGACCGCAGACGTTCGGATACAATTAGCGTCTCTTAGCAAAGACAATGACGTCGACTTTGCTAAGTATCAAGACAATTACTCTACACAAACACACACACACTACACTAGGTACCTGACTGTACCATGCCAATGATCATAGTTGTCGAGGCATTAACCCAATAAAAAAAAATTCCTTAATTAGGTCTTTTTTCATGTCCTTACATCTAATTCAGGTCTGCTGCTATTTTTCTCAAATGCGGTTAGTGTAAGATCTATTAGTGAACTATTTAGTCATGCTTCACTAACATATATTAATGTTAACCCTTTCAACCCCCTTGGGACAATACGTACCATCAAAAATTAAAAAAATTCTTTTTTTTAAATTGGGCAAATGAATCCCAATTTTACATTGAAATTAAACATAGTGGTATTTTATAATCGCACGACCATGTGCCTAATTCAGAGGCAACCCACCACTCGTTTAACTTATATTTCTCATTGATAAAATGCGTGTCTATTTACTCTAAAGTATTTGTGTGATTTTAAACAAAATTCAGGCAAAATCTGAGTTGATGTTGATTTGTATTTATAAGTAAACCTCTGTAGAATGACTGAAATTAATCACATTATGAAAAGCCAATCGAAGTGGTACAAAGAACGACAATTTTAGGGATTTTTTCGGGACATATAATCACAATGGTTGTTTCTGGTGGGACTAATCATTCCAATGTTTTTTTTTCAGCATGAAGCGATATCAACCGCTGACTCAAGAGAAATAGAAATAGAAAAAGTGTGCCAACAGTTTTTATGCTAATTCAGAATTAGATGATGTTGAAAATCCATTAGCCAATAATGATAATTCGAAGATCTAAACTATGCACATAGTGAGGTTTCTGGCAGCGATTCTAAAGAATCAGATTTCGAAATCAATGAATCTGAAGATGAGATAAATTATCAAGAAACTTTGAAACGTAAAGTTAAGGAGAACAATGAAGAAATGATAGATGCAGTAATTAAAAATAGTAATGAAAAGCCAGACAATAAAGGTAAAAATGTAGAACAAAGTACCAAAAATGAGAGAAAGGTGAATGAAAAAATATTTTGATATAATCTTCCAAACCATTTTGAAGCCATATTTTCAACCATTTCTCCTAAGACTATTTCTGTAGTTCACAGAAAAATTGTTCATAATTTTAGTCCGATTCGTCTTTTAGTTCTGATTCGTCTCAAAGTCTTCATCCTACCCTTCAAACTCTTCGCCCTCGTCTTCAAAGCCTGCTATCGGTAAACAATTTATAAATCCAAGCATTTCAGGATAGCTTAAATCTAGGATAGAGCAGGCTAGAGCTGATTTTAGAAGGATGTCCAAGGTGGTATGTAACAGAGACCTAAAATTGACATTGAGGATCCGCCTACTTCGCTGCTACGTATTCTCGGTCTTACTTTATGGTGTCTAGTCCTGGACTGTGAATAAAATCGATCTAAATCGCCTTGAGGCTTTCGAAATGTGGTGCTATAGAAGAATTTTAAAAGTTTCCTGGGTGGAGAAGATTCAAAACTCCACAATACTTGAACGTCTCAACAAGACTACTGAGATCATAAAAAGTATCAAACAGAGAAAGCTGGAATATTTCGGACATGTAATGAGAGGTCTCAAATATAGGTTGCTACAAAATATCATGCAAGGAAAAATAGCAGGCAAACCCAGTCCAGGACGAAGAAGAACCTCATGGTTGAAGAACTTGCGAGATTGGTATGGTGTTGATACAAGCATGCTATTTAGGGTGGCAGTGAATAAAATTAAGATAGCTATGATGGTAACCAACGTTCTAAAAAGACATGGTACATGAAGAAGAAGAAAAAGAAGCATTTCAAGGAAAAGATGTTTGGTGCTTTAGCTATATTGTATATGAATCACCAAAAAAAAAGTCAGAAAATGCTTCAAAAACCTACCACACTGAAGAATTTGTTTCTTGCTTGCAGTACACTTTTCAGAAATTAGGTCAGATAACTCTCGTCAAAGTATGGGCCGAAGTACATTGAAACAATATATTCCAAACAAACCTATGAAAAGGAAAGAAAGAGTTCCGCACACACTCTGAAGAATAATAAAAGATGATAAGGTCGTTTTAGCTTTCAAAAGATTTTCCACTACTCTAAAACTACTTTACGAAATCAAATTTCCAGCTATTGGGACTACCATAAGGACTATGGCAAACACATGCCTTTTCTTAGTAATAAGTTGGTCAGAGGAGAGTCACAGTTCGTTTCCACCAATGCAGGAATAATTGGAAGAAGAATAAGGCACTAAGGAAGTATTGTTATTAAGTAATTGCGACACAGAAATCTTAACCAGTGTAAAACGTAAAGGAGTTGATGGTACAAAAGCACACGTCTCTGGCCCAAAAGCTATTTTTACAACGGCTATATGGATTAAGTTGACTTGGGTGACCAAAAATATCTGGATTGTATGATTTAGATAGAAAATTGCTCAAATGATGAAAAAAACTCTTTTTTAGGCTCACAATGGTAGTGGCTGTCAATAGTTGGATTATTTACAACCAACTGAATCTTAGTTCGATTCCGAGGCACATTTGCAGTTTTCATAACAGGCTGTTTTTTTACAAGGGCAGGTTGTTGGCCTTCCACTTAACCCTCCTCTTTTATCCGGGCTTGGGACCGGCAAGAATGATTATTAAGCTACTCGATCCACCCAACAGTCATTCCAGGCGGAGTAGGACTTAGAGTAAACTCAGATGCTTTGAGAGAAAAATCCTCAGAAAGATTTTCGGTCCCTATCACGATCCGAATACTAACCAATACCGAATGAGAACAAATGCCGAGGTCAAACAAATGTATAGTGCTAGCGACGTAGTCCAAGAGAATAAATCCCAACGTTTAAGATGGGCTGGCCATGTTCATAGGCTCCCTAATAACCGCCTTACCAAGTTAATCTGGGAAGAAGTCCCGACAGGAAGAAGGCCCTTAGGACGTCCACGAATGTGATGGAGAGATAATATATGGTCAGATTTGAGAACAACGGGGCTACCCACTGACTTAAAGATCATGGACGACCGTTCGAGATGGAAGCAGGTTGTGCAGTCAGACAAGACCCGCCCCGGGTTGTAGTGCTACCAGAAGAAGAAGAAGAACTGAATCTTAGAATAATTCCATTCAAGGATTTTTGACTGTCAGTAGGTAAAAACTTAGTAACCAAAAAAAGAAGCCCTACAAAAGTTCATGCTCGAAAAATATCTGTAGGAGGACCTTCAAAGAGAACGAAGAGTATAATAAATGTGATCGATCATCAACCATTTAATATTGAAATTACGTTGTACGTTTTCAATTTTATTGTTCCTTTTTTGGAAAATTGTAATATTGAAAATAAATGTCTTTATCTTCATTTTCTTAATCTTTTTTTATTTAAATTTTCAGATTTTGTATTTTTTCTAATCATTTCTTTAAATATTTTGGTCCATATTATGGATCCATATAAATATCTGATAGCATGGGCTTAGAGGATTGCCCATTATAAGTCATGCACTGTTATTTGTGTATATTTGATCATTAAATTCAAAGTAGTCCTGGTTCTGGATCATCTAGAGACACAGATTTCAAAACATCCCATATTCAAACAGTTTTGATATTGATGGAGATATGTACACGACGTACTGGTATGTTTCAGATAAACTAACAGGCAACTCGACCAATTTTTATCGTATATTAATTCACTTCATAGTCATATTGAATTTACAATAGAAACAGAACAAAATCAATCCATAAATTTTTTAGATTTAAAAATTATCAGACATAAAAACAAGCATGACTTCTTCATATTTCATAAACCTACTCATACTGAAACGACTATACACAATTCATCATCGCATCCCTCACAACATAAACTGGCAGCCTATCATAGTAATGTTACATAGATTAACAGAAATTCCGATGTCAAAATACAACTTTGACACAGAATTTAATATCATTAAGCAAATAGCAGTAAACAATGGATACAACGAACAAACAATTAATAAAATTTTAAATCAAAAACTACACAAGAAAGCCCTGAAATTAGTATTTTTACCACCAGAAAAAAAACCCAGTACCTTCTGCCCGATTCCATATACAGGCAAAATATCAACAAAAATAGCCAAACGCATAAAAAAGAAACGAATAACACCAGCTTTCAGAACAAATAACAGCTTAAGCACATATATTAAAAACAACAAGAGCCAAAATAAAAACCACTTACACAGTGGTGTGTACAAACTTAAATGTGGCGACTGCCCAAAAACTTACATCGGTCAAACGGGTACAAATTTTAATAAACGAATAGCAGAACATAAAAGGGCTTTCAATCATAGAAACATAGATTCTACACACGCACTTCACCCTCTAGATCATAATCATTCTTTTAATGACAAATTTAAAATTCTTCACATAAAAAATAAAGACCTTAAGCTATCTTTGTTAGAATCTATGGAAATCAACAAATTAAAAAACACAGATAGAATTTTAAATGACCAACTTGAGACAAACAGTTCTCCTCCCCTCCTCAACCTATTTCATTGAAGACTATAAAGTGTAAACGCATGTCAAAAATAGATCACTTGAGAAAGGCAATTAATTTTTGTGGAAGTTTGAAAACAAAGTTGTCGGTGTTTTATTGTTACATAAATGAATTTCCATCAAGTAACGGTCGAATCCATCAATTATTTATCGATAATGTGATAAAGAAGTTTGTAAAGGGCCATAATACTACACTATACCAGCATGTCAATCTTATTGATTGCATTATAAGTTACCGTTAGTGTGATGATTCGAAATAACAACGCTAAAATTGTAAAAAAAATGAAAATATCGCCAACGAGGCAAACTAACGAAAACAATAAACACAATCAATGCTTCAAAAATGTGATGAGGAATAAAGGAAAGAATAAAAATGAGAAACGAAAAGTGGCTGTGAATCAAAATAATGTTATAGTAATGTTGACAGTTAAAGGGACTGTGATAAAAAAGTTTAATGAATAAAAAAACAGACATCATTGAGTAAATTCGGTATAAAAAATTGGGTAAACAAAGTCGTAGCTACTAGATTGTAATTCCTTAAAACAAAAAACTCTTTATACTCTTATACCGCTTTATGATTGTAAAATTAGTTTTATAGCTTGAGGGACATTTTGGCAACGTCCATTATACCCTTGTTAATAGTAAAACTGTTCCAGTTCAAATAGACGTCTCTTTTAAGTATAGAAAACAACTTCCTTAGTCTTGACACTATTCCTTTTGATCATTTTCTGTCTGAACTCTATCTTACTTGGGTATTCAAGACCGCGATCTCAACTTTCCCATTCACCTTTTTTACCGAAACTTAAAAGAAACTCGACGAAAGAACGAAGAAAAAGGGAAAATCGACATCGTTTGAAGAAGGCGCCTAGCCGGTCATCCCGAAAGACTGTTGCTATGACGACGGCCTTATTCGAATCTGATTTATTTCCTATCTATGGGAAATAAATTCTGTTTATTTTCTCTTTCATACTCTCGCAAGAACTGCGGTAATTGCTATTGGCGATATCGGGTTTGTTTTTTGCACTACAATATGCTACGATGATTTATTAGGATGGTTCGGTTTCGCTCAACAGGCTGCCAGACGAAAGGAAAAATACTTAGCAAGAATTACAATATTCAATAAAGAGTCTTTTATTGGTGTACACTGTTAGAAAGTTAAGATAAATTAAAAAAGATTAAAAAGGTAACGTTTTGTAATTTTGGCACACAAGTATAAGAAAATTTGATAATTATTGTTAAAAAAGCTTATTTTTCTTTGTGTACCGTGCTTGTTTTCAAGCGTTGTTGTTTTCAACAGCGTAATATTAATTACGCTGATGCTTGTGTTACCCAATGGACGTTAATTCTACTACAAGAATTACTGAAACAATATCTACCATAATTGTTATATTGTCGCAGATTTCTCACTTCTTCATGTACGGTCTACAATTATTAATGCAGGACCATGTGATCATGAAGCAGTATATACCAAGTTTAACACTCTTAACAAACAATCCTCGAAAACTCAATGTTTAGGTAGGATTTTTTCCGCTCAGAACTCTCGTAAATTCCAAAATTTGTGCTTGACTTCTGGGTAGCACTTTTTCTCTGTGGACGTGTACTATAATTTCAGTGCTTTTTTAGATAGGCTTGTCTGTATTTTCAATGAGCATTTGAATATGCGAATATGCGTTCACTACTGTACATCAAGAAATTTACTACCACCGTCTTTATTACTGAATATATATCCAAGTACAGAGGAACCTATCTAAAACTTATAAAAACAGCTAAAAAATGTAGTATCAGAATCGTCTGGTAAGCTCTAAAAATGTTGCAAGAGAAACATGGTCTATAATCAACGATCTTCGAAATAAAGCTAACACAGCTCAAACATTTTCTCTTTCAAACCATGACAATCTAAATAAATACTTTGTTAATGTTAGTAAAAATATAACTTCAGTCATTTTGCCACAACAAGATCCTATCCATTATCTCCCCAATTTAAAAAAGATCTCGAATTCATTTTTTATAAGATCAGTTGCTAAAATTAAACTGATCCAAACAATCAGTATTATCAAAACCAAATCTTTTTGTAGTACTGATGGACTATCCATAAAAATTTTCCCAAATTTCTAAAAAAAATGTGTTGTCTCACTAATTAACGATTCCTTTGAAAAATGTATATTTTAAGAGTACCTAAAGGCAGCCATTATTATTCCTCCTATTGCCTTACTACCGGTCTTATACAAAATATTAAAATACTTATAAAAGCCCGAATTATGTCCCTTCTAGTTAGAAACAACATTTTTTCACAAAGCCAGTTCTGTTTTTTATCTAATAAATGTATGTTTTATGTACTTCATGAGGTCTATCAAGCACTAAACCATAATCTTTACACTGCCACTGTTTTTTGTAACTATGCAAAAGCTTTTGATTTATTTCTACGAAATTCGAGGTATACCTTTGAATTTCTTCTTACTTGAGGAAAAGGAAAGAACTAGTTAGAGCAAACGATACTGACTTTAGTCACAAAAGCATTGTATGTGAATTACCGCAAGGTTCAGTATTGGGTCCTCTACTTTTCCTTATCTTTATAAATGGCATCACTAACTTAAAAATCGATGGAAACATTAGTCTTTTTTATCTTTATATCTGATTTCTTTTCTTTTGTCCTTGATCTTCAGTATTCCTTGTATCATTAACCCCTGTTGTCTTTTTGTTTTTACTGCAGGCAATCTCGTTTTGCTAAATGTTACTTAATACATGTTTATTCTTTTCCAGTTTTCCGCAATACCTTTTTGTTTAACGTATACATTGTTTTCTTTTTGGAATGCTAGTTATTTTTTGTTTTACGGTATCATTTGCCTTCTTTTCCATGTGACAACTATCGAGGCATTACCCTACTAAATACGGCTTACAAAGTACTGGCTTATATACTTTATGATCGAATACTAGTATATACTGAAGAAAAGAAAGAAGAAGAAGAAGAAAGGTCAACAATTGATCAAATATTCCTTCTCAAACAAACCTTAGCAAAGACATATGAATATGGAATTGATATCCATCACCTCTTCATAGATTTTAAAAATGCTTATGACAGTGTAGACAGAAGCGCACTTTATAATGCCATGGCGGAACTAGATATTCCGTCGCATCTAATAACATTAGTAAAGGCAACTCTTTCGAAAGTTGAGTGCAAAGTCAAGGTACAAAACAGAGTGTCAAGGTCTTTACAACCACATACTGGATTACGCCAGGGAGACAGACTATCGTGTCTATTATTTAACATCTCGCTAGAAAGAGCCATAGAGAAATCAGGCATAACAACCAGAGGTACGATCATCAATAGAAGTGTACAGATATTGGCCTACACAGATGACATTGACATAGTAACACGGAAAAAACGAGACCTGATACAGGCTTTTGGAACATTAGACAAAGCCGCGAAGACAATGGGACTGCAGGTTAACGTATCCAAAACAAAATACATGAAGGTCACGAACAGCACACAAATAGCGGCACCACAAGATCTGGTGACAGAAGCACACAGATTCGTAGGGGTCTCGGAGTTTATATATCTTGGAACACAACTAAATAACAGTAACCTAGTAAGCGTAGAAATTAAGAGAAGAATATACCTGGCGAACAGAGCTTACTTTGGACTAAAGCAGTTCTTAACATCACACATAATTAGCAGAAAAACCAAGATAGTAATATATGAAACTCTTATTAAATCTGTCCTGACATACGCGTCAGAGACATGGACTATGGTAAAAAGCGACGACGAACCGTTCGGCCACTTTGAAAGACGAATACTTAAACACATATATGGAGCAGTACAAGAAAGCGGGATATGGCGTATGCGCTACAATTTTGAGTTGTATCAATGCTATAAAAAATGCAACATCGTCCGGTCTATCAAAATTAATAGACTAAGGTGGTTAGGGCACCTTGAAAGACTGGACCCTGGAGACTCCCAAAGACAGATATTCTATAGGAACCAGGAGGAGAGGCAGGCCAAGATCTAGATTCAAAACTCAAGTCGAATGTGACTTGAGGAATCTAGGGGCAAAAGATAGGGGGGAATGGAGACTAATTCTTGAACATTCCAAGACCCACCCAGGGTTGTAGAGCCAAAGATGATGATGATTCACCCTCTTTTCTCTGCCAATAATAACTGTTTACTTTTTCGCCCTTGCATACTTTTTTAATTTACGATTTTTTCTATTAAAATTTTATTATTTCTCGGTATACCTACACTTGGGTAGGCTTTAACAGCCTTTTTGCTAAAAAGTCTACTAAATTTCTGTACCTTTTGTTTATACGCATATAATTGACTGGTTCGTCTATCTGGACTTTATTTTTAATTACAGAAAGCAGAAGTTTTTAGACCTGAGTATGATTCTGTGATTTTCATGTCAACGGTATTAGATGCTTATTGTCTAGTATTTTTAATACTATTGGAGAAAAATTACAGCTAATAAATGTAATGACAAAGATAAAACATCTGACTTACCAGCTAGTACGGTTGATCATTTATTAAAATGATAGCTTACCTGAAACAAAAAGAGAAAAATTATTACTACCCTGAGATATGAAATTATTATCTTATAATTTTTACCCCACATACATTTCCCGGTTCTTAGAAGTTCTTAGAGGTTCATAGAGGTTCTTCTAGAGCGGTAGAGCAAGTTAAGCGGCTTGCC
This sequence comes from Diabrotica balteata, assembly GCA_918026665.1. NCBI lineage: Eukaryota > Metazoa > Arthropoda > Insecta > Coleoptera > Chrysomelidae > Diabrotica > Diabrotica balteata. The sequence continues at coordinate 177,744,197 of OU898278.1, read as the reverse complement.
GCTTAACTTGCTCTAAAAAACAAAAATCGTCTTTATATTTTATTCCTTTACTCCGTTTGGAGTACCAGAAATTGATTTCACTACGAATTTTGACCATGACAAACGGCATGTGAAATGCAATCTTAGATTCCCCTGTCGAGTTATTTATCAAGCTGTTTGCTTTGCAAGTTTTAAAAAGCACAGTGGTCAAAATTTGAATTCGATTTCGCCAGGTAGAAATCGTTTGATTTCTCTTTTTGCTATTTACAAAGAGTTTCATAAATGCACCTCTAAAAGAATCTACCTGAAACAAGTAACTAAGTTCATTTCAAATACACATATTCGTTCTGCCTAGGAAAGGGTTAATATTCGGTGTGTTTTGTACAATCAAAGCAAATTATGCAATGTATGAAGTTTATAATAAAGAATTAGTAACCAGCACGAGTGGTAGTTCAGTGAAGAAAACATATTAGTAGTAAGACAACTTATCCATTCCTAATAATGTCTAGATAGCTCTATCTCTCTACATATTTCTTTACTATGAATTAACCTTTGTAATATCGGTAAAATGTGTCATTTAAACACATGATTCATTTAGGGGCAAGCCCCTACACTATAATAAATGCACTAAAAAAATGAAGGCGCTCCATCGCATCGGTCCGATACATAAAACTTCTTGGAAAGTATCTTTACGAGCTGCCGTATCGGTTTCACTGACAGGATTACGGTCGAGGAATGGACGAGACGATGCTTACAAATCTGCAGCTAGGAATAATGACGACCAAATCGACATCAAAAAGAATCAACCGCTTTTTACCACTTATCTCTCTGCCACTCTTTATATTTCATTCCTTTACGATTTTACGAGGATTACGTAGGTATAATAAAAGGTGGCTTTTGATTTTTATTGATCATTAGGTGGGTTTTACAGTGTCTACTGTTTCAGAAACGTATAGAAAAAAGAATAAAATAAGTTTATACTGCATATACAATGCAGTATTATTGACAAAGTAGAGAGAATAAATACATTTTCTCACCAATACTTTTTCTCAGTATTATTCAGTTATGAAAAAACAAGAGATAAGAAATCTGGGATCAATAATAATTGATGTTTTTAAGATACTAGAAGGTTTAGGGTTGCAAACAACATAGCACTGATTACACAAAATAAAAACGAAATACAAAAGATTGTCTTTCGAAGAAGACAAATAATTAATATCACTCAGAGCAAAGTGTTTAAATTGTATTTATTGACACAAAAAACTATAAGAAAGCTTTACCAAAAAGCAAAGTAATATCTGGAACAAACTATATAACCAGATAAATTATGAATTTGAGAACATTGTATTAAAACATCTGTAATAAAAAAAAGAAGTAGAACGTCGAGGCTTAAGAACTTGAGGGAAAGATTTAAATGCAGTAGTACAGAACTATTTATAGCGGCAGTTAACAGGGTCCGCATAGCGATGATGATTCCCAACTTTCGATAAAAGATGTAACTTAAAAAAGAAGAAATAAAAATTTTTATTATGAGACCCTTTTCTTTAATGGCGCTACAACCCTTTGTGAATCTTGGCCTGCTTAACAATGTTCTTTCATTCTGCATTGTCGGATACTTTCCTTCTCCACTGCCTGATGTTCATGGTTTTAAGATCCCTCCAGAGTCATTCGTGTATAAGTTCATCCAACTTATTAGGTATCCCTACCATAGATAGTTGCTTTAACATCTTTTGTCGAACTGCTCCATCAAACGGCTGTTTGAAATCGATAAACAAGTTGTAAATAGGTATGTCATATTTTTCATGTATACCTCTTAACATATGTATTTGGTCTATAGTTGACCTCTTTGGTTTGAAGCCACATTGGCCTGATAATATCTTGTACACGATATTTAAAACTGTTATGCCCCTATAATTTTTGCAGAGTCGTTTGTCTCCCCCTTTGTACATAGGAAGTATGATTCCTACTTTCCAATCTTCTGGGATGACTTCTAGTGTCCATATGCGATAGATTAGTTTATGGACCCGCCTCCACAGCGCATGTCCACCAGTCTTTACCAGTTATGCATTTATTCCACCTGTGCCAGGTGCTTTGTTATTTTTTAGATGTTTTATGACGTTTATCCTTTCTTCCAATGATGGTTGCTCAACTAGTTGTTCTGCTGTGTGGTGAATTTATTCTTCATCTTCGTTTTGTTCTTTTTCTGGATTCAACAGCTTTTGAAAATGCTCCTTCCACCTTTACATTATTTCCTCTTTCTCCCTGATAATTGCCCCATTTTTGTCCTTGCAATCCTTGGGTATATTGCTTGGTTTCCTTGTAAAATTTTCTAGTCTCTCTTCTGTTATTATAATCTGTAATTTGATGTATTTTTTTATTCAACATTTCTCTCTTTTTCCTTCTACATATTTTCTTTGGATTTGTTCTGAGTTCTTCATACGCCCTTCTATTCAATGGAAAATCCCTTTGTAGACATTTCTGTCTAGCTATACTTTTGGTATTTATTTCATGTTGGCAATCTTGGTTAAACCATTCCTCGTTTCTTTTGCTTGAGGTTTCACCTAATATTTCCTTTGCCATATTTGTAATTCTCGTTTGAATGACATTCCATTCTTCTTCAATGTATTGTGTTCTCCTCTTTCATTTAATATTACTTTTATTTTCTGCTGGTTTTTATTTTAGGATTTTTAAACATATATGTGATCCATTTTCTTTGTGAGATCTACTCAAATAAAAAGAAAAAAACTCACACAGGGAATTTGGAAACCTAAATAGATAAGTCGATAAAGCCGATCCAGATAAACCAATGGAAATTTGGTAGAGATATCTTGTAACCTTTTCAAAAGTTTCAAGCCTAACTGCCAAGTACGGAAACATCTAAATTACCTCTTAAGCATCCAATTGCAGTTCATAGTTGTTTCGATTTTGATCTCACCAAATTAAAGTGCTGGTGACCCCTCACTGAACGTCATTTTATTCTTCTCTTTTTTCTCGTCCAGCAATAAGAACGTATGTTTTGTATTGGTCTCCAGAATATAAGCCGAAAAATTCCATTTTTCTTTTATATTTCAACTAACGTAAGAGCACCGAATTCCGACCGGTTATAAGTGGTTTATTTAAAATTGTTTCAAAGATCAATCCTGAATCATTAAAATTTACAGTAATAAATGTCTATAAGATATTATGTATTATTAATTCTTACTAGAGCCAAATTTATAATAATAACACTAGTCATTTCAACAAAATTGCTTATTTAAGAAACCAAATTCAAACATTTCGCAAACAGCCGTTTTCCGTCCACATGAATGATTTTTTCCCAATACCGTCCACAAGAGTGTCGTTATCCATCCTATTTATTTAGTTCAGACAAAAAATCATTTAAGAACAATTTTTAAGTACATTTAAACCCTCTCTGTGGCTCAGTGGTAAGAGCGCCTAGCTTTGAATCTAAAGGTCGTGAGTTCGAATCTCACCTGGGTGGCAAATTTTCGTTTATTAAAAATTAATGAATGAAAATAATTTCTATCCTTGTGCGATCGGTACTCACCGGAGGGACCGCAGACGTTCGGATACAATTAGCGTCTCTTAGCAAAGACAATGACGTCGACTTTGCTAAGTATCAAGACAATTACTCTACACACACACTACACTCTACACTAGGTACCTGACTGTAAAAATTCACTGTACCATGCCAATGACCATTAGTTGTCGACGCATTAAACTCAATAAAAAAAAAAGTAAATTTGCAAAAAAATGGAAAACAAATAAAACAGATAATTTAAATATAAGTTTTATTTAAGTACAAAGCTTTGAAAAGAACTTAATGCCTGCAAATGCATTAAATAATAAAAAAGAAGACTTAATTTTTTTAGGTTTCAATTTCTGGAACTTCATGGGCGACGCGTTTATTTATGAATAAAGGTCTCGGAATCTTACAAACTACATCATCATTTATAATTTAAAATGTCATCTCTATCTGGCCATTTCCCGTACTTTCCACTCATTGCTATACTTTTAACTCTCAAAGTATAGCTTTGTTCCAGAACTACACCAGGGAAATATTCATTGTCGTACGGCACCAACACAAAATTGTCCCTTGAATATATTTCTATATTGATTTTTGGATGTTTTCAGTATTATTATTACCAGTATCCATGCCTGGTGTGTGTTTTGGAGGACAATTATTTTTCTTTTTTGCTTGCTGGAACTCCGTTGTTTCTTTTCTCTTTCGGATTCGTTCACATTTCTCATTTTCTTTTTTTTGAGTATTCATTAATGTTCCATAAATTCATTACTTATAGCTACTGTAGGATAAATCTTTGGTTTTTTTCTTTCGTTAGTGTCTTCTGTGCTATTATTTTTTTCCTTGCAGAGCTTTCCGACCAAAATAGTGCTTTTTGAAAGGTGTTGCATATTTACTATTATTATTATTATACAAACATTTCAATATATGCATTACAAAAACTTCGGACTAATTAAATAGCAGAATACGTTACATCCACCTCCGATACAATGACTACATCTGATCTAAACTTCGTAGCATCCATCACCAATTACATATTAATACATTAATGTTATCCCAACAGTCTCACAGATAAGAGCTTTGATTAGACGCCGTCCGGTGACAAAAGACATTAAACAAAACTAACATCAAGCGTCTGTCGTTCGCTGCCATGTGACTCAGCGTCAGCCGCTGATTGTAAGCGGCTCCCACCTCCTCATTCAATAACTTTTTCGAAAAATTTCTGCTTCTCTCTCGTCACGTGACCGTAAATCATCCGCGAACCAGTTGAAATTTTTCTTAGCTGTAATTAACGGAGATAGAAGGTATTTTCGATCAGTGGCGTGCATGTCAAGAGTCAACGATTTTCTTTTAAATTTAATACACATTTAGTGTGACGTTTACAGTATTATATATGATAATAAACTTCTTCTTCTTCTTCTTCGTCTAGCCATTCACGTCCACATCTGAACATAAGCCTCTTCAAGTCTTCCTTTCCATTGTTTTTTATTGTACGCTACTTGTAGCCAATTTTTCCCGGCAGTCCTTTTCAGATCATCTGTCCATCTCATAGGAGGTCTGCCTCTGGGTCTTTTGTGTTGGTATGGTCTCCAGGTTAAAATTGATCTGTGCCATTTGTTTAGATCGCTCCTAGCTACATGTCCAGCGTATTCCCATTTCAGCTTTAATGCTTTTTGCACCACATCGGTGACTTTGGTTTTCTGTCTTATCCATGTGTTTGTTTTCTTGTCCTTAAGTGATATACCTAGCATTGCTCTTTCCATCGCGTGTTGAGTGACTCTAAGTATATTCATATTCTTTTTTGTGATTGTCCATGTTTGTGCCGCATAAGTTAATATCGGGATAATGCATGCATCAAAAACTTTAGATCTAAGATGTAATTGAATTTGTTGATTTCTGAGTATATAGTTCAGTTTACCGAATGCTGCCAAGCTAACTTAAGATAATAAACTATCAGGAACTTATTTTCCAAAACTTAAACCTCTCTTCCAAAGTAAGGACAAAGCCATTGTAGTTCTTATTATATTCTGTACAAAAAATTAGCATTAAAAAATGCAAGCACTGCTGTAACTTATCCCAATGTGTCCCAATACGATATGAGCTTGAACCACGTAGATTTATCGTGTCAAACTTTTAGTAGAGAAAATAATTCTTTTAATAGAACATTCTTGAAAAACTGTCAAATTCTTAAATATCTTACATCTTTAAGTACGAAGACTGTATGTATGTATGAGTATAATTGTTAATATTTTTTATCCGTTTTCCGTATTCACTGTTGGTTGACTTTCAAGCGATCACTTGCATGACAATTTAAATACCCCGCTTTGCGCTGACACCTGCCTGTCTTTGTTTCCTTTGTGCGCAGTGGGGTCTACGATTCATGATTTTCAATATATAATATCTTATCAAATACAATTAAAAAAGGATACATGGAGAAAATATTGTAATAGATGTAAACTACAAATAGTATAAAATCAGAGGAAAACAGTGCGAAATGTAATATTCGAAACCAAGCAACAATTCTGAAAAGATCCTGTAGACAAACTAGAAGAAGAGAGCAGGAGCAACGAAAAACCACTTTATGAAATTATAAAAGGTCTAAGATGTAATAAAAACAAAGAAGTAAAGTTGATCCGTAATAGTAACGGAGGCCCAATGAGAGAAGAAGGGACAATAATGAAGATAAAGAATATTTCCGTAAACTTTTAAAGATGGAAACAAAAAACACTAGGGATTCGCAAAAATAAAAAGAACATTATGACATTACATACATAAATCATACCACATGAGGAATTAATAGAGGCAATAAGAAGATTAAAAAATATAAAGGCACCTGGACATGATAAAATTACGGTAGAAATAATTAAAATTCTGAGTTTCTCAAAATAGCATGAAAGGAGATGGAGTGACACACTGGCGTAGCCAGAGGGGCTTAGGGATCAAATTGGGAGGGGGGAAGATAAGCATGCGGCATGTCCCATTCATCATCGTCATTATCACAGTGCTACAGCTCTTAAAGGGTCTCAACCTTTTGTGCCATTCTGTTATATACCTTGCTTAAATTTTCTAGTTGGCAAAACCGATCTCCTCAGCATCCTGTGTTTCCCTGTGTATCCACCTCAGCTTTTATCTGCTTCAACTTCTTATTTCCACTTGCTGTGGTATTAAAATCTTGTATGTCATGTTCAATTCCGGGGCTCCTGCTACATGTCCAGCACACTGCAGATGGTCTCATTTAATTATCGTGGTAATATCTTTTCTACTAAACGTATACTTACAGGTATTCCACAGTTCAAAGTTATACGAGTATATCTATGCTTCGAATATTTTGCGTGGGTAGTACCTTTTTTCCAAACATCGATAGACAGGATTCGTCTGGTTTGGTTAGGGTCCATGCCTCTGATCCATACGTGAAAACGGGGAATATTAGTGTTCTATACAGTTTTATACAAATGTTTTGAGACAGAGGTTTGTCTGTTTCATTCATTACTAACTATTTTATATTTTATATCATCTTTTGATTCTGCTATATTGGATGTTGGTTTCTAAGCACATTAAGAATAAACTTGGACTTCACCTAAACATTATAAGTTTCTTATTTCTACAAAACGAAATTTTTTGCACTTTCAAATGAAATGGATGGAAAGAGTCCCATACGAAGACCAAATTTGAGTTGTAATGAGACTTGATCTCTTGATGGTAGTAAAGGGGGCAATCGGCGGTTTGGTCAGCTTATATCCGACCCTTTTGAAAGCAGGAAAATGCAGTAAAAATGAAACTCATACAAAATCAGGATACACAATCGAAATTTGGAACTCTCTAAAAGTTATCTCTTCTCAATTTTTTTCAGTCGAGAAGCAGTTGTCTTCTGAAAGCTGCGGGAAAACCAAAAGAAACTAATCCCAATCGTAAAAGAAATAATTTTTGCGAAGAGGTAAAACTGATTCTGGATGGATCCACATTACACCAGAGTCTGAACAACCACTAGAATAATGGTAATTTTTGAGCACTGCTGTGGTATTCAACCCAATCTGGGGATAAAGATCTTTCTTAGTATTTAGGGGAATACCCTTCAGATGAGCCCACAAATCCAAAATAAAATAACTGGCACTCGTGGTGAAATTATTCAACATAAGATCATCGGTGTAAGTACAGGAAACTCAGGTTTTTTTATTCTCGCTGACGAGTAGACTGGCATTGCGTGTATGAAGCAAATTTCGCTGTACTTGCGATATGTTAATCTAATATATGAAACAACTAAAGTGTCCTTAGAGTATATTCCTTCTGTACACGTGAGACATCCAGTCTTGGAAAGTTTCCACGCTGAAATAGCATGGACTTGAATATTCTTATGTGGTTGGTCAAGGTTACGATATGGCTGCAGATGTGAGTGGATATTCACACTCTGAAGTTGGAGATCGTGAAGTCTGTTGGATCCTACTTTAGACATTCGGCACAATGCACTACCGTTATCTGATCATTAAAAAGCCTGCTTGCGATGTACAAAACACAGTGGAGTCACAACAATGAAGTGGTTATCAAATTCAAGGAAATTTATTTCGCTACTGTGCATGCTCTCGAAGAACTTCAATCTAGTCACAAAAAAAACATCGCAATACGCCGTGTAAATGCTTACACACTTCGATCTTCGAAGTATTATTTAATAATTGAACTGAAAGAACTAAACCGACAACAAAATAAATTGCTTCATCAAAACAAGAAAATAGAAGGGGATCATATATTTTTGTTACATAAGCCTTGTATTATCGATCCTGATTCTGCCCTCGGCTCTATTTTGCACTTCCTTCATTATCGTACCCACCACTGGGGCATTTATGGTTCAAGTCGAATCCCATGGTCTGCAATTTCCTTTTGCTCGTGACTTGTATGCGTCGGTTTATTTTTAACCTTGCCTTGGTTATTAACGTTCGGTTCTCTAGAAACGCCACATTAATAATGGGGTTATTATAGGTTAGGTTAGGTTAGCTTTACGCGTTCGGGTTAAGTACTTTTGAGAGGTATCGGTGGTTTTCGGTCTTGTCCATCGACTTTGTTCAAGATGTTAATGTATTGGTTTTGAAATGAGAGTCGCTTCTTCCGACCAAGTGGGCGGCGGTTTTGCACGGAGCTTGAAAAATATAGCGAAATGTCGGCAACAATATTATAATCTAAATAATAAAATATTGTTAGAAATAATATTAAATTTAAAATCTATATGATTTTTTGAAACAGTAACTATTTAAGCGATTTATAACAATTTTTATACAAAAAAAACACTAAATTACAAATATTGTAGTAGTAAGAAAATAAAGAAAAATACAATTTTTTAAAAGCGCTATAGCTACGCTTTTAAATTTTTTTACATTATTATCAATTATTATTATAAAAATCGCATACTGTTATTGCCCGAAATTTAACCCTATAACTTAATTCTATTTTATTGTTCTGAAGTTATTTTAGAACGACTTCCGAAGTGGAAATCAAAACATCACAAGCTGAAAATTTTGCAAAGAATATTAATATTGGAACCACAAAAATGATGCAAAAAAATTTAGCACTTTTACTCCCTGGTTTCCCCCTAAACCCCCCATTATAAGCATATTTTGTGTAGAATGAACTGTTCTCTTAGAAACAACTCTTGAAGAGACTGTTGATTTTGCATGTCAGAGACTGGCGCGAAACCAATGTTCAATAAAATTTGTATTAGTTCGACGGTAAAAGTTCGATATCTTTTTATCCAGATGTCCTATCGACAAATATTAAGATGCGTTTTAAAGGCAAAGAGTGCATCTTTCGTATTAAGTTTTTGTATTTTGCCGACAATAAACTCAAATTTAAACGCGTTAATTAAATTAAAATGGTGCAATTTTTGTCATTTTTTACGATTTTCGTGAGATCAATAAAATTAATCATTTTCATTGACCAGTGGTAGTTGTTTCAGTTTCGCAACTGTGTCTAAACATTTGTAGACTGCTTGATAGTTTCGATTCTCTCCACATGTTTAAACTGAGATTTTCACGTACAAAGGCAAGGTGGTTTTAAGGTCCAAAAAGGGATAATGACGATTTCCATATGCAACATGTGTTTTTAAAGTCAAAATCAGAGTCTGAGAACTCTGAGAGACAGAGTTTATCTCTCAAACTATATGTGTATGGGTGTGGGTTAAAGGTACCTGTGACACTCCGCATCGGTCCTGCTACCGGGACAGACGTTAAATGCAGTTGGGGTGGAATGTGCATTATGAATTTTGTGGTGGTTCCTGTGTACGTCGCTGAAGACGTTTGCTATAGCGGTGGTGCTATCTTTTCATTGGGTGAGGAACAATCCACCATTTATCTATGTTGCTGCATATATCAAGTACGTGCACTTGGTATGTTTATTTCATATTTGTTTAGAACAATTATCTTAGTTGTGCCGCGATTGCGATTGAACATTTTAACCGTTTGAGAACATTTTACGTTTGGTTAAACGTTATTAGCGTTATCGTAGATTTGTATATTTATAAAATTGTAACAATTTCACTATTCTTTTTTTTTGTATATATATCACAGCTTTTACGTGATGAGTTTATTAATTCTATTAATTTCATTATTAATTTAATGTGTATTTCATTACCGATTATACTTTCAATTGAGTTTATCAATATTTGTATTTACGTTTAATATAATTTATATATGTTATGTCTGATTGCATTTTGTGTAACTTTTATCAACAAGATTTGTTCATTTTACCACAGTTTTCTATTCTTAACACGGTTATCTTTTTGGTGTCGTTTCATATGAACTATTTAAGTTTGTATAAACTTGTTTAGTTGTAATTGTATATTTGGTTATGTATATTTATGTTTAATTTCACTTCTTTTTAAATAGAGTTTTATATAGTACGCTGGCTTTCATTTCTTTTTTTTTATTATTTTAATATACATACCCAATGCGAAAGGGGGGAAATCAGCGAGTTCTGGAATGAACAGAATATCTTGTCTTGCCTTTCTGATGACCCCACTTGTTATATTGAGGTCATCGTATGTGCAGAACGCAACAGAAGTAAAGATTCCATTTTTAGAGATCAATCTCTAAAACCAATGACGAAATTTCAATTTTGATTTTTGGCTACCAATATGAGGCATTTGAAATATGACTAGAAACACAGAATTTAATGTTTTACATTACAAACGATCACAAGTCACCGGAAGACGATTTGAGTGTAGTTCATAGCAGGCGTTTCGTTTTTTTTTTTAAATGTACTAGTGTAATTAAAATAAAAAGCTTTAAATGTTTCGATCGTTTGTTGTATGAAAATTTAAATCCATCGTTTTTTAAGCATATTTTAAAATGTCTCACATTTGTTGTCAAAACTCAAAACTAAAGATTAATAAAAGTTCAACTAATAGGTTTGTTAAGATTAGGCTCTAGCAATTTACCGATTTAATTTTTTAAAATTGATTTAAAAGTTTTTTTGCTTCTCTCATAAATAATAAAATCAGTTAATTTTATTATTTTTATTAGAGAATCAATAGAAGAAAAAACTACAGAATATTCCGCTAAAAACGAGAGATCAACTGTGTAAAGAACTAGAAAAATTTATAGTGAAAATACAGTAAGTAACATAGAGGAATAAGTAAAGAAGTCTAAAAAAAGTCCAGAATATGATGTAAAAGGAAAAATTTTTTAAAAAGTCCAATAAAGCCGTAGTCAAATAAACTACTTAACAATAACAAAAGCGATATCAATGTGATAATATTAATGATAAATATTCGTCTTTTTTAAGTGCCATCTCCCAATCGGAAGTTGGATATCATCATCACTACCTTTACTCTATATACTATCTACTACTGCTCCGAAGAGTTCTATGGAACTGCATTTAAACCAGTCCCTTAAATTCTTTAACCATGTCACTCTCCTTCTTTCTATACTCCTTCATCCTCTTATCTTTCCCTGTATTATCAGCCTTAACAGTTCACATCGCTGTCCTATCATGTGTCCCAGATATTGTAACTTTTTTATTTTTATTGTGTTTATTATCTCCCATTCCTTGCCCATTTCTCTCAATACTTCCGTGTTAGTTTTCTTCGGTGTCCATGCTATTCTAAGAATCCTCTTGTAACACCACATTTCAAAGGACTCTTACCTTATTTATGTGTTCTTGCTTTAATGTCCAGCTTTCAAGTCCTTATTGCAGTATCGAAAACATTGATTTTTACAAACGCATTTCTTGTTATTTCTATCCTGGCTCTTATTATGATTGTTTGATCATTATTGTTTGAAATCCAGGTTCCTAGGTATTTGTATTTATCAACCCTTTCTATCGGTACATCTCTTAAATGTATGTTTGTTGGTATATTTGTTGTTATCATGTATTTGGTCTTTTTCTATTAATTTTTAGTCCATAATTTTCACAGAAACTGTTTGTTTTGTTTAGAAGTAAGTGGAGCTGTTCAGCAGAGCTTGCCATAATCACAGTGTCATCTGCATATCTCATGTTGTTAATAGATCTTCCGTTAATTATTATTCCTTCACTTTGAGATAGTAATGCTTCTTCACAAATGGCTTCACTGTATACATTAAATAGTAATGGGGACATGATACATCTCTGATTAACTCCTCTCCTGATTTTAATTTTTGGACTGGGTTTGTTATCTATTATGATTTGTGCTCTTTGATTCCAGTAGAGGTTTGTTATTATTCGTAAGTCCCTTATCATTTTTGTCTTTACAGTCCCTTACATTAGCCATAAAAACAATACACACATTACTTTCTGACAGGCTTCTAATATAAGCAAATTGTTGACAGGTAGATATAAGAAATAACTAGTAGATTTTTAACAATGCCGAATTGTTGTCGTAATAGTTTGTGTTACATGTTACATGTATCTTAATGGGCAAAATAAATTGATGCAAGAGGTACCTGCCGAAACGTCAACTAAAGTAAAGACCTTTTAATAATAATTAATTATAAATGAACCTATTCCCAAGAAAGTTGTCTCAAAATATATAAGAGCCATGTAGAAAATGGGGATTTTAATTGGTAAGGTAATAACTGATGATCCGAATACAAGTTAAACACCTGTTTGTTCTCTCACTTACATAAAATAAAAAGGCCCGAATGTTGTCACGCTTAACAATAATTTTTATATAAAATTATACAGTTATGTATGACTAATTGTAGTTGTTCCGCTCGATGGTTTTCAATTTTTCTCTCACAAGAATTTCAATGTTTTCTAACACCTCTCCTTCCTTATAAAACATGTTCTTTTGTTCAACAGACAATTAATGATTACTATAATAGGTCTAATAAACGTAATAAAAAGCGTTAATAATAGGCTTTGGAGTTATTATTGCCTCGGAACTTTTTAGGCAGTCGTAAGAAATTTTTTGTTCTCAGTAATGAAATATTATTACGAAGAAAACATTTCGTTCTCATCGTTTTAAGTAATTATATACACACTTGGCCAGGGTGTTTGGTCGTCATGTTTGAACATTAGCGATAAAATCAAAACAAAATTATATCAATGTACAATATTTTGACGACACAATAACTTAATTATGTAGAATTTTATTTAGAAAACGAGTACAAGAGTAAAAGAGAATAATTCTGGCGTAAACTCTTACTATTGACATAAATAAAGAATTGAATATGTCATTGTCTATATTGGAAAAGGAACCCTTAAACCATCAGAAAACCTTCGATGGCTGTAGAAACTCTTCAGCTTATGAAAGTTCGAAGAACACAAAGTAAAAGACTTTAATTTGTAAAGTCTTTTTGTTTTTTACTTTGTAAAGACGTTACTTTGTAAAGTGTTCTTGGTGTACTTTGTGACTAAAAGAGTAAATAAATTCAAAAAAAGCTCAGAGAAAAAATTCGAGAAGCAGAAGAGAAGTGGCGACAAATGCAAGGAAATAGAGGACCTGGATAAGACAGAGAATATCCTAGTTTAAGAACCTGATGGAATTATTTGAATGACGTTACGGATATTTAGCGACTATTTAGAGTGGTGCTCAGCTGGTGCACGTTTTAGAAAACGCGTAAACAAAAATATTCTTTTTATATTTTTAGCCATTTAGATTTGCGTATCTTCTTTGTTTTCTACACGTGCCGTATCATAATTATCCCATGTTGGCGATCACCATTGCGAAGGCTTCTCGATCTTCTGCCACATGGAATATCTGATACTTCTGCATTTGATATCTGAGTCCATTCTATAGCTATTTTGCGTTTAAGAATCAGTTGTAGTACTTCCGTACTGTATTTCTCCCTTTTACTGATTCCATAGTAAACCATGAGAAAAAAACCAGCAAAAAAATGAAACTATCCTGACACTGTAAGTATTTGGTCTTACATTTACTCTCAATAAATACCAAACTCTGATTTTAATGTAGGTTATTTCAAAACATAAATTATGTATCCTTAATATGTCATTGACTTACTAAAGGAGTGGTATTCTCTTTTTATCGATTTCTTCTTTAAATATCGGTAACCAGATGTTTCTAAGGACTATACTCGAATCTTTCCAATAAACCCTATGTTCACTTTTCCATGCTTCTTTACATATATGAAATTCTCTATTTTTGATATAAGATTATTGTTTATTTATTCTCACATTTAATGGTGCTGATATTTGAGCTAAATAAAAATGATCTTATTCACAAGCTATTTTATAAATACAATTTTTTGTTCTTTTTTGTTCATCGTTAGGTTTCGTTTTAGATTAAATATAACATTTTTGAATGTTGTTGAAATGATAAATTTATATCCTTAAGTTTTTCCGGTAATCCTTTTTAGGCGCGCCGCACATTCAGACGCATTTGACGCAGGCAACGCAGCGTAGGACAACACAGGTTTCTGTTTTCCGTACAATTACATTACTCCGCGCGAATTGGAACGCAGGGCAGGGCAGCACAGAACTGTGTTTAAGAAAACCTGCCAGCGCAGTCGTCCGGACACAGATTCCTGTGCCACGTGCAGAGCAGTTTGTTTGTTTCTAGTAAAATTTTGTGTGGTTATATTCGAAATGAATGAACAATTAATCGAATTGGTGAGAAGCCATAGAATTCTTTATGATATCAACGATTCCAATTATTTAAATTTAATAAGTAATTTACAAGAAGATAGTGAAGATAAAGACCCACAACAGGAAGACTCCATAGTTGATCCAGAGAGTGAAATTTTTGACGAGGTGACCAGCGACATTCGACATGATACGGAAGAAATCCAGAGTGTTAAAAATGACATTGTTAATGAGCCGTCTACGTCTGGTATTGTTATACAAAAAAACAACGAAAAAGAAAACACCAAACGTAAGGCAACTAAAGACCAATCAATCACAACCAAAGCAGCTAAACATAAGAAACCTAAAAATGATGATATACAGGAAGTGATAAAGCAGTCAATTATGCAACGTCAAAAAAGGGCCCAAGAAAGAGCAGCACAGAAGCTTTTGGATGATGATCTCTATCATTTTTATATGTCGATGTACAAAATAACCAAAAAATGCCTCCTAAATTTCAACATCGTGCAAGAAATGATGTGTTCCAAGCTATATTGCAGCTCGAAGCTGCATATCTAGAAATTCATGATCCCAGTCAAGAAAATACACTCATAATGAACAAAGAGTTTTTACAAGTGCGATGTGAAATGTTAAAACCCATATTCAGCAGCCCCATTACTCGTCAACACCTCTTCCATCACCAAGTTCCAGTCACAGTAGCCAGCATACTGAGAATCAACATTGTAATAATCCTCTAGCTCCTATTCCCAACAACTCTTTTTTATGCTCAAATGATTACAACTCTAGAAGCACCAGTAATTATTCATCTACTACGCTCACCCCCAGGTTGTCTGCTGAGATATCTCCTCAAACTGTTGATATTGATAATATTCGTAATTTTGTGGAAAATTATAGAGTATAGAATTATGATTGTTTAAAATGATATTTTTGTATTTTTTAATAAAAGAAAATTAATAAAAATAATACCTTAAAAAACAGCTAGTTTTTATTTGGTTCCTATTGGTTTTTGGGCATTACAACCATCTGAATAAATACTGTTTTCTATTATATTATGTACTTCATCAACTTGTTTTCTGCTTAACCAAAAATAGTTTAAATAATGAGGCTCAGAGAATTCTCATGATAGTGCTAATTCCCCATGAGTATTTCTCTTTTTCATATAGTTGCTTTTCCAAAATGATTTTTTTTTCTTTGACATGTTGAATAATAAAACTGTTTCTTCAAATTCTGTGTCCGACTCTGATTCGGAACTGTTCAGAAATAACGCCATTATTTAAATTATAAAATTCTCTTTCTATGTTCACATAATATATTCGATATTCGCACCTAAAATTTTTCGAGAAAACTGCTTCCAAATATGCGCTCACACTGCGTGACACGTATATTTTCTGACCTGTGTAGCCTGCCCTGCACTGCGTCACCTGTGTCACCTGCCTCCCAATGTACTACTTACTTTAGTATGGTATTGTTATCTTTCTCGTATTATTCCCGTAGCATCCTCTAAGTTTCATTCAGTCGATTCTTAAAAATTTCTTATTTATAAACGACAAGAGATAATAATTTTTTTAATAAAACAGATGTTGACAAATATTTCACCTGATGAATGTTTCATGAGAATACATTATCTATATATCTCCATCATATTGTGGGTTTTAAATTTTTTACACATTATATCTATTTTCATGAGATATTTTTTATTGTCTTAATTTAAGACACTTTCAACTCTCGGCCATCCTTCGAACCATTGCAGGCTAGAACAACCGAGCCAAACAAAAATACTAAAGCTCTCATGCAATCGCCGCGCCGGGGGCAAATACTCACCAGAGTTCTATTCCCTCCAGCTAAACTTTTACACAACACTGGGAATGAACTTTCTGATGAGTATTTTGATATACTAGAATCATGCCCCATTAAATATCGCAGCTAACAACTACAAGCCAAAAACATTGATTAAGAGCTGTTCCCAGTATGGCTGATAACTCCCTTGACTTTTTAGCCTTCTTTTAGCCAACAATTCTTCTTGTGCGCTTCATCAAGTCATCCATACCACACATGCCACCTTTCGAACCCCAGCTTTTTTGCAATACATCTCCACATCTCCACAAGCATTCGTCATAACGTTTATCAAACCCCTGCAGTCTAGTTCCGGCTCCCAAATAGGGTCTCCTGTACTGTGGGAGTCCGATGTAGGGGTTCTGCTCCGGTTCTTTGAACATTTAGACTCTGTGGCTGGACCTTGTCCACCTCCACAGCTGCGTTTTATTTCATCTTCCATATAAGAAAGATTGTGAATCCACCAAAGACGAAGTATACGCAGAGGGCACTTCGAATAGACTGGTCGAAGTCCCTCTGTAAGGCACGGTGGGAATGGATAAGTGGCCGTAGTTTTCCAGGCCCTTCCTTCCCGTATATTGATAATACTTTCGGTTTCCCACTTTTTGAAAAGTCATAGTAGTAGCTGAAAAAGAATATTCCTATGGAATCCCTCAAGGATCCATTTTAAGTCCAATCTTATTTTTAGTGGCTTTTAATAGCATCATAAATGTAATTAGAGATTCTATTAAAGCTAGCATTTACGCTGATGATATTGTTATCTACACCAAATCTAATAACCTAGTTTCAGCAACAAATATATTACAACTTATGTTAAATCGACTTCAAAACTGGGCATTACAAACCGGATTCAATTTTTCTGCAGAAAAAACTCAATACGTAATTTTTAGTAAAAATAACACTCACCATACAATTAATTTAACATTAAATGATTCACCTATAAAGCAGTCAACGGAAATAAGTTTTTTAGGCCTAACTTTCGACAAAAAATTAAATTGGAATGTGCATATTAATAAATTACAACAAGCATGCCAAAACTGGTTAAACATACTTAAAATATTATCTAGTAAATTTTGGGGTGCTGACTGTAAAACATTAATTACCCTTTACAAGTCACTTATTAGAAGTAAATTAGATTACGGTTGTATATCTTACGGTGCTGCAAGCAAAACTGTTTAAAAAAAAACGAAATAGCATACAATCTACAGCTTTGTGATTAGCACTGGGTGCCTTCAGAACTAGCCCTTGTAGTAGCTTACAAGTTTTAGCCAGAGAACCCCCTCTGTATATTAGACGCCAACAACTAGCCCTAAACTATATAGGCAAAATATCAGCACAGAAACAACATCCAGTATTCTCCCAAATTTGCCATCCCAGTATTGGTTCTACAAAACTAACTAAAGATAGTACTCCCCTTATAAAACGAATAAAATCTTCTAACTTTGACATGGATAAGCTAAATCGATCTCTACAAATCAGTGTTTTTCCTCCATGGACAATCCAACCACTTACCATTGACTTAATTCTCACAAAATACCCCAGATCAACTACAAATCCGATTTTCATTAAACACTTGTACTCCGAAGTGATATCTCTTTATCCTAATTATCTCCAAATTTTCAGTGATGCCTCTAAAGCTGATGACGGACATGCTGCAGCTTACTATTGTAAATACACTTCTCACACTATATCCATACCTACAAACTGCTGCATCCTCACAGGCGAGACCACAGCCATTTTAGAAGCCTTACTTTTCTTCAAAACGCATAGTGAGAATAAATGTGTCATAATCACCGACTTATTAAATGCTCTATTAGGTGTAAAACGAATATACCCTACAAATTAAATATTTCTGGCTATAAAAAGTGAGAATAGCTGGCATGTAGGAATAGCTGGAAATGAGAAAGTGGATAGCCTAGCAAACACAAGTCGAATAAACTCACAACACACAAACAAATCAAGAAATTACCCATACTCCGATCTCAAAAACCTAATTAAAGACCACTGTATGAACATATGGAAAGATTCAGGAACCAAACTATATGAAATTTATCCCCTTGTGAAGACCATCTTGAATAATCCATCCAATAGAAGAGACCAAGTAATAATTAACCGACTAAGAATTGGACACACTGCACTGACCCATAAATTCTTAATTAACAAAGAATTTTCCCCAACCTGCAGAAACTGTTCTCTCCCATTGACGGTGAAGCATATTCTGATTGACTGCCCGTACCACGAAGAAACAAGTAGAAAATATGGAATCGCAGATGACATCAAAACCACTTTAACCATAAACACTGACCATGTAATAAATTATTTAAAATATTTACGTTTATATACATCTATTTAATGTAAAAATGAATTCTTGTGTATGTTACTCCACTTATAATACTGCGTGGTTGATGTGGATTATATGTGTCAAATAAAAAAAAACGAATGTTCCTAAACTAAAAATGTTAATTAAATTATTTAGCATATAGCTTTAGTCTAATATAATGTATCCAAAGCATTAACATTTTTTTATTTTTATTTTGTCAACAACAATAATTATCATTCTATATTATGTTGTTAAGAGTTTTTTGGGTGTCACGACACTGACATGTCAGGACCAAATATTATAACAAATACCACGCTTAGAATGTAGTTCAACGAACTAAAAATAATAAAAACAAAACTACTAAAAGCTAAAACAAGGTTGTTACTAGAGTGGGATACAATACAATACGAAAGGTATACGAATTAATCAACTTAAATAAATAAACACTAAAAAAGTAATAAATTACAATCCGAAAGGACAAAATGTCTAGAGTAGAAAGTCTCATGAAATGATTGAGAAAATGTGACAGAACACAAATGCCACAATAGTCTCAAAACATAATAAAAGTAATATTTTTAATCAAGTATCAGGATTGCATTGCCAAAATGCTAAATATTTAAAGCCAACTACCTATATTTTTTATATAAGTGTAGGTTATGTCCATTAGCCAGAATAATATTTGGTGTATAATATAAAAAAATTTATTTTCGTAAAACCTCGTATATGAACAATTGAAATTCAGAGCGCCGATGTTAAAAGAAGTTTTTTACTGCATTCAGTCAACTTTGTACAAACATCCTTGTTTTGGATACTGGTTTTAACTAAATAAACAGGATGAACCTGTCTTTTAAAACGAGGAGAAATGCTCATTTCAAAGCAAAGCCGTCCACGATCGACGACTGTTGGGTAGACGACGGTTTAACGTGGAACATAAAGATTTTATTATGTCAAAAAGTACTATGTACTGTTTTAAATGGAATCTGTTTATTCTGTTTCGAGACATTGTGCATTAGTGTGGAATATTTCGAGGAATGCAGCAGTGAAATCAACGAGCGTGAGATGTGTGTATGTCATCATTTTTCCAGTGGCTAACACTTAATTTCTTAAAGTAGGATAAATAGTTGTTGGACGATTTGAGGCTATGAGAACAAGAGTAGGTTAACCCCAAATATTTAATAATGGATTTACATGAACTAAGAATACATGTGATCTTTTTTAATTTTATAAAATTAAAATATGATGCCAAAAAGTAGTCATTGTTTACAAATCATTAACTAATAACAAAAAACCCGAAGATCTTGCAGTATATTTAGCAAAAATATAAACATTTAAGCTTTTTTTGTGGATTAGACCGCTTTTGCATCAGTGTGCTCTTAAAAATTTTAATAGGAATGTGGATTAGACCTGGAGTACAATACAATCCATGATGTATTGGAGGTATAAATGAAAGTAATTCCAAAAGACTTTTTTTGCTTCGGTTATTGGGCGTCCATCGGGATAAAGATAATCTAGCTAAAGTATTTCACTGGGTGTCCTCTTTTTGACATCTAGTAAGTAAAAGAGAACATCTGCAATATGTATTTGTAGTAAATTGTAAATGGATTTGTTTTCTTTTATTGCAACCACTGAATCTGTAACCATTGGACTTTTGATTTTTGTGTATCAAAATACCATGTGTATTCTCACTTCTTAGTAGAATAAAAATTGTTTTCTGTCATCTTCATTACCGTAAAATGTGCTTTTTTCGTGCATGTGCTATTACCTTTATCCCGTCGTTAGGTACGTAGATATATCTTAAAAAAAATTTTTGCTTACTTATTAATCCGAAATCTTGGTCACAGGTAAGGTAAGAATTTCCGCTGACTAAAAACTTGTGATCAATATTTTCCACCACAAGATCAGGATGTGACCCTATGTGCAGTAAACAGGATCCTATTTCTTGAGGTCCTTCGTGATGCTTGTGTCTCGTTCCAAACATACATAATATGTAATATTGCTCATATTATGAACATTATTGGTAGCCAAATTATGGACTCCTAAGACGTAAGTCCACAACTGGCGTTTATAGTAAGAAATTCCAGTGCTGATAACTTTCCTGGGCAACGTTCGCATCAAGTCAAATGCAATCACTGTAATTTTTTCAGGATTTTGTTTGGCATACTCTGCATCTTGTCTCATACCACATCTAGCACGGTCTGCTTTTGGTTGGTGAACCTGTAGTGTTACTTCAAATTCACGTTTTTCTACTTGAACTTGGAACTTGGAATGAGACAGGATTACTAGTATATTCTCCTTTGTAAAAGTTATAAGGGATTCATGAATGTTTTGCTTATGTGAGTCCATTTTAAAAAGGTAAAAAGAAACAATTAGACTTACTCATAAGTGGGTTTAATTTTACTACCTCAGACGACCGGTTTCGCTTTCTAAAATTTGCAAAGCATCATCAGGTCGGTGGTACAAAGTAAATTAAATGCTGAAATTATAAAAAGCCCATAGTAGGGTGCTGTCTTATAAGGATATAGATCAAAAAGTTATAGATCAAAAAAGTTTTAGTAATTATGCCAATATTACATGTCTGTATTAATTAATATGCATAAATTGTATTAGCAGACAGAGTAACAACCCACAAATTGGTAAGAGAAAAAGCTGTTGAATTGTGATACATTAGAAATAAACAAAATACTACTTAATTCCGGTACAAGAATTACTATATAAAAATTGGTGATTCATAGTTCAAACTTTCCTTTATTACTAATAATAAGTGATCTTCGCTCAAAGTTGTAAACTGTCTAACAACTTAGGAGGAAGTTTCTTGAAGGGATGAGTGTTAACAGATGATGTAGGAGTAGGATATATATTATTGTTTCTTGAAAGAAAATGTGATGTTTTATGTTGTTTAAATTATTATAGTTATTTACATTTATTGAAGAGAAATATTTTGAAATGTGTGTTAAATTATTGAAATTTTTTTATAAAGAAAGAGGACAGTTATATGACGATGAATGAAAGTACTTGTACTGTTTTTTGGGTGTGCAATTTCTTTGACTTGTAATTATAAACTTTTGATTGAAAAGCATTTAATTTCTGCTAGGAAGAGAATTGTGATGTCAAATGTTAAAAATAATAAATTAAAACACAATTATGGACAAACAGGACACAATTAACAAGACAAAACAAACATAAAATTTAAAATAGGGATTTATAGGCACTACATTACTTGCTAGGAGAGGAATTGGATTTTTTGTTGTCTACTAGTATTTTTAAGAGGTAAATTTGTATGCTAAAGATTTACCTCTTAAAAATACTAGTAGACAACAAAAAATCCAAGAAATAAACCCAAATCATACAACAATAACTAAAGGTATCATCATACTGATCTCAAAAGTTTGATTGAAATTCACGGCAAAACAAAAGACTGCATGATGATTATGCTATACCGTTCGTTGAAGACGAAATCAGCAGACTAACAAGAAATTATTAAGAACATCTGCCAGCTCACCCCAACGAGAAAGCAAGACAATTACACCTCCAACCAGAAGTCAGACGAAGGTTTAAGAGACAACAAACTTTATTTACTAATTTCAATTTTAATTTTAATTTTTATTTCAATTTTAGTTTCAAATTAAAATCCTACATTAATTTAATTTGTTAGTGTTAGTATTGGAAGTGTTATCAGTGGATAATTTCTCCTCTCATGTATTTGCAATATTCACATTTACTAATAGCTTGTAATAGCAGATTGTAAATTTGCAAATTTAAAAAAAAATCTATGAGGCATGAACATGAAAAATATTACAACCTACAAATGATCTCTTGGAGACCCGCATAAAAAAGTTGTTGATGTTGGCGCCAAGATTTTAATGACCTACTACAACCGTTCTGGACCTTCCGTCGAAATCTTTTGTTGGCTATAAAGCAACCCCCGCCATTGCCTCATATCCGCAATTGATAAACAACCAGCTGAAAGACATCCTTGTTTCGTACGAAGTACGAAATGAGTGCTACTTCATAAAGACATTCGCCGAATGACGCCATTGCCATAAACCCATCAGATCTTGTCGTTACAATCCCGAACGGAAGAGTATATCATAGAAAGATCCGCCGATTATATTTAGATCAAAGCCGCGTTTTACTCTGGGGATCCTTTTAAGTTTTTAATAACGGAGTCTTTGCAATCTACGGATGAGGTCTATGCCGTCTTGTCACAAATATTAAATATTAAGTGTCGGGAAATGTTGAACGGTACATCAGAAACCTTTTAGTAAATGAGGTGTGTAATAGAATTCGGTTTTCAAACAGAGAGGAAGTTTTTTGAGATGCAACGGACCAATAAATTGCTTCAAATTAAAACGTGCACTTAAAAAATTTCTTTTGATGGAACAAAACGAACTGTTACTGTCTGGAAAGTTAGTTTATATTTTATTTATATTTCTTCTGTATTGGTAAAAAAGTTTACGTAATGTAAACCCCCAATGTAAGTCTGCAAAATTTGTCATGACAATACAGTCAATTAAGCCAGGAATTCAAGTCAATAAAGTTACTCTTTCAGTCTTGTCTTTTTGCTGCTAGTGAAACTAGTGGCATTACAAAATCAAGAATTTAAGCTATATTACATAACATAAAATGATACAATTTCGTAGCTTTTAAATAATTTATCACTATTGGAATATTTTTTTCACGTGGTTCTGAGGTCAGCCGTGATTTTATATATTCTTCTTTCTTCCTTAAAAAAATTGGCGGCAGTTAAGCAGTCAACGGAATGGAGACAATAGGTGCAGGTTGGTAGTGGATTCTATTTAATTAAAACTTTGTGTATCAGTATCGCCAATTTTCAAATGATTTCTTCTCTTCTATGGGTGGGGTTATTCAAGAAGGTTACCTGTGGGTATATTGCATTTAATTTGACTTCTGAGTATTCCCAGTAAGTTTGCCATATTGTTTTGCCGTGAATTTCAATCAAACTTTTGAGATCAGTATGAAGGATACCTTTAGTTATTGTTGTATGATTTGGGTTTATTTCTACTGATATTTACCTGTAGAACTTTAGTTCTATTTCGCCAGATTCCAGTGAGATCGTCCGCACATAAGGACTGTTTCCTTTCTTATGGTTACATTTTTTCTAGTTCCCTTTTTAATGCTTGTAGAGTGGGGTTTGTTATGTACATTAGCTTCTTAGTATAGCATTAATGGAATCTGTAATAAGGACACACTTCTCCTATTACTTGTTTTAAAGAAAGTTAAAGCTTTAATAATGAGTATATTATAAACAATTTCGTTTGAAAATACGTTTATTCTGACGTTTAGATATCTACTTCTGAAATAATTCTCGAACTATATAAAAATATAAATAAATCGATTAACTGATTAATTGACACAAGCTAATGGAGTCCCATAAGTTTCAGTACTCAGTACAACACTGTTCATTCTTGCAATAAATGATATTTGTTCCAGTATTTTTCCACCGGTTAAGCAATTAATATACGCAGATGACATTATTTTATATTGTCAGAGAAAAAGTACAATTGCCACATGCAACGTGCTCCAAATTGCTGTAAATCCACTTAGCGAATGGTCCAAAAAACCGAATTAGCTTTTACAACCACCATCATCATCATCTTTGACTCTACAATCCTGGGTGGGTCTTGGCCTGTTCAAGAATTAGTCTCCCTCCCCCCACCCATCTTTCGCCCTGGCTTTCCAATTTCTGACCCCTAGATTCCTAAAGTCATCTTCGACTTGAGTTTTGAATCTAGATATTGGCCTGCCTCTCTTCCTGGTTCCTACTAGCTCTTGATATTATATATGTAGCTCTTTTAACCACTAAATTGAAATTAAGCAGAAGACCCTGCAACCAAAGTCCAATTCTTCTTCTTGATGTACCTATCCGTTACGAATGTTGGCGATCATAATGGCAATCTTTATCTTGTCCAAAGCTAAACAGATGTTGTATTGAACCAGATTCTGAGGTTCTTCAACCAAGATGTTCTTCTTCTTCCTGGACCTCGCTTTCCAAATATTTTTCCTTGCACCACCCTTAATGGAACTCCATTGCCACTATTAACTCATCACAAAATACTTGGTTTAACTTTTGACAATAGGTTAACTTGGAAACAGCATATTAGTGTATGAAAGGGCAATGCAATGAAGAAACTCAATATCATTAAGGCACTATCAAAGTACACATCGAGTGAGGACGAAACCATTTTACTTAATATATATAGAGCTTTAATCCGCTCAAAACTGAACTACGGCAGCTTCATATACATGTCTGTGCATAACTCTGTGCATAACACTTCTATTCGTCTTTGCTTAGGCGCTTTCTAATCTAGTCCCATAGATAGCCTTTATTGCGAGGCTAATGAACCACCTCTTTGGATTCGACGAGAGTATCTTCTTCAATCTTACTTTGCTTCCGTATCCACAAACCCATCCAATCCAGTTTACCATTTAATTACTTCAACATCGCCTAAGAAGACCCCGCAAAGGATCCAATCAATAATACCATTCAGAAATTAACTCTAAGAAAAACCATCGACATTACTAAAACACATCCCGTCCCAATCCCGGATACTCCGCCTTGGAACAGACCAATCTCACAGTCAATCACTTCTCTATTATAGTACAGTAAACATGAAATCTCATGCCTTTAATAAGGCAACACATTAAAGAAATCATAAGCAAGATCTAATTCCAAAAAATTCTGTATACAGATGCCTCCAAAAGCAAACCATTCGTTAGATATGCCGTTACCACATATGATGAAATAAAAAGTCATCTTTTTTACCGAATTTATGCAGCGTATACACTGGAGAACTTTAAGCGATACTAGAAGCTTTTAAAAAACTAAAAACAGATAAAACTACAATCACTACAATCACTAAATATCGATACAATCACTACAATCACTACAATCGATAAAAAGTCTATACTCTCAGCATCCCTTAGTTCAAGAAATCCATAGGACTTACAGTGCACTCGCTTTTCAAAGTGTAAATGTCACAATCATCTCGGCATTCTCGGTAATGAAAAAGCAAGCAGCCAAGCAAGCTTCTTGTGTAAACAGTCAATCCTCAAAAGCCCAACATATTCAAATCCGTAATGACCTAAAGCAAAAGTTTAAGGAACAACAGCATCATAACTAGCAAACCCACTGGAACACAATCAAGAGTGCATTACATGAGATGCAGCAGACTGTTGAAAATTTTGAACTTCCAACAATCTCTAGAAACGAAAAGTCATCCGAAGATTAAAAATAGGATATACCCGATTCACACATGAATACTTATGAAGTCCGAACCAAAGGCCAATTGTCAAATCTGCTCGAGTGTATTAACTGTGAAACACATCCTGATCGAGTGTCCCCAGTACGCAAAAACACAGAGTGCAACATAAACTTAAGTCAAATATAAAAGACGTTTTAAACTCATTGAAAGACATTCAATTGTTCAACAGAATATGACCCCTTGTTTTCCACGTACTTTACCTTTAACTTTTAACTTAGTAATAAAACTGTTGTATTATTTAATAATAAGTTCTAAGCTTATAGATTAACTGTAGCAATTAGTAACATGTGCTTATTGTAAATATTGTACACAATATTGTTTTTGTCAATGGCCATTGCAGCCGAAACACATTAATTTACATAAAAAAACATTAAAATCCACCAAAAAAATAAAACCAAAATGTTTACCACTGTTCATATAAACTCAATAATAGAGTTGTTATAACACAACAATAACCTATTAGGAGATTGTTTGATCTCAAATATATCGATAGGTAACAGCAATTTTTCTCAATTCTGATCGTCTGTTGTGATTCTAGAATATGAAACGCTATAATTATATTAAGATTTATGACTTATTGTTATTCCAACCAGAAATGTGCCACGGCGTTGATAGAATCTAAACGACTTTGAAAAGATTGTGGTGTCATTCATCCTAACGTAACGAGTACAAAAACCTTTACAAGGCTACCTAAATATTTAACAAACAAGCTTATTTCATCTAAATGTATGTTAAACGTGGAAATTCGAATTAATATGGAGCCCTAAGAAGAAGAAAAACAAACATGATGAACTTTTGAAACTGTTTTCTTCTGGCATGTTAAAGTTAAAATACCTTTTTTTTTAAACAATTTCTGGAGTTAAAATCAAAACGTCAATTTTTGTAATCTTCATTACAATCAATTTTAGCTAATCCCATTAAAACACAATATTTAATAATGAACTTTTCCGCAAATCGCCAGGAAATTTTGACATTCCTGTCAAAATTTCTTGAAGAAAAAGTCAGGACTTCCTTACTGTAAGGAAATGTCATTTCCTTACTGTAAGGAAATGATATTTCCGTACAGTTGTTAATGTTCTACATAAATGACAGAAAACACATTGCTTATAAGGAATTAATTTTTCCGTAAATCGCCAGGAAATTTTGACATTCCTGTCAAAATTTCTTGAAGAAAAAGTCAGGACTTCCTTACTGTAAGGAAATGTCATTTCCTCACTGTAAGGAAATGATATTTCCGTAGAGTTGTTAGTGTTCTACATACATAAGCGTCAAGTTTGACAATTCAACCTTAATACGTTTCCATATTAACCCAAGTAATTTTATTAGGAATTTCAAAGCACCATTTATTTGGGAATAAAATTATCGCGTTTTTTTTAATCAATCAATATCTGTCGAATTTTAAACGATTTGCGGAAAAATAGTATGTTTACCTCGTAGGAAAAGCCACATTCCTGGACTCTGTGTTGCTAAGTCTCGGCTTGCGCCTCGACTTAGCAATCTTCACAGTCGTCAGGAATGTTAAGCTTTTCCTACCCGGTAAACAATGTAGTATATATTTTGAAAACATCAAGTCATTGCTGAATACATTTTTAAGATCAATTTGTTATATTTACAGTAATTTGACAGTTAGTACAATTATTGAACATTGGAGGAACACTCTTAGAACTATGAGAAACATTTTGGACAACATGCAGGGTGGAAGTGTCATTTTGTTGAATATTTTGTACTGTGAAAATTTTATTTGCCACCTCAACCTTATTGTTAAGCGATTCTTCGATATATCCTTCAGCAACGTTTGATGACTTCCATCCGCCATGCCTATTTAAACTAGTTATGTCGGCACCAGAGTCAACCAATATTGTTGCAGAAGACCGACGAAAGCAGTGACCAGTATATTCTGTCGGATTTACCAAGTTCAAATAAGTAGCAATTATTTTGGGCATTTTTCTAAATTGATGAATTCCTACCACTTGTCTACAACCCTTTCCGCTTTGATATTTAAAGAAAAATCGGTCACTGTTCATATTTTCTGGTCTTAACGAAACATACTTTCGATAAACATTCAAGTAGATCTGATTAATTACACATGATCTTGGTTTGTTGGTTTTCGAATCAGGTATGCTGATTAAAAGCTTAGATTTTAAGTCTTCTATATCGTGTACAGTCATTCGGACTAACTCATCCATTCTACAGGCCCCAGAAATACCAAATATTACAGCCACCTAAAAAATAAATAAAGCTATAATCTAAATAGAAATTAAAACCTTGTAAATTACCTTAATCATTAAATTTTCTTTATCTGGAGCTTCCTGGATAAATTTTTTAATTTCTTCCTTCGTTAAAATCTTAGATTTCTTTGCCCTATAACCTTGAGTTTGCCGTTTCAATAAAGAACGAAGTTTTGAGTATGTAGATATATCTACATTGTGTTTAAGTGCAAGGGTTGACTTCAGCATTGAATAATTGGCCCATAATGTTGAAGATTTCATCTTTAAACAAAGGTCTAGGAAGTATGCCATTACAACATTTTCTGAGAAAGAACTCGTATTTTTACTCATGCGATAATACATAAAACGTCTGTATGCATTTTCGTACTTTTCTCTTGATTTCTTTGGCAATAATTCTAATGAAGCAGTATTCACTGCCTCAACCAGCTCTGGAGGAGTCCCAGGAATGGAAATTTCATCATCATTTATCATTTTACTTTCGAGAACACCAGCAATTAAATTTATAAGTGTCAAGTTTGACAATTCAACCTCAATACGTTTCCATATTAACCCAAGTAATTTTATTAGGAATTTCAAAGCACCATTTATTTGGGAATAAAATTAGCGCGTTTTTTTTAATCAATCAATATCTGTCGAATTTTAAACGATTTGCGGAAAAATAGTATGTTTACCTCGTAGGAAAAGCCACATTCCTGGACTCTGTGTTGCTAAGTCTCGGCTTGCGTCTCGACTTAGCAATCTTCACAGTCGTCCAGGAATGTTAAGCTTTTCCTACCCGGTAAACAATGTACTATTGTGACATGGAAACGTAATGTAATGTAGTTTGCATGATTCTTCATAATAATTGCTTATTTATATTGTATCCAATCAAGAAAAAATAAAAAAAAAAACATTGTGAAGGACTAGTTTAGGGAAGAAATATTTACCTTCTATTTATTTATGTTTTGTAAATATATACATATTTTCCAGTAAAACAGATTTTTCTAAATACCATAATATTTTGCAGATACAAATAATTCGAACATTCTCTTGATTTCTAAGAAAAGATACATCGACTTTTGTCTTTGGACTCAAAGACTTGTGATATTTATATTTGTTAAATTTGATATATAGGTTCAACAGTATTGTTGATCTCTGCTTCTATTTTAAGCATATTCTGCCACCAAATGGGTTAAAAGACTTGTTTCAGATACTATCGAAAATATTGTTCATATCCTCGTCAGTGATTGCTAAAGTTGGACCAATTTTACCAATAGTTACAAGTTTTTGATCGCTTTTAGCTGCTTGCTTTTTAGGTTGATAGAAATGTAAAAGAATTCTATAGATTAGAATTCTATAAATGTAGTTAAGGGTTAATGTTTTTGTTAGTATTATACATAATCTAGGACAAAAGATTGATTCAACAATATTTTTTAAGATCTGTGGGTCTTCTTATTATACATGATTACCATGATGGCATTGCTCTCTGACTAGTTTCTTTTAAACTACACCTTTTAAACGCCTTTTAAATGGGCCGTTATGACCATTTTTACACAATGCCTCTGTTGTTGTTCGTAACTTTTAATACCATTTCAATTTCTCATGATTTCTCCGATTCATCCTCCTATGGTTACTATTACTACCCACTGAAAACATTTTCAATACGCTCACGTCTTGGACTATATCTTTTAGACTAGAAAATAATAATATGTAACCCATTTAATTTCTAGTAGCACTGTTTGGACTTGCTCATGTCCATTTTCTGCTTCGCTTCATTGATTATATAGACTCTTCTTCGTCTTCTTTGGCTTCTATTTAGGCGTCGAAATTACAAACTATCATTATAGAGTGAGCTTTTGAATTATCCACACTTCTAATATCTTTGTCCATAAATATATATATGTCCATACATACATTCCTAAAATCTTAAAAAGTTCCGATGAAGAATGAATAAGATATGTATGATTAACCAACAGCCAATAAAAATAATTAGGAAAGTAATCTAAGAATTAAAAAAAAAAATGGAAACATATTTATTTTATTAAATTAATATACGGAAATTCATTCGTACTGATGAAGCAATGATGAAGCAGCAAGTGAACAAAAAATTGTTAATATCTGTTGTAATTTTCAATATAATGATAAATATGGCCTTAATAAAGTGTCATCTGTGGTTTAATAAAGTCCAAACCAACAATAAATCACTACTTTAAGCAGTTCTTGTAATCGTCCATAAAATTGATTCTTTTAACTGTCAAAATATTTGTTTGGAGGCAACTGTGTCTTCTAATTTGATTGACGGGCCGCCCTAGAACATGATATACGCAAGATATTTTAAATCACCGGTGAAACATATGTTGGACATATTTCAACTTCTGAAGACTTTTAAACTTTACCGCTCAGGGGTGTATATACCATAAGCTTAAATGGGAATTAATAATATTGGCAGCATATTTATTACCAAGAAATATGAAATAGCTGAGATAGATAGCGCAGGAAGTAATTAATGTTTTTTGTTTCATGTAGTTTCCTTTATTTGAGGATATTGCTCTATATAATTGTCATTCTTCTTTCTTTCCTTTATTTTTGTCTGTTGTCTGTTGTTGTAACCTTCTCCTCCTTACTAACTGCCTTTTTCTAGTTGATTTTGACATTCCTCGTCATGTCATGTTACTCTTTTGTGTTTTTTCTTGGCTTCTTTCTTGTCATTCAGCCAGTTTTAATCAACATGATCTTTATTAAAGAATTTGAATATGTCAATTAGTGAAACATGATTAATATAATTATAATAATATAATTATTCCGTATTTAGCTAATCTACATACTATGTTAATAAATACTATATTATACCTTTATTATAATTCAGTTGTTGAAAGACGTTAAAGACGATTCAACACCTAGATCCTCTTAGTGATTGTTTTACTACTATATTTTAATTTTGTTGTCTTATTTATTTCTTATTTTTTTTTTATATTTTTTAATATATTCTGTAAAATCCTCTATTGTTTTAAATTTATTTTTGTTTCTTTTTAAATTGTATTTTTTTTAATATTTTTTTTATTATTATTTTTTTAATTATTATTATTATTATTATTATTATTTACAATAGATTTGAGCAGGGGTTGCAAAACCCATATGCCCATGTGACTACAATGTTATATAGTGTACAATTAAATTGTTACATTACAGTAGTTACATATTAAGCACTAACTAACTAAATGAATATACAATAACATAGGTAATAGCAAGTGTTTAGTACAAACTAAATGTTCAACTATGGAACAAAAGGTCATCCAGTTTATTTTTGAAAATATTGACAGATGGAGCATCTATGATCTCAGCCGGAAGGCTATTCCATATCGAGAACACTCGATTACAGAGAAAAAATTGTCTGGTTGTTGTTAAAAAAGTTTCCTTTTTAAACTTAAGTTTGTGGCCACGAAGACGATTGTCATTGTCTATTATGAACATATTCCCCAAATTTCCAAAGTTGTATTTTACTATCCGAAACGTAATAATTAAGTCGCCTCGAAGTCGACGTTGTTCAAATGTAGTGAGATTGGCCATATTCAGTCTTTCTGTATACGTAGGTCTTGAGCGACCAAAAGACATCCTGGTGCACTGCCGCTGTACGTTTTCGAGAATATTACAATCGCGCACTAATACTGGACACCAAACAGTTCCGCAATATTCCAGAACTGGACGAATGTACAGTTTATACAGATGAATTGAGCTCATAAATGACATTTTCGCAAACGTTTTATTTAGTAGATATAATTTACTGTTAGCTTTTTTAGAAATATGCAAAATGTGTTCCGACCAACTTAGATTGTTATTAATTATAACGCCTAGATCATTATGCGATTTCACTGTTTTTAACACGCGCCCATTAATAGAGTAAGGAAGACACGGATTATTTTTACCCATGTGAAGAACTACACATTTTTCCACATTAAGAGCAGCATCCAGGTAGAGCACCATTCCGATATGCAATCAAGGTCATCTTGTAGTAACTGGAAATTTACGGAGGGATCGGAAAATAGCTTCGTGTCATCTGCATAGAAAGCATTGTTGCATTTAATATGAAATTGTAGATCACTTGAGTATGCTATGAATAAGAGTGGGCCCAAAACTGATCCTTGCGGTACCCCACTTAAAACCGTTCTCTCAACTGAGAAAGAGTCCCCAACTCTAACACAAAATTTTCTATCTGTTAAATACGCGTCGATCCATTTCAGTAGTTGACCACGGATACCAAGGTGTTCCAATTTATGTAGTAGTCTTCGTTTTGGAACTCTATCGAAAGCTTTAGCAAAATCGAGGTATATAATGTCCACCGGGGCTTTTCTGTCTAATGCTCTTGACCATTCATTGACACACCAGAGAAGATTTGTCATTGTAGAACGTCCTTTGACAAAACCATGCTGCTGTTCTGGTATAACCAGTTCATTTTGCAGAAAATCAGAAATTGTCTCGGCAATAATAGTTTCCATTATCTTAGATATTATAGGTGTTAAGCTGATAGGACGATAGTTATTAGGATCCAGTTTGTTCCCTTTTTTAAAGATCGGTGTTACAGATGCGGTTTTCCATATAGGAGGCAAAATATGTGTGGTGAATGATAGGGACATAATCACATATAGTGGATAAGCTAAAGCGTCAGAACATTTCTTTAAAAATAAAGAAGATATTAAGTCGAGACCAGGAGACGAATTATTTTTTAGGCTTTGAAGATGATGTTTAACTTTTTCAGGAGTAATGATTATATTTTCAAGAGAAGAAGAAACTCGTGACGAAGTAATATTAGGGAACTGATAATTAGTGGGTTCAACAGAGAAAACCTTGGAGAAAGTACTGGCGAGAAGTTCGGCATTCTCATAGTTATTTTGGGATATATCCCCATTATCATTTTCCAGTAAAGGTATAGAAACTTTTGTTGTCAACGAAGATCTAATATACTTGTGCAATTTTTTACAGTTATTACTGATGGCTATACTCTCTTCGTAGGCAACACGAGCTTCATGTAAAGATTTCTTTAAATCTCTGGCAAAGTCTCGATGAATTTGTAAATCCTCTATGCGATTTGTACGTCTATATTTGTTCCACAACTTTCTTTTATACTTGATCAGATATATTAATTCCCCATTAATCCAAGGTTTTATGTTATTTTTGTATATGGTTTTTTTGAGGGTATTTTGATTTTTGCATAAATTAACAACCTGTAGGAACTTATCCCAGAATACAACTGGATTTCTTATGTCGCCGAAAACATCATTCCAATCAATGTCAGTCAGTTGGCGATTTGCATTTTCAAAATCAATTATTTCATATACCGTTTTATTAACATTAGGATTAGGAGTACAGTACTGTAAGTTAAACTGAATATGAAACGTTATGACTGCATGATCTGAGTTACCTACTGGAGAACTTATTTGGGGATGTGTTAATAAATGGGGATCATTAGAGAATACCAAGTCCAAAATAGATGGTAAATTATTGATTCTGAAACGAGTCGGCTCCGTTATGAATTGATGTAAATTAGAATTTAGTACAAAATCTGTAAATGCGTTTTTGGAAGTTGTTAAGCCACTAGGTGGATCAGTTATAGGCCACGAAATGTCTCTAAAATTAAAGTCTCCAATAACAATTAAATTCTCTAGCCTAGACAGTTCATCAAGTGATGCGATAAGGGACTCATCATCTGCTAATCTAGAATCACCAGGCCGATAAACGCATACTAGGTGAAAAACAAAAGAGTTTTTATGACATATTTTTAAGCCAAGAAGTTCCATATTAGGGACAGTAATATCAAGAGATGTAACAGAGAAATTATTAGTAATTTCTGAAGACAAGTAGATACAAGTTCCTCCTCCACGCCGATTACGACGATCACACCTATAAAGGGAATAATTATCAATGTTATAAAGGGAGTCAGGATCATTTGGTGTTAACCATGTTTCAGTGATAAGAATTATTTGAGGATTTAGGTTTTGAATGTTGCATAAAAATTCATTAAATTTGGAATTTAAAGTAGCTAGATTAGTATAGAAACAGAGCCAATTATGAAAACCTGAAATATCAGAATTAGTGACGAAAGTTTACAATTTTCGGGACACCTTGTATATATTTTATGGTTAAATTTTCCTCTCCATTCGATTTTCTCTGTTCCAGTTCCACTCGAAGTTCTTTTAGGCATTCTATTTGATTTGGAGTCTTATCATCGATAATGGAAACGTTTTTTTAAAGAGACGTTTTGTAAAAGTTTCTTTTTGTTCTTCAAAATATGTTTGGCTTCATGTTCATTTTGCATAATGACCTTTATCATCCTAGGGAAGCGATTGTTTGGTTTTCCAGTCCTGAAAAATGTGACAGGAGTGGAGTTGGACATTACAGTATCTAAAATATTTTTTAATATTCCATCATCGTGACTTTTCTTTGTTTCAATGTCTCCTGTAATTTCGGGTACACCCCTAACAAAAATATTCTTAGATCGGTTAATGCGATCAACTGCTTCATTTGCTATGGTATCTGTAAATTTTGGAGATGAAGAATGATCCTCAATAGATAACTTGTTTTCGATCTGTAAAAGTCTTTCACTGATATCATTAGCTTTTTGGTCTATTAGATCAATTTTTGATTGAAAATTCTCTTTTAGATCTTTTAAGAGCGTCTTTAAATTAGCAAAGTTTTCGATATTAGAGCAGCAGTTGTTGCAAAGAATTTTAATTCCGCGTAGCTTATGCCTAGTAACGCGATCTTCGGCTCGTAGATCAGTGCAAGCTAAATGTATGTTCTGTTTACATGCTTCACATTGAAGTTGTTTTGATGATTCTCGATCATCGATTGACTTTGAACAGTTAGCGCAGGTCGACATGGTGGGAACAGCAGAGCAGCAGTGGGAGTGAATCGCCGTAAATAGATATAAACAAAATAAAAAGACTGACCTTGCAATCTGTAGATAATCCAAAATACGGGATCTCTGATGCACTTTATGACGAAATAAAAACACCACTGGCAATAGAAAATTCTTATGTTTAAACTGATATAAAAATGATCGTTAAACTCAAACAATAACCAACTGTAGTTTGTAATAATTCACAGGGAAACGTAAATGATGCCACACACACTACTGTTTACCACATACACAATTACCTTTTTTTCTAAACATAGGTTACAAATCTTAGTAATTACAGGCATACTTCACTCGCAGGCAAAAAGGTTATCAAGCAGTCAAACATTTTCTTTCAATTGAGTGATGAAAGCGAATATTATTATTAGTATTTGCGAGGGAGGACAAAATTCTAATACCAAGATTTTTTTGGTATAATCGGTTGTATCAAACTGTATTGTGTTCTAGAAATACTACAGTACTTTTCCCAGTGTGCTTTCCAGTTGTTCATTTTGTTCAGTTCTTGAATAAGCAAAAGCATCTATAATGCAAGGCTGATAGTTGGTTACTGTTTCATGAATGATGGAATTTTTAGCTAACTGATCCACGTGTTCATTATACGTAAGCCCTGAATGTGCTTTGATCCACATCAATTGTATTTGTTGGGTGTATTTATTAATTTCTAACAAGCATTTTTTATTTAAAAAAATGTATGGATTAGAAGTGTTACATGGTAGTTGCGGTTTTTGAATAGCTATAAGTATTAAATCAGATATTAAATCAGATAAAATTACTGCTGCATTACATGATGCCAATTTAAAATAAATTAAAGCCTCATATATGGCCGCAGACGCGGCAATAAAAATAAAGGGAAGTTTGTGGGCAGCTTAAACATTTTTTGTTCTATAAATTTATCTGGAATATAAAAGACACAAACAGTACCCATTAAATTTTTAGATTCATCTGTATAAATACAAACAGATTTTGGGCAATTTGTCAGATAGTTGTTTAAAACAACACGACTGATTAAAGGGTTCTCATGATAAATAGGATGTATTATATGTACTTGATCCAGTAACTCCAAGAAATCTTCACAATATACCACTTTGTTTGCAACTGAAGTTCAGTATCTTTATTTGCAGTATTTAAAATGCTTTGCATAAGGGTGGAAAATTTTTGGAGTCCAATATTTTGTTAAGTAGAAATAATTTAAACTGCTAATATCTTTATATAGACAAGCGTTGTAACAACGAACTTTAAGGAGAAGTTTTGGACTGAAATATTCTCTTCTAAATTTAATGGGCGGTTCCATTGTCTCAACATAAATTGGTTCAATAGGAGTAGATCTCATAGCACCCATACAACACCGCAAAACTGTGTTTATAAAAACATTTATATGACCTAAAATATTGTTATTAGAGGATCCGTAAAGTAGAGAGCCATAATCTGTAATGGACCTGATATAAGAACGATAAAATAGAAGACACATTTCAACATCTGCACCCCACCAAGTTTTTGAAATTTATTTGAGAAAGTTTAGTGCTTTATTACATTTATCAAGCATGAAATCGACATTCTTTTGTTTTGGCATTATTATCACTGTTTGGTTTAAATATGTTGGTGTGTTCAGCTATTAATTAGCCTTTTCATATGTCTATTATGATTTCGTTTTCAGTTAGTATTTCGTCATTGGATCTTAGGTGATCTTAATACAAAAACCGGAAAAAGCTCCAACAGTGAAATAATAGGGAGATATGGAGAAGACATTCTGAACGACAATGGTCAAAGATTAATAGATTTTTGCGAGGCACATTCTTTGAAAATATTAAATGGTTTCTTCCCCCATAAGAATATACATAAATTTACATGGACGCAGCCTACCAGGAATTTAAAATCAATAATTGACTATTTCATTCATAGTAAACATTCTAAACTAAAAACGAAGGACGTGAAAAGAACAATCAAGTCACAAAAATGATGAAGTAACAGACATAGGAACAACCATAGAAAACATAAAATATAACCTGGAAAGCTTTAAACAAGATTCGACAAAGTTCTTATATAAAATTAGAATAGATCAGAAAATAAAAAATATAGAAACAAAGGACTTAGACCCCGAAAATCTGTATGAGGTAATTAAAAAATGTATTCATGAAGCGGTAAATGAAGCACTGGGAAAAGTTGAAAATCGGAAAAAAGGAAAACCTGAATGGTTGTCAACGGAACTAGAAGAGAAAGTTCTAAGAAAAAACAAGCATATCACATATGGCTTCAATCCAAAGATCCTCAAGACAGAGAAATATACGCTAAATGGAATAGAGAAGTTAAAAAAGACGTGGATAAGGCGAAAAATATAAACTGGGAGGCTAAGTGTGATGAACTGGACAGATTTATGGGTGGAACAAAAGTGGCGCAAGCTTGGAAAACATTAAAACAGTTTAGGAAAAATGAGAAAAATGAAGACATGATTTCTCTCATAAAGTTAAATGAATGGGAAGAATATTATACGAAACTGCTGAAAGAGGATAGAGTAGAGTACAGATGGGAAAAGATAAGGGAATTAATAGACAACAGAGACGAAAGACAGGAAATCCCTATAATAACATTATCTGAATTGACGGAAACCTTAAAAGAGGTTAAAAACGGAAAAGCCGCAGGGCCTGGAGACATTCCCATAGAGCTGGTTAAATATGGGCCGACTGCACTTTTAGAATTAATAGTAGACCTTTTCAATAAATGTATGTGTGGAGACCAGGAAATTCCTAAAGATTGGAATAAATCTTATATAAGCTCCATATATAAGAGAGGGAATAAAAGAGACTGTTCCAATTATAGAGGTATTAGTGTGACGAGCTCTGTGGGCCGGTTGTACGGCAGAATATTAAAGAAGAGGGTTGAAAGACAGATACAAGATATTGAAGAACAAAGCGGCTTTCGTACCGGGAGATCCTGCCTTGATAATATATTTATCCTACGACAAATAATTGAAAAGCGTGTCGAAAGAAGTAGAGAGACCCATTTGGTATTTATAGACCTTGAGAAAGCATATGATAGTGTCCCGTTAAAGAAAATGTTTGAGGTCCTCAAAAGGTCCGGATTGGATTCGACGTATATCCGAGCGATATATAAATTGTACGAAAATGCAGTTAGTTGTGTAAAAATTGGAACCAGAACCTCAAATGAATTTAAAGTCACTAAAGGCCTAAAGCAAGGATGCTGTTTGTCACCGACACTCTTTAAAATATACGTCCAAGAAGCATTGAGGAATTGGAGAAATAAATGTAGATTTATGGGCATCGAAGTGGGACAAGAAACTCTGTATACATTGTTGTTTGCAGATGATCAGGTGGTGGTTGCAACCGATGAGGAAGATATAAATTATATGAATCGAAAATTATTTGAGGAATATGCCAAATGGGGGCTTACTGTAAACATAAGCAAAACAGAATATCTAAAAATTGGAGGAAATACCACAGATCTGAGGCTTGAAAACGCAGTCATAAAAGGCTGCAACCAGTATAAATATCTAGGAAGCATCATATCAGCAGATGGCAGAGTTAAGATAGATGTACAAAACCGAATAACCCAAGGGAAAAAATGCATCCGAATACTGAATTCATTACTGTGGTCTAATAAAATAAAGATGCATACCAAACTTCGCGTATA
This sequence comes from Diabrotica balteata, assembly GCA_918026665.1. Taxonomy (NCBI): domain Eukaryota; kingdom Metazoa; phylum Arthropoda; class Insecta; order Coleoptera; family Chrysomelidae; genus Diabrotica; species Diabrotica balteata. The sequence continues at coordinate 177,705,493 of OU898278.1, read as the reverse complement.
CAGAGCAATTGTAGAACCAATTACCACATATGGTGCCGAATGTTGGACGATGACAAAGAATGAACGAGATAAATTAGACGTTGTGGAAATGGATTATCTTAGAAGGTCATGTCGAGTATCGAGAATGGAAAGAATCAGGAATGAGGAAATACGAAACCGTACAGGAATTAGAGATACTCTCTCAGATAGAATACAAGGAAGGCAATTACAATGGTATGGTCACGTGATGAGAATGGAGGAGGAGCGGTGGCCAAAGAAAGCCTTAATGTATGTTCCGCCAGAAAGAAGGAAAAGGGGAAGACCACCAAATTCATGGAGAAGAGAAATTACAAAAACAATGCAATCTAGAGGCTTAGAAGAGGGAGATTGGAGAGATAGGAAAAGATGGAGGCTGAAATGCGGGAAGCGGCAATCGCCGTAGGACCCCCGTTATAGGATGATGATGATTTCGTCATGTTAAGATGTAGATTATACGAAATCAGGAATAATACAGAAAGGTGTATACCCTAACTTACTAAAGATGTATAGATAGAACTGTATTTACGTTGCTCTTAACCAGTCACGAAAATTATTTTCTAATATTTTATTTTTTATAAAATAATAAAAATCGTAGAGAAAAAACATTTCGTTTTAAATTACATCGACCAATTAACATTCTGATTGTTATCTCAAAAATTTTTCACAGTCCACTTTTTATTACATATAATACTTATATTTGTTTTAGAATCTTTTATTAAATTATGCTTTAGGAAAACTCAAGCATCTTGATTTCTATCTTTATATCGTAGCAAAAATGTTATAGATGTATTTGGCTGGAATATTGTCGGGAAGCTTCTTGATTTTTAAACATTTCTATTTGCCTTTTTCTGTATTCGTTCACGGCATAAACCAGTGATGATGTTATCATCCATCTCTAGTATAGGTGGAGTAGTTTCGTCGGCAGTACGGTCACGTCCAGACAAATTAAATTTTGCGGTGGGCATAGCCGCCTTGATACGTGCGCGCTTTCTGTAGACGTAGTAGACGTGTTTTCATCATTACAACTCGCTGCTTTTCACTTTCGGCTTCAAAGCCTGTTATTTCTCATCGTGTTCATTGTCAAACTAGGTTCATTACTGGGGTTGAATTCATTGCAGGACTATTATTAGATATTCAGGACTAAAAAGAAACGTTCTTCAAAATCATTACATTTTTTTCGGTACAGTGACTTCAAATTTTAAATTTTTGTGAAATTCTTTTCATTGTACAAAAATCTCAGGACTTTTAAATAAACTAATCAATTTTATAGCGTAATACTATTGTTATTTTGTTTTATTGGGTGATACAAATATATTGATTGATTAGACGTTGTCAAACTACTTGATTCGTCACACTGTCGTTCCACGATATCCTTAACATTCTCCGGTGAAAACTAAGAGCACATTTCAAAAGCCTCAATTCATTCATTTCATAGAATTTAATCCCAAAGACATTATAGCGCCATACATGTATTCTTATTGGAATTCTTAACGACCTGTAATACATGTTGCATCTTCTAAAATGATATCTGGTTTGCTCTATTCTGAACTTCTTTGTTGGGCTCCTCTCTCATAATAGGAAATTCATCCGATAATTTATTATTATACCTTTAATATCATCTGCCGAATTCCAGTACAAATCGGCTATATCGGAATATTTCGCCCATCAAGACCTATACCATTTTCATGTTGAAAGGTTAAAAACTGAGATTTTCCAGTATTTTTTTTTTCACAATTGGTATATATTCTAGAGATAATGATTTCCGTATACAACTTTAGTAAATGACAGTTGTTTTGTACTTTTTGAAATACTGGCTATTTGTTGGGTTAGATTTGTGGAGTCTAAAGTTTCTCCTCATTTTCCGATACAGCACCCATTTCGATTCCATAGAACAGCTAGTGAAGTGGCATCCCATTTTTAACATTTCCACTTCCGGGGTAAATGAAATTTTTACACTCTATTTTTAGTTTTTTTACCATTACCAAGAATCAAACAGAGCAAATGGGAAAAAGCACCAGGCCCAGCCGACATGTACATAGAGGTTCTACCAATGTTCAGTGAACACAATATGGACGCCTTGGTAGATATTTTTAATGACATTTATGAGTCCGGTCAAACACCACAGGATTGACTTCAATCAGATACCAGCATATTCTAGACTAAGCCGCAGATTAATTTGTGATATTATGAATTTTTGCCGCAACATATGTGAAAGAGATATTAGAGGCACACAAGATCGAGAGGAGTATGCCAGAATTGTCGCCAACATCCACTAATTGAATAGGGCACCATAAGAAGAAGAAGAAGATTTTATTTTCTTTCTTCGGGTCAGAAGATTCAATTCTTTCTGATCAGAGACGTCATATGGTGTATGGTTCACGCTGCATTAGACCAATTTTATTGGTTCACGTTTCCCAAAAGAAAGACGACATGGACTTTTTAATTCATTATATAACTTAACACCATACAGTTGACCCAAGACGGGTTGCTACTACATTATAAACTTTGTCAGCGATGCCAACTAATTCAATTCTGTCTATATACCTTTTCCCCTTTAAATGTGCGACTTACGTTCTTTATACAAGGTCGTGCAACAAAGTATCATAATAATAATTACACGATTATTTCTATATCATTTCCTAATTATCACGTTTTGGCTTTGAACTAAATTAAAGTTATTAGTCTTTTTAGGTACCGCCACGAATGTTGATTTAAGACGATTTTTAAGTATTATTACTCCAGTATTACGTGGATGCTGACAAAACCACAGGAAAGAAAACAGATATTTTGAGACAAAAATCCTCTGAAGAATCTTTGAACCTTATCACGACACGTATTCCAACCAATACCAAATAAGAACAAATGCCCAGATTAAACAGATGTATAGAGCTAATAATGTAATCCAAGAGATTAAATATTAACATCTAAGATGGGTTAGCCGATTCCATAGACTCCCTAACCACCGCCTTACCAAGTTAAACTGGGAGCAAGCCCCGACAGAAAGATGGTCCTTAGTACGTCCACGAAAGCGATGGAGAGAGAAGATATGGTCAGATTTAAGAACAATGGAACTGCCACTGACCCAACTATCATGGACGATCATTCGAGATGAAAGCATCTCGAATGATCTTGTGCAGTCAGCCCAGAACCACTCCGGGTTGTAGTCCTACTAGAAGAATAAGACGAACTTAATATGAATGAGAGGTCTATCTTCCTTAAGTGTTTTTAAAACCTCTATCCCCACTCTATCTAGTCCCGGCGCCTTTCCACTTTAATGCTTGCAGTACATGGGTAAAAGTTCTGTCCTTAGTTCCTTGAATGTTCGCGTGGCCCCGTTAATCATTCTTGTTTCGTTTGTTTAATCTTAGACCTGATTTCTTTTTGTGTATCTTTGTACTAGGTAGATTTTTGACTTTTATGTGATCTATACAGGTATTACAATGATGCATATTGTCACCTCAATTTCTCTTACGAAAGCTTACTCTGAGAAAATTGCACGGGACGCTATTGAATTAAAAATACCGTAGCAATAGCTAATAATTTAGAAAATCTAGAAAGAATAACGAATAGAATATTAAAGTAAAATATCTTGGCTGAAGAATCTAAGAGAATGATATAGGTACAGCTAAAAACAAGTCTTTAGAGCAGTCGATGTGGGAGGTAAAGCGACTATGATAATTGCCAACCTCTGTAACGGAGATGGCATTTAAAGAAGAAGGCAATTATAATGAAAATTAACAATTTTCACACAAAGAATACTTATAAATAACTGTGTACAATTTGCTGAAGATTAAATATCATAAAGAACCGAATTCCTCGTACAAAACATTGTCAACGTACGTTTCTAAAAGCAAAATTCAACAGCAATCTTCCCAATGCACATAAAATTCTAACACACAAAACCACTTTCATAATATATTCACAACTTAACATACTTCCCATTAAAGACCAATATAAAAACTACACTAAAGTCGAGTACCTCTGATATCGACAGTACCTAGTCTCCAGACTCCGGTAATGAACCCTTGATATACCGAGGAATGTTTTTGCAGCCGTAGACAAATTAGTTAATGTTTTTTGATGGGGGAATGTCGACAATCACTTGTTGAATGTAGATGAATCTGAATGCATCGGCCGTAAGTGGTTCGTATCTCCATTGAATGGAGATTCTAATATCGACGTATCTCGACTTTATTATGATTGGTGAGTGAAAGAAATAAACGGGTATTTGTTCTTGGAACTATATTTGCTTTTTACTGTCGACGGTTAAACAACGAAGAGGTTATTAGTAGATCATTTATTATCTAATAGATTGATCAGATGAGATTTATAGGAGGTGATTTAAAAAGTACCGTAAATACGATAAGAAACGAACGCTAGTATTGAATCCTATCAGTTAAAGAATTTATCAACAAATAGGAGATGACAAAAGTTTTATAAAGTTGAGTCTTCTAATTTTCGTTAATATTGTTTGAAGCTATTTTCTTGTGGCATTTTAAATTAATTACTATTTAACTGGGAATAAGCCACAGTTAAAGGTTAAAATACGTTTAAAATACGTAAAATACGTTAAAATTCTTCTAATGATTTAATTTTATCTGACTCATTTATATTGACAATTCAGACATACATTATACATTTTAAAGTAGACGAGTTTAAAATGATATTGCCAATATAGTTAAGTTGCGCTCCTGGGATGACTTTACTTATAAGATAGTTCATTCGATTACATGAAATCAACTTTTTTTTTTTTATTTAAACATACAAAACCCACATCAACCACCAAGGGTTATTAGTGGGGGGACATACACAGTAGTACAGTTTGTTAAATTAGAGTTTATTATAAATGTTTATGTCTTTTAGAAACTGCAATAAATCCGAGATATTTGTCGTAAGCGCACTTCTCAGGTTTCCACTAATTCCTCGGCATGTTCTCTGAGGTTGGAACTGCGGACAGTCGACTATCAGATGCTTCACCGTGAGTTGAGTAGAGCAGTAGGTACAAATTGGAGATGGTTCTTTATTTAGAAGGTGTTGGTGTGTTAGTATTGTGTGGCCGATTCGAAGACGATTTACGATTACTTGATCTCTTCTTTTTCCTTGTTGTGGTAGGCTAGAGTCTACTCGAGGCTCTATTGTTTTCAACTTAGAGTCTGTTGCATCCCAGGTTGCTTGCCATAAATTTATTATATGATTCATGGACTGTCGTTTATGGTCGGTGTGGGGATATTTAGTAATTTCTGGAACATTTTCATTTTTGATGGATTTTAATGCTAATTGATCAACTTCCTCGTTGCCTTTAATGCCAATGTGTGAAGGTATCCAGATAAATGTAACCTTTTTATTTATATGGTGTAGTGCATTAAGTTCATTTCTTATGTTTTGTGCAATAGGATGGCTAGGGTAAAGTTGATTAATTCCATGAATTGCGCTGAGTGAATCTGTGATGATTAAAATATTATTTTCAGTCGTTGAAGAGGATTTCTTGATAGCTTCTAATATCGCTGTGGTTTCTCCGGTGTAAATGCTGCAATGCTGTGGAATTCTAATGGCATATTTGTAATTTTTATTTGTGAAGGCTGCAGCATGGCCACTTTCAGTTTTTGATGCATCTGTGTATATTATGTGGTGATTTGGATACTTCTCCATAATTTCTTTGAATGCGTTAATGATAAGGTTAGGATTTGTGGTATTTTTTGGGTACTGTGTTAAAGTTAAATCGGTGATAGGTAAGGGGGTAAGCCATGGAGGAAAGTCTAATTTTGTAGTTATGGATAATTTGAATTCATTGCAATTGAATCCTTTTTGATTGATTCTTTCCCTAAAGGGTTTGTCTTTATATTGTTTGTTTCTATACAAATTGGATGTAGGTGCGTTAATAATCTCAGAATATAATGGGTGCTTTTTATTGGAAGATATTCTTGCTGCATAATTTAAACTAAGTAGATGTCGTCTTAGATGTAGAGGGGGTTCTCTTGATATTACTTGTAAGCTGCTTACAGGACTGGTTCTGAAGGCACCGACGGCTAATCTTAGGGCTGTTGTTTGAATTGTGTTAAGGTTTTTTAGAAACGTTTTATTTGCTGTATCGTAGCATATTGCACCATAGTCTAGTTTACTGCGAATAATTGATTTGTAGAGGTTAAGCAGAATACTAGAATCAGCTCCCCATATATTATTGGATAGAATTTTCAGCAAGTTTATTCTATTTTGACAAGTTAGTTGTAAAGTCGTAATGTGTGTTTTCCAGTTTAATTTGTAATCAAACGTTAGGCCCAAAAAATTCGATTCCTCTGAATGAGATATATTTTGACCGTTAAATATTAACGAAACAGGAATGGTATTCTTGCGTTTGCTGAAAACTGTGTAATGTGTCTTATTAGTTGAAAAGAGGAAGCCTGTTTTGGAAGACCATTCTTCGATTTTGTATAGAAGGTTCTGTAGTATTTTAGCCCCAGATGTAATATTTTTGCATTTAATATACACAACTAAATCATCAGCGTATAAGTTTGCTTTTATAGGAGGCTTAATTGTATTTATTACATCGTTAAATGCAATTAAAAATAAAGTTGGGCTTAAAATAGAACCTTGTGGAACACCGTTGTCGAGTATTCTAGTGGTAGAGGTGTATCCATTTACTCTTACTTGTATTTCCCTTTTATTCAGAAAGTTTTTTATAAACGCAAGCATATGTCCTTGAATTCCCCATTTATCAAGTTTATTTAATATGAGGTATCTCCATGTTGTGTCGAAAGCTTTATTCACATCAAAAAAGACTGCTATAACTTTCTGATCTAGTAAGAATGCATCATGAATGGCTGACTCAAGTGCCACTAAGTTGTCGTTAGCAGATCTTCCTCGTCGAAAACCACTTTGAACTGTGGTCAGGAGATTTTCATTTTCTAGATACCATGTAAGCCTGTAATTTAAAATCTTCTCGAGAAGTTTACACATGCTACAGGTGAGGGAAATAGGACGGTAAGATGTGGGACAATCTTTTGGATTGTGTTGTTTATAAATTGGGATTATAATAGCTTTGGTCCAATTATCAGGAAAGTAATGATTTAAAAAGATGTGATTAAAGATGTCTAAAAGTATCTTTTTGCATTTTTGGGGTAGATTTTTTAAAAATATCGATGGAATATCATCAGGACCTGGAGATGTGGTTTTTAAGTTTAAAAGAGAAAAATCTAATTCTTGCAAAGTTATGGGTACATTTATGGGAGAGATCTGGTTGCGAATTTTGATGTCTACAAATTCTGTGGTAGTCTTATGTGTAGAAAAGATCGGATCTAGTACAGAATCGCTAGAGTTTTTTTGAAATACGTCTACTAGAATTTCAGGAATTTCGTTTCTACAAGAGATGATTTGGTTGTTATATGAAAGTGCATTTATTGAGTAAGGTAAACTTGATCCTTTTATTTTCTTTATTTTGTTCCAGATTATATTTGCTGGTGTGGATGTGTTAATGCTTCTAACATATTCAATCCAGGTCTCCTTCTTACTCTTTTTTATTAAGAATCGTGTACTAGCTCTTAATCTCTTAAATTTGATTAGGTTTTCCTCTGTTTTGTGTCTCTTAAAAACATTAAAGGCGTGCTTGCTAGCAGCCAAGGCCCGAGAGATTTCTTGATTCCACCAAGGTACCGGTTGCCTTTTACACGGTTTAGTTTTTCCTACAGATGTAGATGCACAATTTAAGATAATATTGTTAAAGTCCGTGACGGTTTTGTGAATGTCATTTGATATCTCATAATTTTCCATCTCATCTTCCAAGTCTTTTTGAAAAAGTTCCCAGTTTGCTGATTTTATTTTCCATCTTTGATATACATTCGGATTAAGAGGTTGGTTTGTCTCGATTGAAATAAGTAAGGGGAAGTGGTCACTGTCGTGCAGAGTTTTTGCTGTGTTCCATTGAAACATGTGTGCTAGTGATGGGCTACACAGAGTCAGGTCAATTGCAGAAAATGATCCGTTATATGAATTGAATCTTGTTGGCTTTCCAGTGTTTAATAAGATTAAATTTGATTTATTTATCAGACTGTGTAGAAAGTTGCCACATTTATCGATTTTTTTGGCTACCCCACGCTGGGTGATGGCAGTTAAAATCGCCTAGAATTACTTTGGGATGGGGTAATTTTTCTATGAGTGCTGTTAGTTCATTTATGTCGTCTTGATTAGGATGCGGTAAGTATATATTACAAACATTGATGTTTTTACTGTAGGTAATGAAATCAACTTTAACTTGAGAATATCCGTCAAAAAAAATCATAGCATGTAGTTCGTCTTTAAAACGACAAACACATGACATGATGACAGTAAAATTCTCCTGTTAGTGTTTCCATAGTAAATTATGAGGGAAAAACCAGGAAAAAAGCCTCATAATACTATCCCGACATGGTAAGTATTTGGTCGTGCATTTAGTTTACCTTCAATAAATACCAACCTCTGATTTTATATGTTTGTTATTTAAAAAACATAAATGATGTATCCTCTATATGTTACTGACTTACTAATACTGGTATTTTCTTATTAATAACTTCCTCTTTCAATATTAGTAACCAGATCCTACTATATTCTGCCGAGGAATTTGCGACACAATTGGTCTCATTTATCATAATTAGAGCCGCTTCTTTGATTTTTCTTTTTGAATGAAAAATGAACCCTATGTCCATTATCCCATGCGTGTTTACATATTTGAGATCTATTAAATTCTCTATTTTTAATATAAGATTGATGTTCACTTATTTTAAATCCCTGAAAATCTAAATGAATACTCCGTTTATGTGACTAAAAATATAACAGCTATTTTGCCACAACAATATCCTATTTCCTATCTCCTCAATTCAAAAAAAGGTGTCGAATTCATTCTTTATAAGACTAGTTGATAAATCTGAACTGATCCAAATAATCATTAGTATTAAAAGCAAATCTTCATGTAGCACTGATGGACTATCCATAAAAAAATTTCTTAAATCTTCCAAATAAGGCAGTACTGCTCTCACTACAAAATGAAGAGAGTGTTCTGCGGAAGAAATTTGAGCCTTGAAATGAAGTACATCTCGCCTGACGAGATGTTACGTACTTTCTGTGCTGTTCTACGGAATGGAGTCATGGACGTTGAAAAAGATTGATACCAGAAAATTAGAGGCATTTGAACTGTGGATGTATCGCAGAATCCTGAGAATATCATGGACCGAGAGAGTCACAAATGTCGAGGTCTTGAGAAGAATGAATAAAGAAAAGGAAGTCATATTTACGATCAAAAAACGAAAACTGCAATACTTGGGACACATTACAAGAGGCGAAAGATATGAACTGCTTCGAATAATTATGCAAGTGAAAAATAGCAGGAAAAAGGTCCATAGGAAGAAGACGAAACTCCTGGCTAAAGAATCTACGGGAATGGTATAGCTGTAGCAACAACGAACTGTTTTGGTCAGCAGTTTCGAAAATACGTATAGTCCTGATGATCGCCAACCTTCGGAACGAAGATGGCACTCAAAGAAGAAGAAGAATAAAGTAATTTTATATTTATTTGAGTATCACATGCAGCAGCTTAAACTTAATCGTAAACTAGTTCATAAGGTTTTATTATACAATTTGTAATTTAATGAAATTTTGCAATGGATTTTGTATTTTATGTGATATTGAGAATTTATGTAATTTTAAGCGGAAATTCGTCGAAAACATAACCAGAAAGAATATGGACAGCTGAACGATTACGGTGAAAAAATAGAAACAACATGCAAAGAAGAGAAATATCGGTTAAAAATTGATGGATGATAGTTGAAAAAAAGTTGAGAAAACTTAGAAAAAAATCACAGAAGACAAGGAAGCATAGAAGATCCAGTAAGATGCCTATATCTGGCAGTGTTTGGACGATAATTATAAGAATGATTTCTTTTATCTACGTGTCTTAAATCCTTTCTTTATATATTTCAATAAATCTGATTGTACAACTCACTAAAATATTTGCGTAATCTCATATTTTATAATTAACAGAGAAAAATATGTGGCTTTCAATGCATATTATTAATTTGATTCGGATTCCGTCCAATATGTATTTTAACAGTGTACAAATTAAAGTGAGCTAAGTCTGGGATTTATCATCCCGATTATGAGAATCACACTAAGCGAAACAGTATGCACCGTTGAAAAATCATTAACGTCGACGTAAAATGCAAAAGTCGTAGATTTATTGGGAGCAGCTGCATTTATTTACTCTCAACAAGTAAACATTTACATTTTCCGTTAACGAACATCGACTAATTTGTTCGTTGCCGCAAAAAAACTCACTGTGTGTGAGCTACTTAAGTATCCCAAGACATTATGGGAATTAGTTAGAGCACAGAGAGTTTTTGTCCTCGGATACTTAAGCGTAATTTATTGAGTCTTCTGCTTTTTGTGAGGGGAAACAAGATTATGACAGTTTAATTAACCAAATTACTTTTTTTATTTGGACATTTATTTCAAGCCACCAAAATATTTCAGACAACAATAAATGTTTTTAGAGCAACTAAAAAACTATTTAAAATTATTTACCATGAAGAAACTTAATGAGGTTTATCTAAGCAGTACTCCATAGTCCTTATCCGTCTATTTCAACTTGTTTATTGATTCCTATCTATGGCCTTAACTATACAATATAATCTTTAGTATACTTTGTCATTACTTTAGGCTCAGTTGTTCTACAGGAACAACTGAGCTTATATACTTAGGCCACCTGATGAGAGGACAAAAGTACACATTACGACAAAATATCCAAGGAAAAATCCAAGGACGCAGAAATCCACGTCGTAGAAGAATGTCCCGGATGAGAAATTTAAGAGAGTGGTTTGGCTGCACCACTAACGAATTATTTAAAACAATACAGTAGTAAATAAAATTAGAATCGCCATAATGATATCCAATCTCCGATAGGAGAGGCACTCAAAGAAGAAGAAGTTCTTCAGGAATTTCTAGTAGTAGAAATAGTTGTATCCTCGTTAACAGCATATTTTTACTGCAATATATTATTAGTGCTTTTGCACTATAGTCGTTGCATGAGTAATTCGATCCTATATTTTATGAAGAGGAATATTTTAATGATTTTCTTAAGTCCTGTGACCACGTGTAAGTTTCTGTAATCTTTGTAAAATTTGGTGCATTACACCCATGCAGATGTCACTTTGATGTCACTTTAATAAAATGTTAAATTCCTTGCAGAGCATCAACTTGGATAGTAAAGATCTCCGATTAATTAAGAACTTATATTGAAGGCAGAGTGCCAAGATTAGGATCGACGATCATACATCTAGAAATATTAGTATAAATAAAGGAGTAAGGCAAGGATGCATACTATCCCCTACGCTGTTCAATCTTTACTCGGAACTACTATTCAAGCAAGCCTTGGAAAACCTTTCCACAGAAATAAAAATTAATGGAGAACCAATATCTAGCATAAGATATGCAGATGACACTGTCCTACTGGCTGATACAGACACAAACTTACAGAGGGTTATAGACCACCTTAAGGATGCTTGTCGAGAGTTTGGAATGAAGATCAACGAAAAAAAAAACAAAAGTAATGGTGATCCAAAGAAAACAGATTATCCCCTTACCTATAAAAATAAATGGGAATATTTTAGAACAGGTAAACCAATACAAATACCTTGGCTATTGGATTAATTGCAAGCTGGACCCAGAACAAGAAATTAAATATATATTTAATAATTAAATATTAAATTGAGATTAAAACTTGTAAAATGTTTTATCTGGTCTGTTCTTCTCTACGGAGTCGAAACGTGGACTTTAAAAATAAAGAGCCTGAATAGAATCGAGGCATTGAAATGTGGTTGTACCGTAGAATTTTAAAAATTCCTTGGACAGCACGAAAAACAAATGAAGAAGTACTAGCTAGACTAAATTTAGAAAAAGAACTATTGAGAACAGTCAAAAGAAGAAAAACCAGTTATTTAGGACATTTGTTGCGCAACGAGAAATACTACATCCCTCAGTTGATAATAAAAGGCAAAATAGAAGGAAAGCGAGGAATTGGAAGAAAAAAATTGTCCTGGTTACGCAATATCAGAAACTGGACAGGACTTGGATTTGAGGAACTCTTAAGAGCAGCTGAAGATAGACAATCGTTTGCCACCATAACCGCTAACCTCCATTGATGGAGACGGCACTTGAAGAAGAAGAAGATGTCACTTAAGTCACATATCAATTCGATAGGCATATGTATCCATAGCAGCAGCTTTATGAAATCTTTGTCTTCTCACTGATTTAACTTCGCTTCTGAGTTTTTCTCGTTGTTTCTTAGAACTAGATAGTTATTGTGTTGGTGATTTCTGCATATCTGCCTCAGCCATCAGATTCTCGCAGTATTCGTTCCATATTTTTAATGGAACGTGTTTGTTGAGGTGATAGAATTTCTAAAGCTTTTGTTTATATGTTGATAAAATAAATTTGGTTTCTTATAATCTTCCTTTAGGAAAATTACAGTATTGTGCGAATTAATGGAATCATAGGCTGTTTTAATGAAAAAACAGTTTATTTAGTAAAAAATTATATTTTGACAAAACTATAAAGGTAAACTTACATTATTCAGTAGGAAATATTCCCCCTTTGGCAGCAATTACTGCTTTTACCCGTTTTGGCATAGATTCTATGAGTTTCTGGCAGTTGTCAGATATCCTTTCATCTCGATACCAAACCTGAATGGCCGCTTCTATCATTTTTGTTTTAGTGATACAGTCGGTTTTTCGCAGTCTAGCTTTGCAAATGGCCCATATATTTTCAATGGGGTTGAGATCGGGCGAATAACCAGGCCAATCTAAATATTAATCTTCTTATTTTTGAAAAATGCCATCATTTCCTTTGATTTGTGACAGGGAGCAGAGTCCTATTGAAGAATCGCTCCTCCTTGGGGTTGACATTTTTGGAGTTGTTTGTCCAAATACTTTTCCAACATGGATTTTAATTTTTGGCTGTTCATCATACCTTCAATTGGCACCAAAGATCCAACCCCCATGTATGAAAAACATCCCCAAAACATTTTCTTGTGAATATTGAAAAAATGAAAAAAAATCACAGTGATTCCATTAATTCGCACAATACTGTATATACGATACCTGATCAAAGAGAAAATTAAACAAGACAACAAAATAAACAACACATGTTAAAAAATTTAATACAGAACAAAAAATGGCTAATCACTGGAATAAAAAAGAAGAAGCTTATGTATTCGTTGTTGCAGCTTTTTAAATGTAATTTGATTTAACAAGAAAAAGACAGTCAAGATGTGATTTCACGTACGCTTACTGGAGAAAATGCCGGCGTTTGGGGTGGAATTATTGGCGATTCCACGTGCTTTTAATATGCTACGAACTTATACCGCCGGTATTCTCTGGGGTTTTAAGTGGACTGTATTATTTTGAGTGTCTATTGTACGTAAAGAATACGAGTAACTTATAGCTAATATTTATTTTTCTACGTACTATACTTAACACAAAAACAAAATATATAACGGGTACAATATAACGTGGTTACACAAAGTTATGGTTCACAATCGCGGAGACAACTTTTCTTATTGCTAACCACTTGATGAGATAGGCACGCTCCGAGAATCGCAACTCACAAAATCACAAATTTTTGTATTAAAAGCACCATCCGTCTTCCTCGAAGGTTACTAGCAGAGAGACTGGCTTTATCTTTCTTCGACAATCGGTCGCCGAAATCGGGTACTAAGTAATTGTTCATAGGGTCCGAGTACCGTTAGAGATTATCCAGTACCGTTAGAATTTATTTGTAAGGTATTGGAATGAATGGGCGTCTTGGCCTACAGGGTGGAGTAAAGTTAATGAACAAGGGGAAATATACTATTTTGAAAATTACAGGGTTGTAAACAAAATCAGTTTACAACCAATTACAATACTGTTCTCATCAGAACAGCTATTCACATGCCTTCTGAACGTGAAAATAAAACTTTTCTGTCTTAAGAAGCAACTATAACATGACTTCGTATAGACGCAAATAGCGACATCTGATATTAGAATCCGTAAACTAATTTTTGAAAGCAAATTCTAATTTGATTCTTTGTTTCTCTCTTTACTACAAATTTCTTTTGTTGCGATTTTTGGGTTACAACATATGAATCGTTTAGAAAACTTTAAATTTTATGTACATATTGCATAATTTTTGAGCCAACCAAGTTAATAAGTTTTGATAAGTAATTTATCATTGAACAATATTTGATTTAACATCATTCCACGATTATTCCACGAGTCTACGCTATTCAAAATGCAGTAAAGAGTTACTAACATCTCTACCGAAGAATTCACTGGCGCTTTTTTCGTCGTCCAAAAATAAAACAAGTGCCACAAATTTGTTAATACATCTTTAGCAGAACTCTCAACATGTTTCGGTAGGATTTATTCCCAGAGCAACACTCCTTAGAAGCACACAGTCGAAATGAATTATTAACCTTCATATTTCACTTGCACAACAGAAGCCAGCCAATAAAATACGAAGTCGAGTACAAAGCACATCTGAAATTCGTTACGGATATAAATCTTGGAAAAGCTAAAAACAGTTTTCAGCGACCGAAACAACTGTAGATTTCTTAAATTTCAATTGCAGAGAAAAGAAAAGTCAACGGAACAATTTATAGCAGACGAATATGGATTTGTGATGTTTTAATCAACGCAGACTTAGTTTTTATTCGTTTTGTTTCATTTGACTGCATTTTCATCGTGTTATTTTTCTTTATGTAGGTACATATTTTTGATAGCTCTAATTATATGTAATGCGTATCCTTTTTCTACAATTCCAAATAGTTTGTCTTGATAAAGTATTTTTGATATTGTTGAAAACTATTGTTTTTTGTCTACCCTGTACCAATTTAAATCATGATTTGATCCATTTTTGGAATCAGCTCAGTTAGAGTAATCCGAAAATTGAGAGAAAATGAGGGTTTTGCATTAAAAAAAATGAGGGTGACGTCATTACTCGAAATTAATTCACTCTGTATATTAGAATATTATTTTAAAATACGGTAAATTAAAATCAAAAATCGACGTGTTTCAGGATTATTTCTTATAATGCTCTGTTTAGCTAAAAAAGAATTTGTTCCATACTTTAAGGACACAATATATAAATAAAAAACAAAAGCTCTAAAAAAGTGTAGAAGATAAAATGAATCTTAGAAAGTATCGATGAATTAAGCGACTTCAAGAAGTTAGTCTAAGCTGTTTTGAGTTGGTTTTAAGAACATAATAGTACATTGTTTACCGAGTAGGAAAAGCTTAACATTCCTGGACGACTGTGAAGATTGCTAAGTCGAGGCGCAAGCCGAGACTTAGCAACACAGAGTCCAGGAATATGGCTTTTCCTACGAGGTAAACATACTATTTTTTCCGCAAATCGTTTAAAATTCGACAGATATTGATTGATTTAAAAAAAACGCGATAATTTTATTCCCAAATAAATGGTGCTTTGAAATTCCTAATAAAATTACTTGGGTTACTATGGAAACGTATTGAGGTTGAATTGTCAAACTTGACGCTTATAAATTTAATTGCTGGTGTTCTCGAAAGTAAAATGATAAGTGATGATAAAATTTCCATTCCTGGGACTCCTCCAGAGCTGGTTGAGGCAGTGAATACTGCTTCATTAGAATTATTGCCAAAGAAATCAAGAGAAAAGTACGAAAATGCATACAGACGTTTTATGGATTATCGCATGAGTAAAAATACGAGTTCTTTCTCAGAAAATATTGTAATGGCATACTTCCTAGACCTTTGTTTAAAGATGAAATCTTCAACATTATGGGCCAATTATTCAATGCTGAAGTCAACCCTTGCACTAAAACACAATGTAGATATATCTACATACTCAAAACTTCGTTCTTTATTGAAACGGCAAGCTCAAGGTTATAGGGCAAAGAAATCTAAGATTTTAACGAAGGAAAAATTGAAAAATTTATCCAGGAAGCTCCAGATAAAGAAAATTTAATGATTAAGGTAATTTACAAGGTTTTAATTTCTATTTAGATTATAGCTTTAGTTATTTTTTAGGTGGCTGTAATATTTGGTATTTCTGGGGCCTGTAGAATGGATGAGTTAGTCCGAATGACTGTACACGATATAGAAGACTTAGAATCTAAGCTTTTAATCAGCATACCTGATTCGAAAACCAACAAACCAAGATCATTTGTAATTAATCAGATCTACTTGACTGTTTATCGAAAGTATGTTTCGTTAAGACCAGAAAATATGAACAGTGACCGATTTTTCTTTAAATATCAAAGCGGAAAGGGTTGTAGACAAGTGGTAGGAATTCATCAATTTAGAAAAATGCCCAAAATAATTGCTACTTATTTGAACTTGGTAAATCCGACAGAATATACTGGTCACTGCTTTCGTCGGTCTTCTGCAACAATATTGGTTGACTCTGGTGCCGACATAACTAGTTTAAAGAGGCATGGCGGATGGAAGTCATCAAACGTTGCTGAAGGATATATCGAAGAATCGCTTAACAATAAGGTTGAGGTGGCAAATAAAATTTTCACAGTACAAAATATTCAACAAAATGACACTTCCACCCTGCATGTTGTCCAAAATGTTTCTCATAGTTCTAAGAGTGTTTCTCCAATGTTCAATAATTGTACTAACTGTCAAATTACTGTAAATATAACAAATTGATCTTAAAAATGTATTCGGCAATGACTTGATGTTTTCAAAATATAAATTAATTCCTTATAAGCAATGTGTTTTCTATCATTTATGTAGAACACTAACAACTGTACGGAAATATCATTTCCTTACAATAAGGAAATGTCATTTCCTTACTGTAAGTCCTGACTTTTTCTTCAAGAAATTTTAACAGGAATGTCAAAATTTTCTGGCGATTTGCGTAAATAGTACATTCTCATTTGATAATATTACGAAAGTCACATAAAGTACCACGATAGGTTATGTGCTAGGCATCGTAAAAGGGATATCTATGATGAAATAAATCGGCGAAAAAACTGTCTCGCAAAGATATGTATGTTCAAAATTCCAAACGCATGCGAATGTAACATTCAATGTAAATTATTAACTTTCATATTTCACTTACACAACACGAACCGATAATATATAGCACAAAATCCGAAAAAGAACATAAATCCTAGAAAAGATAAATTCCAATTTTCACAAAACAACCACGAAGAATGAATTCGATTGATTCACATCGAGAACTGAATTGGTAAGGCATTTGCGTAGTCGATGGGTAACGCATTTTTCTCAATAAAAAAAAATCATGTAAATGGTTATTAACGAAATAAAAACTTACTGAGCTTTGAAGAAATTTGTAACCTACCTGAAAAAGAAAATATAAAAAATTATTATCTTGGTGATTTCTATAAATATCATTTTTTTGTTTAGTTTATTGTTACTCAAAAACCAGGTTATTGACATTAGATTAATTCTTCTACAATATACAAATTCGTTACAAATATATACAATCTTACTACAGCCATAAATATGACCTCCAATCAGAGGGTGTTATTTATAAAACATCCTACAAACCTTTAACTTGCTTCCAAAATATATCCAGATTAGTAAAAAAAACAAATGGTTTAAGAACATAAACAATCCGCAAAGATAATGAATTTACCGAAAGTTTTTTAAGAGCCAAAGAGTTAAATAAGATGATGGACGAATGCCGACATTATTTTACTTATAAATGAGTAATGAGTTCTTTCTGTGAATGTGGGGAAATACAAAACGTGGAGTATGAGAGTATGCAGACTTTGCCCATCACAGTGCACCCTCGACGATTTATGGCTCGCAAATGCAAAGGTTGTAGACGTAGCTCGATATTGGGCAGAAAAACTGTAGTCGGATCCAGACTCGAAAAAGTAAAGTAAGTTTACTTATAAAAATAATAATATCGTATGGCATTTTTGCCGGGGAGATCCTTTCGGACAGGTTCTGGCAATATTTACATCTTTTACCCTGTTTCAAGTAGCTAGTGTCGATGAACAAGCTAGCCCAGGGGTACCGACGACTTAACGTGCCCTCCGAAGCACGGTGAACGACTCGTATCATGGTAAAAATGAAAATCTTTTTGTTGGTGCCGAGATTCGAACTAGTGCGCTCTATTTATGCAGCCAGTATCTTGCCGCTGAGCTACAAATATAATCAGACAGCAGAGTGTCATGATACAAGAGTAGAGGGCGATGCATAAGCAGTATGCATTACAAGATCATCTTTATTTTACCCTTATGTTTTTTTAAATGTTTATACCCATACTATCCCAGATATATCTGGTGTTGTCAACAAAAATGTCCTGATTGACCCCTTGGCGAGAAGAGTGGAATCCCTGTTAAATCCTTTTTTTTTAATATAATTAATGATTCTGGGCATAGGCATCTGCCCTAATGCCATTAAAAAAGTATGTATTTTGTGCAGCCGAATTAAGTTCAGAAGTAACAGAAAAAAGGCAGGAAAAATAGTGAAAGACGACTTTTCATCCAAAACGGTACACCGGAAAATACTGGAAAACACTGGAAAATACTGTAAAGTATTTTCCAACTACAATGTATTTATGTCAGAATTACTACAAGTAAAGAAGGGCATCTAATAGGAAGTAAGCAGATAGATATATGGTAATAGCACTTCAGAGAGCAGCTTAACGAAGAACTTGATGAAAATTATAAGGAATAAGTAGAAATGTTAGAAGAAGTCAACCACACATATTTCTGCAGTATTCCTGCAGAAGTAATGAAGCTTGAGAGAGAAGCACTTATAACGCGAATATGTAGCCAGCTGACGAAAATCTGGGAGCGGTAGGAAATGCCGGAAGTATCGAGAGAGGCAATAGTATATCCCATTCATAAGAAAGGAGATAAATCAGTGTGCAAAAACTACAGGGCTATCACTCTTCTGGATGTAACATATAAGGTACTCCCCAGCGTAATAAAAAGTGTACTGGAAGGGCACTTAAATGAGCAGGTTGGTGAATATCTGCGAAGATTCAAGAAGAGCAGATCCACCATAGACCAAATATTAGTGTATATATAACAAGCGAGTCTTCTACAGCTGGCGCTTCTTCTCG
The DNA here is from genome assembly GCA_918026665.1 of Diabrotica balteata. Lineage (NCBI taxonomy): Eukaryota > Metazoa > Arthropoda > Insecta > Coleoptera > Chrysomelidae > Diabrotica > Diabrotica balteata. The sequence goes on along the minus strand of OU898278.1, from coordinate 177,686,389 downwards.
CATCCTAATTTCCAGCGTTTTCTGTCGAAGCAATCTTCAGTTGTTAGATCTCTGGCGGTCATTGCATCGTCGACATCGTCTCTCCAGGATCGTCTTGGTCTACCTCGTTTTCTTCTAGTTGGCGGAGTCCATTCTTCTATTTTTTTTGGCCATCTATTTTCCGGCATTCTCTGAAGGTGTCCATACCAGTTAAGTCTTTTGGCTTCGGACTAAATATTAGTGTTAAAAATGATTTAGAGCAGTACGTACGAGCAACAGTTAACGCTAAACCCCCTCTTTATAGATTTCAAACAAGCTTATGATTCTGTGATCAGAAGGCGTCTGTACCATGTTCTAAAAGTACTTGATACTTCTAAGATGATCAGACTAGTAAAAATGACTTTAATGAAGACCAATAATAGAGTAAGGATAGAAGGAAGCCTAACAGGAAAATTTGAAGTAATAAGGGGACTAAAGCAGGAAGATCCACTGTCCACAATACTCTTTAATATCTTGCTAGAAGCAATAATCAGAGAGACTGGAATAATTGTATGATTTTTGACAACAGTAGCCAGGTCCTGACCTTTGCGGACAATGTAGTATTAATGGCAAGAACTAAAGGGGAACTGCTGAGGATTGTTAAACTCTTTGAAATGAAGGATAAACAATATGGGGTGATTATTAATTAGCAAAAAAAAAAGTATATGGAAATAGAGCAGATTACATATGAAGACACACAACTGAAGACTACTACCAATAACGAGAGCAAAGAGTATTGATTAAAAAGTTGACAGTTTGATCATGTAGGAGTAACCAGAAGAAGTTAAGGGAAAAAAGCCAAGAAATTGAAAAGCGGATGTCGAGAGGAAAGAAAGCGGTCGGAGCTCAAAATAAACTACCAAGTGCCAAAAACATCTCCAAAGAAGCAAAATTAAGATTATACCGAACAGTTTTAGTTACTATCACGATTCTGTATGGAAGCGAAACATCGGTTATGAACAAAAACCAAAAAAATATGCTGAACATCTGGGAACGGCGTAGGTATTTTAAGAAAGATATTCTAAGAAGTAAAAGACTATGAAGACGTTTGGAGGAGAAAATAAATGTGTAGAGGTCATAAAATTGTTCCGACCTTGCTAATTTCTTGACCAGAAATTAGTAAGATCGTCAGGACAAAGAAACTCAGATGGTTAGGTCATCTTGCGAGAATGGCTGATGGAAGGTGGGCAAAGGACTCGCTGCTAAGAGGGTAACGATAGAAGACAAGATGGCCACCACGTAAAAGGTGTCTGGAAGCGTGAAAGGAAGATCTACAAACCATTGGGATAACAAATTGGAGACCTGCGGCTATGGACAAACCAAAATGGAGGAACACAGTGGAAAAATTATAAGTCATGGGCCTTATGGTCTGTGGAACTGTATATATGGTTTATTTATCTGAAACCTCAATTATGTACTCTTTTTGAGACAAAACACCTAAAAACTATTAAAACTAGTAGACACCCTCCTATAGTAGATTATGGAGAGGAGTATTATTACAATATTTTGGTCGAAGTTAATAAGAATCCTGAAATTTTCATAGAAAGGCTTGCTCGTATGTATCTTACTCGAAGTATTTAATATTTATTCATATAGAAAATATTTACCGTTTCCATTTTCAAAACGCTTATGCGATTTTTGGTTTTAATTTTCTTGCACGTATTGCTTTTGCAAACTAGTTGCGGAATAAAAATAATCAAGATACTATTTTTCGATAAAACTAGCTATACAAGAGATGAAGTTTTTAACTTACGCACATACTTCTGTATAAAAAACAGAGTGATCTGTAATCAGCTGCTGGGATCTGTTGAGTAAAACTGTTCGTTTAACAGAACATGATTACTTTAATTTGCTAAAAAATATTTTACCTGATTTAGTTGGTGATGATCTGAAGAACTGACAGAACTTATAGATTTTGCATGATGGTCGCTTAGCTCATTTTAATCGAAACACTTATTGAAGCCAATGGATTGGAACAGATGGTCCAATCAATTGGCCTCCTAGATCTCCAGATTTTAACATTTCTCATTTTTTTATTTGGGTTTATTTAAAAACTCATAAGTAAATTTGGGAAAGAACTGAAGAAACTTGTAATAAAATCAGGAATAACCATGGGATTTTTGCAAAAATGAGAGTCTTTACAGAAAATAATAGATATATGTATTACAGTTATTGTGTAGAGCACATTTTGTAATATTAGTTGTTGTTAGTTCTTAACCTTTACGTTAACAATGAACTACTAAGTACTCTGATGAATATTATTTTGTATTTTAGTTTTCTTTATTTCCCCAATATAAAAATTAAAAAGTTCATAACTTAAAGACATAACAACTGCTGTAATTTATATTTGATTTGATCTGACGCCACAAAGACACAACTTTTGAAACTGTGTGTGACAATATGATGAAAACTAATCTTAATTTTCACTAAAGCACGCAACCTTAATAAAAATTTCAACCCCACGCGTAATCTTCTATCTCGGTTCCAATTTTCAACACCGATTTTAAATTCTCGCTCCCTAACGCCTAGTTTAATCAGAATCACACAGATGGCACCTGCGTCGTAACGCCTACTTAAATTTATAACCGAAATCCGGACTCCGTTTTTACCACGTTGTGTTGTACTGCCGCCCCGGAGTGGATATGTGACAGGAGTTCATTTTAGAGGAAAGGGGTTGTTCGCCTTGTCAAGCGAGGGGGAACATATGATATTCCGAATATAAAGCTTCTTTTTTGGGCAATAAAAAATTATTCCGGAATCGAGATTGAATTTTGTGGCCAGACGGGACTGGGATCAGCTGAAGGGTAATCGGGCGTGAAGACGATGGGATTTATTTCAAAAATAAAGAGGAGTAAGCCCAACAAGTCTATTATAAGCGTCACAAAATAAAAAAGGAACCAATATAATCAATAAAATGTCAAAAATTGTTTATGTTCTATTTATAACAGATTCATTCTTTGGTAGTTAATAAGAACAGTTCAATTAATGTTTATCAAGGAATAAGTAAAAAGCACAAAACCCGCAATTTGTTTCGAACAAGAACACTAATGTAAATACAAAAATAACAATAATAAAAATGAAGATGAACTTCTTCACTAATCAAGAGTTTTCAAATGTTATCAAAGAAATCTCCTAGACCTGACAGAGTTAAAAGCTTTTAGATTACAAAGTTTTAGAGTATTCATGAGTGCTTATCAGCATTAATTAATCAGACTATTTCTAATCTGCAGAAAATATCATCATTCCTAACCCAAGGAACAACTTATTTAATACCGGAATACCAAAATAACACCCAAGATTCAACCAGATATCGCTCAATTACTTGTCTTTCAAGTTTGTATAAATTGGTCACGTTTGCATTACCATTATAGAGTATAGCCCAGCGCATCTACCAACACTGTGCTCTAAAGGTATCACAGCCCTTTAACAGAAAGGATGCGCTAAGGGTTCCATGGGCTGTAAAGAACAACATAACATCGACTTCCAAATACCTGGTGAAAATAATATTGAAACTAGGAAACTCTATTCCAAGGAGACTCTATTGTGGTTCTATCTAGCGATGCACCCTATCCTAGCTACTGAAGCCAACTGAAACAGGTTTTAGTATCCAAAGTAACACTACTGTAGAGGCGAAACTTAATCATCTGTTATATATGGATGATTTCAAACTATTGGCTTCCACTCGAAGCCACCTAGATCAGATGCTAAGAACTGTAAAATCTTTCTGTAATGATATTAGTATTCACTTCGGTATTGATAAGTGCCGTGTCTTAAATATAGTCAGACGAAAGGTTCAACCCTTGGATATATAGATATATATATATATAATATATATCAATATAAAAAAAAAAAATAAAAAAAAAAAAAAAAAATTAAAATTTCCACAAACATTAATACAACCCACCTTAAAACCCCCATCACCCACCAAACCCACACCCACATACCATTACTTAACACCACCTTACACCTAACCAATCATTAACAAAAATAATTTCACAAAATCATTAACTACAACAACACAAAACCAACAATATAACAATCAATTACCAATTAAATAAACAAACTCTAAAAACAACCATATATACAAACATCAACTAACAAACCAATCAAACAAAACATATATCTATATAAAAATATCTAAACATAAAAAAAAAACTACAACAACACAACACACCCTCCAATATAATCACACAAAACCAAATCCAATATCACAACACAATTAATTAAAAACCACACAAACAACAAAAATTACCCCAAAAATAAAATAAAAAATACCAAATAAAACATAAAAAAAAAAACAACACTAACAACCACCACACATAAAAAAAAAAACAAATCCAAAACAACCCATTAGGATTGACTCTATATCTCTGATACCATAATCTATAACGTGAATACTCACCTATACCTCACTCAACACACCTCGAACCATATCTGTAAATCCCTACATAGTAGACAGATACACCCAATTGAGTAATAACAGAGACGAGTGATCTCATACACATATAGTGTGTCAATAGTTACTCCCAAAGATTCCTCAACTAAGCCCTGTCTTACTTCCTCTGATGTATCAGTGTGTGTTCGCACACTACAACACAAAAATACCCCCGAAGACATGTCATACACACACACACTATATACTAAAGTCCACACAATCTTACCAAATGCATGTAAGATAACAGAGATCACGTGACACACACACCTATCTGTTATGCTATGAGACTTATCACATTGTTGTTAATCCTTGTGCATTATGTAATCCGCAGCCTAAGTACACCACTTAACAATGAAAATTCCCTCTCACATCATACACCAATCACAAAACTAAGAGTGTCTCTAAACAAACAAACACAAGACAACACTTATTCTCTACATGCTAACCGTGTGACACTCCTCTCCCATACACCCAAACCCACAAAAACCCCTCAACACTAAAATAGTTATACCTCCACTACCATGTGGTCGCTTCTCAGCCACTCCACCAACAGAATATTCTATCCCTAAGGCCACTTCCTAACCTTGTAACAGTGTTCATATCCACTCTCAATGTCGCTTATACAAATCAAAAACCACATACTCACCCACCGTCCTCAAGTGTACCTCACACACCAGAGTAAATACACATTGTTTCAGATATCATTGCAGTGATCTGCATGAATAGAGAGATTATGTGTCCAATATCCGAGACTATACATCACTCATCCTGCTTCCACCATGAAAACAGAATATAAACATTAGAGACTGAATCTTAGTCATCAATACACTAAAGCAACAGATGTGTGTTCCTATCTAATATATACATAATCACTAACAATATGAGACCCCCTATACACACACCCCAATGTGTTGAGAAAGACCTCATGTTTAATATACTAAGACAACACACTGAGCCACACTGCTAGTATCATAAACTGTGTACTAGAACATAAAGTCCCTAACTACACATGAACCCCCCACCATCAAAAAAGCTAACAAAGAAAGGAAAAACAACAAATGTAGAATACACTCATAGTCTCAAGTATCAGTTCCTACCTCCTACAAATAATCCCTATTACACCCAATAGATCACCCAGTAAGACTGTCGATATATATAGATAGACTTGTCACCCACACCACACCTCTGCAATCCAAAATCCCCAAAACACCTCTATCTACTATACCTACCATGAGTGAAGACTCATCACACCCCAAGTTGTGGATATAAATACTCATCGTATCTCATTATACACGACCCGACCAGTATGATATGTATGGAGAGACAAAAACAATTCGCAATCTTATAGAACTATATCTATATAGAAGTGACTACTAAAACCCACCCGATTTAGTCATTATATTCGACTATACAACTATGTCTATCACACCACAACCGTCTTTACTAAATGTTCACCTTGTTGTCCCCAGGAACAAGAAATAACCATAGAGTGTCCAATTAAGTCTTCCATGTAATTCCGTGAAATATCGTACCTTAACTACACTCGTTCTCCATCCTATTAACTGTACAATTCTATACATACCGTCATATATCGCGACTCATCGCTCAGTCGCGCACTGTCTCACCCCTGATACCCTGTTATATCCATGAAACCAGTGAAAACTGGACATAAGTCGTCAGACACAGAAACACACCACTACTAACTGAAGACTCACCACAAAGTGTGCACTATACTACTATTACATATAGCAAATATGCCCATGTGTAGCTCATGTAACCTCCTCCCACCCACTCCACCCTAATTCATCATCCCGTAGCTATCACGCACCTCAATATGTTCTAGACCCACCCCTTACCCTACTCGTCCTTTTTTCACCCATCAAGTCCTGTTGCCTTAAGACCAACGCTCCACTTGTCTCTACATTGTCATGTGTGTATAATACCTACGTGTGTACATAACCTCATCCATATGAAATTGTAGCATACACGTGACAAATCTACCAATACTGATACAAACTGAACTTCCGTGTGTGAATCTAATCCCACTCTCTAAGAGTCAATAGGTGTAGTCCTCCTGTACATACAATAGTAATACTACACTCGTTCCATACTTGTTATACAAAGCTCCCCCTATCAATACCCATAATGATATCAATAAATCTCTACACAAAGCACTATAATATCATTGAGATGTCCAGTGTCCATAACATCTATATACTCTACTCTATCTACCATCCACCCAAAGAACCGTGAACTAAAAGACATTCACATAATCAATGTTGCATGACCACAATCTATATACAATCATATCTATCACCTTTAATCCACCATTCCTAAATAAAAATTACATGATACAGACTAATCCGTAAGTGTCTGTAATAACGTAAAACTAAAAGAGCATCGCATATATGAAGAACTATAGGAAAGACGCATCCACACACACTATTGATAGTGCAAATAGTACCGACTTGTAATAGATCCTCTCCTCTGTGTATATAACTCCCTATACACAAAATAGAATCACTGCTCTGCTCAATATAACATACCCTACAAAACTGAATGTCTCGCCGACAAAAGCTAAGACATTACATGTGAACCACATATATTGTGGTATGTGTTCCCCAGACTATGACCTCCATAAGCACACTGTACGTGTATCTACTTTCATAAATCAAAAGTATATATAACCATACACCCACCACTACTAGCCACACACTGTCGATGCGAAGTATGAGTTCAACGATGAGAATAGACCTCATACAACCGTGTGAGATGTGAACATCATCCTAATATATATATAGTGCACAATGATGAGACCCCTCCACAAACACACCCTGAAGACCCATCACCCTCCTTGTCTTAATTCCATACTGCATCGTGTTGTGTATAGAGTCCCAAGTCACTGTGACCTAATATCTGCACATCTGCCTTAAACCTCTTGATGTCCTCCCCAAAACACGATAATAGTACAACTGTCAATGAAAAATCCTATCCTATATTCTACCTGTATACAGAATCATAATGTCCCACACTCATATGTCACCACATATCCACTAAACTACATAGTGGTGCTCAGTTTCCAACTGCACTCATCCCTAATCATAAGTCACATAACTCGAGTGTTAATACGAACCTACCCATACTATAGTCATCCTTGACACCAAAAACCCTAGCTCCTTCGAAACTCTGCAATCGCCTGAACAAATACAAGTGTATATATCTCATCAAAATATATAAAAGCTACCAATATTCCTAGACCCCCCCACAATTTGTAGAAATACCACTCCAACCCCCCCAAACTACACCCCCCCCCCCCAACTCCAAAATGACACCACCCTCTAGTCTCTCACAGTATTAACTATACATCGACCATAGCATATGCCCACTTGTATGGAATAACTGACACCTCTGTGTGCCTACACGCCATTTCCCACTAATCTGTCCTACCATCCTGATATATCATATGTGATCTATCACACACTTCCCCATAATGTCCGCTGTCTGGCTGACCCTAACCACAATAACAAGAAATAAAATTAACCCACACCTCGCCCTGCTATCCCACCTTATGCAGTCTCAAAAAACTATACGACTCTGTCCTACACTCCAACTACTTACTACCTTTTACCCCTAAAGAGTTGTCCACCTCACCTCAACCCACGCACATATCTAAGTATGTCAATGCACAACTCCCATAATTTTCAAGTGCGTTCCCCAACCCGATAGACATCACCAGTGTAGACTGTGTACATATCTTCTATACCATACACGCATAATCCAAGCACACACCCCCAAGTATGTTGTGTTATACATAAGAGACCTTGTACCAGGACCAATATGTCGTCTAATATCAAGATCCTCCACAGTGATTGTGTCTAATATTGTGACTGAGATGTGAATACTGTATACGCATCCCCATTAAACTAGACACGCCCTCTCACTCACTCACGACGCTCTATCACCTTCGATACACCATCACACCCACCCCCTCACTCCGCCTAGTCTAGTCATACCAATACCATAAAAACAACTCATATATGCTATCACGCAGCTATTCTCTAATATACTCTGTTGTGACTCGTCACGATATACCTGAATCCTATATTCTAGATACTTACGCTGTTGCCACCGAGACATCCACGTGCATCACCTCCAAACTAAGTCTCGTACTCTCAAATATTACCATACTGATTTAATCCCTAGACACCTTCTCCCCACATTATGTATCGTGCTCCTACCAACTACCCTTGTAGAAATGCTAAGGACTATCTGCATACATCACTCACCACTAGATCATTCTCACTACTGATCCCACACCATACCCCTCATAGTCCTAGACTCCAGACGTGTGTGTGAAGGTCTAAAAACTTCTATATCAAGTGTGTGTACCTCCCAGACCCACCATGTCTCCCCAGAGTCTGTGATCTAACCTACAGAGATAAATTGTGAAGTAACCCAACCTACTCTATAGTCCTCCTGATATAATTGTCTATTCCTCATCCGTCTATGTGTGAATCCTCTCCTATTCATATGTGATTAGACTCTAAAGTAAACTGTGTTGTGTGAATTGTATAGTATCATAATGATACTCCTAAGGAAAGACTCCTCTAATATTAATCCATCGCTCTCCACAATACCCATATAATATATCCCGCAATGTAATACTATTGTACTAAACCTAATCACAACTAGCTGTACAGACGCGTATCTCTATGTCTATCCCTAGTATAATACTTCCACCGTATCTCTTGAGATATCTCTCTCACACTCTCACCCCTCACAATCCCACACTCTGTAACTACAAATGCTATTGTGTCAAGTGCTCAGTTCCGAACTCACATAGACCACATCATCTCACAACTTGTGTGACGACACTACCATACACCACCCACACTCTCACGCTCTACTCATCACAGACTCTCCTCTAGAACTAGTCACTATGTCTACCTCCCCAGAACCAAGTGATGTGATCAATTGTGTCAGAGATAACTAGATACAGTAGTCACGTTATCTCCAACTCACACTTAAAAGATACTACACTACAAATAATAATCCATACCTAATCACTAAAACTACTAAAGGGCTACACAGAGTGATAGATACTGCACAGATAGACCTGTCTCACTAATCTCGCATATGTGTGTGTATCCCCTCACACAAGTAATAAACTCATAGACCTAAGACATACCCCACCGTCTCTCTCCAAATCATATAGACGTGTTGTGTGTTGTCCCCTTCATCAGAACTGAACCATGTGTGACCATCAAAGATCATAGTGTATAATGACAATCTCGTGATGAAAAAAAGTCTCACAATATAGTCAAAATGTGTGTACAAAATATACTATACATCACTACCTCATACAAAACAACTATAACATAAGTGTAAAATTATGACTAAATCATCCTATGTGTACTCCACACATCTACCCACTCCCAGTATCATACAATGTGTTTGACTTACTAAAGAAAAAATATAACCCATCTAACAATCGTATCAACAAAAAAACTCAAATATGCTGCATAAACATATCATATAAAGAGACATCATCAAACTACATATACACCCCAATATAAATATAACCATTCCCAAATCTCGATACACGCGCCCCTCGTATAGATGTTCACCCACTATCTCACTATGTCACCATACTCTACACACTCCACTCCTCTATCACCCGATACGCGCTGAATACTCAATACATCCCGTCAGAGCTCGCTGTATACATTTGATGAGTAACACTCCTCATGATGTATATCACTATACAGAACCCAACTGTCCCCAAAGATATCCATGATCATAACACCACCATAGAGACACCCGTATCCCGTACACCTGACTCGTACAAAATGATAACATCGCAACCTGTGTAAAACAAGTGTATCATGTGCCCCTAGACAACCATCCATAGAAATCCTAAACTCTAGCTGTTATCTAACGAACTATAATCCCCCCACATCCTTGACATAGATCTCTTGGATCAATGCCATACTCACTCCACTATCTCCTCTCCTAGTGTTATCCACAACAGTGACAATCATCACACTAACGACTTATGTCCATAAAGATACTACTCCACTCCATAATCAGTCTATCGCCCACCAAGCCTGAGAATGCACATACCACTCACTCCATTATATCCATCTAAAAAAACACACGTGTAATCTAACATTCATACAAATCATTCTCTCCAAGCGCTATCATCTCGCCTGCATCGTCCCATCCTTCTCCTCACACCCACCATGAACGCATGTAGTATATATATTGAGAAAAAGTTCTCAAAAGTGAAATCCCCCGCAGACTGTCTCCCCTATAAACGTGTGTCTTTGTCTACGTATACACTAATGACTATCACTCGCTGCCTCTGCAGTCCTTTGATATTGTGTCGACAACGTCTAGAAGTATTGATAGTCTATCAATCTACTTAAAAACCAAGAGAGGATCACAACATACCCTACTCATAATATGAATCTAATATGGTAAATCTATCTGAGCAATGTCTGAGATTGTGTGCCTATCAATATCATAAATGTTACATCCCTGAATGCATACCTGATAATCCCATCATGATCAAATACCCACAAATACACACATGATAATAATGTGTCAATATCCACCTTACACCCCGCATAGATTATGTGCCACATAGCTCTCTTTCCTGAGATCCCCACATTTGTCAGCAACATCAACAAATTATTGTGTCATGTAAAAAACTCTAAAATATTCAAAAAACAACACCAACTAAAAAGTTGTCTCATAAGATCTCACATACACCACATATGACCACCAAAAATGAAGATAGTGTATGTACCCCACTCGTTCCTAAAAACTAACAAAAACAGACCACCATATACACTAATTAAAAATAACATCTCACATAAAAACTAGATCTAATATCAATAATAGAGAGAGAGAGAGAGAGAAATATATATATAAATAATGTATAAATATATATATAGAATAGATAATATATATAAAGTAGTAGAATAGGAATTATATAATCTCATAAATATAAGAGAGATCTCAATATATATAGAAAAGAATACTAATATATCAAATAAAAATCCTGAAAAATCATAATATCAGATAAACAACAGATTGACCATGAGTCTATCCACCATAAAGACCATAGTTGTAATGTCAACTAGTATCAATAGATAGAGAATAAACCACTCAATGTCTCCAACACACATTACGCAAGTGTGTACAAACTATCTCAATGTCTAAAAAGATGAATATAGTAGACATAATATTGGCACGAGTGTGTGTAGTATAAGTCTGCATACCCAATCACTCTCGTGACTTACATCCCAAAGTAGAGAACAACATAAATCTAAAATAATATTGTATTGTCTTATTTCTAATGTACTCTCACATCTCCCCATATAACACCCCCTCTAACAATTTTTATATTGTGTGCCTATTAGAACCTACACAACCATACTATATCCATGTGTCCGCTCTCCATAGCCCAAATGTCAATAGAAATGTAATGACTTAACTTGAGACACTATCTAAGACAGACCAATATATGCCGTGGTATGGTGAAATGTCAGGTACTGCAACTGTGTGTGCTACCCACGCACATATACGAAGAACTCATATCCTGATATGTAACTATCTTCCTATAACATCTGTCTATAATGTGCCCACTATAATAAAAGCAACTTGTGATAGTGTGTCTACACTCAACTATGATCTGAATATATCTCCTATTCACCTATCGAGTTTTCACATCCACTCCCGTCATATTAATCCATTGAGCAATATAAGTTGTACTGACTGTATATATGTATGCACACCTTTACCTCTGACTCTCAAGTAGAATGTAAACATTGATTAGCACATACGTGTCTCCTCACACACACTCACTGTCAAAGAGGTCAATCAATAGATCAATAGTGCATACATCACATGCACAAAGTGTAATCTACCCCCCCCCCATGATACACCACCCTTAACACCTCTGAATACCACCAATACAAATGTGTAGTGCAACAAACATTACCTTGTGACACACACCCCCAGACACTAGACCCCTCTCACTTCTTCATAAACAAAGTGTATGTGTCAGACGACTCTATATAACATATAAAATATAAATCTCATACACCACACTCTCGCTCTGATAAACTACTCACTACTCTATGTCACCCAATATCTCCAGACGTCCCTACTCATTAGTAGAGCTGCCTCCGTCTCATATATCAGTGTCTCTTCATGTGACCAGACTATATAGTTGTATTAAATTATACACACCAACTGTACTCACAAGATCAAAAAAAAATTAGTTCTGCTATTAAAAATATGAGAGTGTGATCAGCACCTTACTCTACTCGACACAATGTAGAACTCTCTCACACTCGCCAACAATTAGATCAATCTGAGCATAATACATCATATACAATATATCATGTGTCTGTTGATAATACTCTACTCCACAACTCATAATTAATATCAGAGATCCCATCTGAAACAAAGCCACTTAACCAACAATTCCCTATAATTACATTACCATAAATATAGTTAAGAAATTAAACACTCGCAATATATACATACACTCATATACTGGACCTGACCAAAATTATCTTCTCCACATAGATACTAAGTAGAAGTAGTCAATGTTCCTCTTAACGAATGTACTAAAAATAAACCTGTCTGAATAATATCTCATCATCAAACTCACTTATTAAGAACATTGAGAAAATTGTCTATCTCACTCACAGAACACCCAAAATGTATAACCGTCCTCAACTAACATGATGTCATAGAATCTATTGTATCATTAAACTCTGACAACCAGAGCACCTATAACCACTGATAGATCACCCAATATATATCTCCTCTGCCTCGAAAAGAAACAGATGAAAATAAAAAACTTACCTCTTGTATTAGATCCTCCTACCTATACGGACAATCCAAGCTTAATCCTACGAACATGTCACACACAAGTTACTGTATCCATACCGTACAACTGATACCATATAACACATGTCCAAGAAATACACTGATATCACATATACACCCGAGACCTCAATAAACCTACCAACAACTACGTGTCTAATCTAATCACCCCACTAATAAACTACCCCCCACATAGAAATCGTTGCTTGTCTTCCTGTGTGTTGAGAAGATGAGTCAGTCCCCCTCAAGGAGTGAATCAATCACCTAGACGCTCATAAGTAAAAATTACTCCAGTCATCTCATAGTCCTTCACATTGTAATAAAAACGATAACTGCACCCTCAATATAGACTCTCCATCCTCTCAGACCATACAATATATCCATCCTCCACACCTCACATAACAACAAATGTAGAACCATCGTTACTTCACCGCCACATCACAACTTAAATAGTATAGTGCTGATCTAGTATAGTCCCCCATCGTCAGTAGAGCTGTGTGTAATCCGTCACCTACACTACCTAAATGCACTCCAGATACCTACCTCTCCCACAAACGCCTGAAAAGTGTGTCTTGTTCTTGAAACTTGTCTATCTCATCTGTACCAAACATCCATACTCCACCTAGATTACATAAAGAGTTCACATAAAATGCCCTCTACCTCGCAATATTTGTACATTATACAGTAAAGACATAAGTATATGTAACGCTCTAGTTCAGTGCACATGAAAACTCTACTCAAATGCAAGTTTGCGTCCCTTGAAACACACTACATATAAATATAGATCAAAGATACACACAGTACTGTCTACGTATTAAGATCGTACGAATGAGATAAATAAGATAACTACAATCCGCTTATATACCCCCACCTATGACCCACCTACCGTCCATAAAACCTACCACAAAAATACTCTCCTGACTACACTCATACAGAAACCATTAAAACATCTAATTTGTGTTAATAATCCAATACCCCGATAAACGTTAAACTACACGTCCTACCAATTCCATCACAGTAGTAGAATAATGAAAGACACCAGAAACTCCCTAAAATCGATGTAAAGGTATAACTAATTTACTAATTAGAAACTATCTCCCTTCACAAATTGGAACACGTCACAAAAAAGAACGTACTCAAAAACAAACACATTGTTAAGTATGAAGATCACTAATATACCTGTATTCACTAAGTGACAATATAGATTGACAGAAAAGAGTCCACTTGAATAAATGTAAGTTTTGATTGATATAATATAGAGTTGTCAAACTGCTGCTGTAGTTGATAAGTGTCTTTAATAACAATATTGTGTGTTCATTAGATATCAAGACGATCCTGACAGAATATCCATAATCTAGTGTTACTGAGTGTACTAATATATGTGTGTAAATAGTACAACTTACCGTGAACCAACCTCTCATGTAATAACTAAAAATGCTGAATCTCGTGAAACCAGTGTTAGAGATAACATAAAGTGTTCTACTGCACACTTATACTCAAGTATAAACAGAGCATGAGTAATGACCTCTGGTGATGTAATGTGCTTGTATCCTCTCAGACTACTCACAGAAGATACTGTGTGTTGTGCGTGATAAAAATGACCAATAATTACAATTAATTAAATATAAGAGTCATAATGATATGTTTCCTCATATAAATTTGATCCCTAGATGTGTATCTATAAATATTACTGAGTAATAAATATAGATGTCCTATGTATCGTATTAAACTTCTTATAACCTTCTATTGACCTACAATTGCAAGTTTCACATGTAACATATTGAACTCAACTGTCACTATCTTAGTACAATATATGTGATACATCTAATAATGTGTCTGTACGTTATTGCACATGAGTCCACTAGCTAATGATATCATTCCATTTAAAAATGGCAATATTTATTATTGCTCTCGAATACGCCTAGAAAGAAGAGAACAGTTAATGCAACAATACAACTCTCCGATCCTCAGAATCAATAGTTAGAAACTCCTTGCCCTCATGTACCTCACCACATATCTTGTATTATGCTCTGTGTACTAAATGTTTGTATAATCACATACATATAAAATAAAACTTGAATGTCTATAATCCTTATTACATCATATGTACTGTGTTCATCAGATAAATATATAGACGCCCATTGTAACACCTTATGTTTTTCTAGTTCATCTTGTGTGAGTTGTGCATTCGTGTGAACTCTTCCACAATAATATAATGAAGTGTATGTACTATTTTTTGAGAAAATGTCATTACTAGATCAATAAACTTGTAAGTATATACTCTGTGGCCGCTCTTTGACAGTGTTACTCTTTGGATACCACTACGAGAGTAAAAAACTTACATGTTGCTTCGACTTAGGTAGTACTTGTAATCGAACAAAGTCAAGTTAACGTAGGAATATTGTTGTGACTGATTGTGTCAAAACTCTGCTACACGCACGCCCAGGTGAACTGAACGTTACGACCTGTCTGTAGCGTAGTAAGAGCCGTGATCTGAATAGAATGGTATGTTGTTCGTGAGTCACAGAGTCATTGTGCGCAATACTCAGGCTGTGTCGCCCAGCGCAGGACTCATCTCTGCAATATTATTAGACTTCGTGTGTAGTTGTCGCTCTCATAATTATGTTGTACGCTGTCCGACTGAATTGATCTGGCTGTGTGTGTTGCTTATTATAGAAAGAGATGGAAAGAGTGTCTCGCTCGCGCAGATAAAAGTCGGGGTATAAGGATCGGAGTGACATTAATAGGCTGTGTTCGAGATAGAAGTATGTGAGATAGACTATAGAGTGAGATGTTAGCATCGCTCTTTATCGCTATCTACTCAGTACTTCCTCACTCACAGTGAAGTGTGTGTAAGGAGATTTCCCGTTTGTAGACAGTAGATAAGGGAGATTCTTATGGTCATTATATGGACGAAGTGTGTGACTAGTGTTTGGTTGTGTTATGTATTAATAAGTACGATGTGAAGATCCATGTTTGGAACAACGCGTGCTGTGTGTAGTCTGTACGCTTAAGAGGGATTGCCGGTTTTGAGAGTGATGAACGCGTGATGGAATCTCTTGAGCCGTAGCGTGTAGGGTCATCAACTCGCGGACGCTTGTGTGCTCTGAGAGTGAGATCAAGAAAGAATGTGCTGCAAGAGTAACCAAGAGCTCAAAATCTATAGTATCTCAGAATCGCCACTCTGCTGAACTAGTCATCGTATTGGCTGGAAGATGCAGTCCAGTGAAATACAGCATTTGAGAGATATGGAGACTAAAGAGACTGTTTTCTGTCTACAACGTCTCCTGTCGCGTTACGCGAGGGATGTTTGTATAATTTGAGTAGTGAAATGTATTTAGCGGCGCAGAAGCAGGTGAGAATATGATATATATCCAAGTACTTTGAGTTGGCGCCGGAAGTAGCTTTGTTGCTTATGTAATGTAGGGATGTTAGTGCTCTTGTGCGTGAGTGAGAGTAGCGGACGGTTGTGCTTGTAGTTGTGAGTGTTTGCCTGGGATGTGCAATCTGGATAAGGAGAAGATGTCACTGCGTAGACTAGTCACAACTATACTAAGCTAAGCTCGTCTCATTTGATTGTGTGTAAGGCTCGTGGCTCGCGAGCTTCATGGTTTCTCTATTGAGCCATGAAACTGAATCAATCTAGCGAGTGGAGCAGTTAGTATTTTCGCGCACCAATGTTTGTGAAGAGTGGTGTCGCCTGTCTGGCTATTGATGCTGGAGAGTCCAGCTTCCAGTTGTGTGTTTCTGTTACGTATCGCAGGTGACATCCTAGAATATCTCAATAGAATCTAGCAGATTAGTACCGATATTTGCTGAATTTGTGAAGATGACACGAGCAGTTGAAGTATGCATGGATTCGTACAGCCTTGCGTTAGACCTATAGAGATACAGAGTCTCATATTAGGACTGAGTCAAGAAATGTAACAAATACTGTTGCAAAAAGATATAGGAGCTAATACCCCATTAGAGGGTACAGTGAGAAATACCCTTCATGTGGACTATTCGAAAAGCCACATCAGAGAGGAAAGCCTATACGCACTCGACGCGCATAAGAGACGCAAACACATATACATATAAAACTGGACACTGTGCAATAACTAAGAGTTCATATTGGTAGCTGTATCCCCCCAGGGACAAAGGCAAAATAAAGAATCAGTAGGTAACACTTCATTGGCCATTCAAGTGAAACATGTAGCGTCTAGCCAGCAAGCATGCAAGTCACTCAACGGCTCTGTTCGTCTGACTAGATATGTAGTTACTAAGAGTATGAGTGTGCATCAAAATTGTGAATTAACTGGTAGTCCTTGTTTTCACCCGGCGTATATTGGCCCCTCTGAGATAAGACATATCAAAAGAAGAGTATGGGCTCACTAAGTTATTATAGTAATTCTCGCTGGAGCAAGACCACTGTGTACCCCTAGTATTCTTTGATATCAGCTAGAATGAAATGAGAGAAAGATATAGGCAGAGAAGTATTAGACTGGATCAAAACGCCTGACGGTAGACGCACCCCTCTCCTGTCTGCCTCTAGCTGTCAGTTAATAGTACAGTACACAAATAAGAGAGAGTCTGTTAGGACGTATGTGCCAGTTGCTGGCGTGCCCCGCTATGAGTGATACATGTATGAGTAAAAAACGATAGGGCACCTATGTCTGAGTACTCTCTATTTGCAGAAACAGATACGGATTTCAGAAAGAGAGTAGTGTGGTCTATTGTGTGCTAAGAGCATGAACTTTGTTAATCGGGTTATAATAACATTTGTATAAAGGTATGCTGCACTCAGAGAAAGATCTGTGCTTAGAGTATGTATAGAAGTGTTCAGAAAGTGACGGAATGCTCAGATAAGTGAAATGTTAAGATTCTTCGTCAATTCTTAATCTAAATTGCACATGGTGGAGAGCTCTCAAGGACTCGGTCAGATGTACTGTTTTGTGAAGATTGGATACGGTGCTCAAGAAAGAGGATGGGAGATAAGATGTATACGCTTGCCAATGCATTCTCCATATTTTTTTGTGAAATTATAGAAAAGTACGAATATATGTCGAATCAAATATGAACGTAGGAGATGCAATTGAAACTGACTGTATAGGTAGATAAATTATTTGTAGAGTTGTATCTCGCCCTCACCTTTATAACGAATGTGTAGAAGTGTATCTCATGGATTCCGCTGTTTTAGTGAGAAAGGTTTGGTAGCCGGCTGGGATGTTGATGAGTTGATTAAGTCATAATGCTCCTAAGAGGTAGTGCTCAGTCATATGTAGACATGATCGAGAGATGAGAATATATTTTGAAGTTGAGGTGGAGAATAAGAAAGGTTGCTAGATGTGTAATTTTTGCATCATAGACGTTCTCGCTAACTAGTCTGTAGTTATAGATATGTAAAGTTTGAGACAGATCCTTGCCCTCTATGATGTGTAACATTATGGTGGGTCACTACAGTATATAGTTAATCTCGAGTACCATAGGTGCAGAAAAGTTATAACCTGTTCCGACTATGACCGCCTTTCTCAAGATATCATTGAAACCCACACAGTCAGCGTCCCAAATTGGTGCTTGATTGTAATTTTCGCACACCTAGTTAAGATGTCCTTTCGTCAAGTTTAGTTGTAGATAGTGTAATCTCGTTTATGTTGTGATATCTAGAAGAAGTAGTTGATAGTTAGTTGAATAGAGTTGGGAATAACAAAGAAACGTGGTTCTTTCAATATATAGTAAGAAGATAAGACTGTAGTGGAATAGTGACGAAATCTGTAGACATGTGCGACTATTGTGATACTGATAGTCGCATATCATTCTCTTTGGTGTGTAGAAGGAAACTTGAAAGACTCAGAAATGGAACATAATAAGCGAGCTCGAGAAAGTATATGTTGTAAAATAGATTCAGAATATGTTTTAATGTTAGAGTGTATACTTGACCTGTGAGTAATTTACACGTGTGTGTTCAAGTGTTACTTAAATGTACCGAATGAATTTTAGTCGCTGTTATTCAGTAGAATAGAACTGTTTGATGTAGTGTCCTGTATTATAAGATACTAGCTTATCCTTAAAGAGTCTAGCTAAGTAGGTGACTTTAAGAAAAGTTTATGCCGGTGAAGGGAGAGTCCTGTCCTAGAGCACTAAGCTCGCATCATGTCGATAGGATGCACACGCAAATTTTATGTCATGTCATAGAGTCAGCATGTCACGCAAGTATCATGGTCTCACTGCTCGATAAACGCAGTAGAAAGGCATATAAATACCCATTCCGTGGTGATGTATAGATAAGACTGAAAGGACGATCCTCAATGATAGTACTAGAGGTGAAGAAGCAAAAAAAGTGTTGGCGTATGACTGTAGAAATGTGTGTGTACTGCTCAAAATACGACGAGAAGTTTCTGTTAAAAAACGTGTTTTTTAATGAAACAACAAAAAAATATTTATGCGGCTACCTTTTATAGAATAAAGCTATTATTGGTCAGCAGGAAAAAACGTAAACGGCGCGATTAAATTCTTCGTTTTATGGTAGGCAGAAGTGATAATGGCTAAGCGTATATTAAATTTCAGATATTTATACAATGTGCTTATTATGAAGTCGTTTCTATATTTTATGTATAAAGTTTTACTTGGCTACATTTTGCCTACTATTACGGAGGCATGTTTGCGGTATATATGGCACCTGTAATGTAGTAATGTACATACTTTACTTACATCTATATACATTAGTTTGACTGCAATTATTGGACACCAATGCACAAAAATAGTTTGGGCAATATTTTACTACCGATATGTGATACTTGGATTTTTTTTTATAAAGAAAATGTAATTACAGTTTTGAATATTTTAGCTTGGCCTCTCAGATCCCTACAGGCAAGGGATAGTAGAAAGACGACAGAAAATTCCTTGAATAAAGGTATAATTTCGTATAACAATTTCGTAAAAATTAAATTAAAAATAAAAAAAAAACCTAAAAAAAATGTAATTAGAGCTGTTTGTGATTCCTTTCTTCATAAGACTTGTTGCTAGTTTAGTCACAATTAATTCTACCTTTATTTCTTTACCAATTAACCAATCTAAGGGTCCTCCTTTTCCAGTTACTTTTAGGTAATGGATTCCATAACATTGGTAAATGGCATTGTTAATAACTAGTTACTAATTTAGTAACAACATTTGACCCTATCTTTAGTTTCTGCAGTTGCTACTGAAGTTTCTTTATCAGAAAGACCTGCTTGGCGTCTTATTTGGAGTCGTAAAAATATTGACACTGTTTTTTATTGATGCACGACTTATCAGGTACTATCAGTAAAATTACCTGATTATATGCCGACGTGATCATCGGCAACTTATTCGAGAAACGGAGTAATTACATTTCATCTGGTCCACAACATTCGCTGCTGCCCTTGTCTATTGTAGAAAATTATAACCTGCGGCTTAAAGTTTTCACCCGTTTCTTCATCAATTGTGTCATCATCATGAAACGTAGATAACATTAAAACATTTTTATTTTGCTTGGGTACGTATGCTAGTAAAAGACAGTCTTTACTATAACCAAAACTGCTGCTGTTAAGGTTCTTTCTTTTGTAGCTACACAAAGAGGAGGAATTTGTGGTTTATTCTTTCTCATGGTTCCTACTAGAGTTATTCTGTAATTATGTAGCAAGTCAATAGGCAGTGGAATGGAGGTAAACCAGTTGTCGCAAGTAATGTTGCGTCCAGTATGGGTAATTTGATCTATAATACCTTTAACCACACTGCTAGGACTATTACCTATCTCAAAGGGGCCTACTGGCTGCTATCCAGCTATCCAGCATATATTTCCTTTGCTGTATAAACGTTCACGATTCAAGTGCAAACATTTTTATCCCATATTTTGCCAGCTTACTGGGTATATAATAAAATTGACGAAATTGGCTACATCTCCCCGAAAACCTTTAAGTATCTCGCTCGTCAATGCAGCAATACATTTCAACTGTACAGCAAGCCATGAACTTTTCCAAAAACTCGTCGAAATCTTTTCAAATGGATGCAAGTTTGCCATGCTTTCATCGTTCTGCTCTGGACTGGATATCGTTAAAGCGTAGTGCACGAAGGAGGATATAGAATCGCTTCTTTAATATAACTGTCCGAAAACATTCAAGAACTGTTCCATTTGTAGCCCAAAGATCGTCCAGACTTACATGAGAAGCTCTAATTTCCTCACTATTTTTAGTTACTGCATCCCTTTCACGAGAAAACTGGTTGCGCATCTTTACTAAATACTTATTAGTATGTTGCACAATTTCGTTAATCATTTCATCAGAGAAAAACAATTTCCAGCTCTTTGTTTTACACCTAGTAGACGAGTAACTGTGCTATGGATACATGTGCGACTGGTTTCTTGCTGTGAATGAACAGCCCATTTTGTTACACCATCTTCTACCAGATAAATTGGATCACCTTTACGACAAATCGAAGCCACATCATTGTCATTAGAATCTACTGACAACTCGGAGTCTGTATTTCACGCTGGTCTATATCACTGTCTTTTTTATCTTGTTAACTAAGTTTATTTTCATTCTCCTATGCTTCAATTTCATCTAATCACGCCAAAGTTGTCTCCTTTAGACTGGATATATAATAAAAATGGAAGCTAGTACAATTATTTCTCCGTGGTGACGTTAAAACAGTACGACTAATTCATACAGCTACATTGGAACCGTATTTCTCCCGATCCGATATCCGGCGACGTCGGCCAACATCGGATTGAAAACAAACTCAGGTATTAAATCATAGTGCCTATACTGCTTCGTCATGGAAGCTCAATGTTCCATGACGAAGCAGTATAGGCACTATGATTTAATACCTTGAGTTTGTTTTCAATCCGACGTCGGCCGACGTCGCAAGTTATCGGATAGGGAGAAATACGGTTCCAATGTAGGTGTACACTAAAACACAACAAATTCTTTCCACAGTTGTTTTGCACCGAACATCTTATGACTTGACAAGAAATAAATATTTAGTGGTGGGGTATTTATGCTTGCCGGCAATGTTTTTACAAGTAAGTGCCTCCTACATACTACCATTACAGTGAGTCTAAATGCCGGTTGTTTTTTGAATACTTTTCTAGTCTTAAAAATAATTCAAACTGAGTGCTGCGCTTACCACGCGAACAATGACTGGTTAATGAAAAGTGTTAACAAAAATTTAAAAAAAAACTTTCGATTTAAAGGAAGAAAAATCACTGCCAAATAGATGGGCGTGAACATTTTGCAAAAATGAAAAAGTTAATTTAGTAGGTACACATTTTGTTCAGTATCACGCCAAACATGAGGTTCACTGTATGTTTATATTCTTAAAAACTATCAAAGTAAAAAACAAATGTTCTCCGTAGGACTTAAATAAAGATGATATCTCGCTATTAGTGCTATTAATATGTATCATCTTTAGTATACTTAATTGCTACTACTATTTTTATCAACGTACAAATCTGTGAGAAACAGCTCCTTAAGACCGGAATTCATGTATTTGATTTGTAAATTAACTACATATGTTGTGCTTCTTTATAATCTGTCACTTGCAGTAACTTGAGGAATATTTTTTAAATATAATCTAAGTAGAAGCATATGTAGATAGTGTTTGTTTATTTTCATAAAATAGCAAAGACTTAATTATCTGTTTTATGTTCATTCGAAAGAACTTAGAGATCGCTGCCTTATAATGGCGAGAATTATTTACTGTATGATAATAAAAGTTAAGAAATTAATTAAAATGTGAAATAAGATTACTTACCGTTATGTTGGTACAATAATTAACTTTACGATAGTATTTTTTGCTATTAAAAGTACAGTATAAAAGTACAGTACAGATAGGCATTAAGTGGTTCGTTGTGTGTAGACCAAGTTTATACATGTAATGCAGGGTGACAATTGGCAATAGGACGATTTCGAACTAAATGGTACATAAGAAATTTGCAAGAAAATACTATTTTATTACCATCAAAATAAAGCTTATGTTGTACCATTTACAATCTAATTAAGTATGAAAAATAATGTCATCAATATGGTGTTCGTAACGTTGAATGCAGTTTTCGATCCTCTTTATGAAATCCTCCAGAACACGCTCTAACATCGCTCGATCAATAGTTAGGATTTCCTGGCGAATTGCCTTCTTCAACGGGATAAAATTACAAGGCATTGCTAGCATATACACGACTCCTTAAATACTCCCATAGAAAAATACCACAACTTGACAGGTCTGTAGATCTTGGAGGCCATGGCAAATCTCCAAAACGTAAAATGAGTTGTCCTGGGAATAGGTTCCAGAGAATATTCATTGAAGCATAAGTAGTATGTGCCATGGCACCATCATGCCGAAACCACACATTTCTTAGGTTTATCCCTTTTCTGCGTAGTTCTGAAACCAAAAACTCTGACTTTTAAAAATCGAAAGGACGCTAATAAAGATTTTGTGGGTTTTCAGGAAGCCAATACCAGTAATTTACTAACGGTTCCGTCCAAATGGAAATGAGCTTCGTTGCTCATTAGAACATGCTGACCTATGTTATCCTCCAAAATAACTTTAACATATTTAACTTTGACATTAAGATGTTGTTTAACATCTCTTTTCATTATTTTTTGCACAGTCTGCAATTTGTAGGGATCCTACCACAACCAGATGAGGCGTGATAATATTTGGGAACAAATAGGTAAAAAATTCCAACAGAAAGGTTTGAAAATTACAAACGGAAAGCCTTTATCAACACCGATTGCACGATGAAATTGTGTATGCTGCCGCTGTGTATTTGGTTGAAATAGAGCGATGAGTCCAGTAAATTTTTCTGGGCTCATTCTATAATACTGAAAAAATTTGTTTTCATCTTTGAGCAAAACGCCATGAAGGTGAAATTCTCCGTAAATTTATCTTATGAATCCAAGGTTTTCTTTTACGATTCATATTCTGTTCTTCTTCTTCAACTACTGCAACACACGTGTCTACACATCTACCTCAACGCCAAAAGACAACTGCGTTCGATTCCAAACCAAATAAACAACGTACTGTACCTCCTCGTATATAAGCGAAAAACCGTGCACATATTAGCGCTTAGTTCTAAACTTCGTCACGCCGTGCTTCGCTTCTCTCTGCTTCTCCGCGCTTAAGTGAGCGACAAGCTTTACAGAGGTCTAACGCCGCGCGCTTGTCCCACTATCATCCCCTTAAGCGTCGTACTACGCGTTCTAAAAACTTCCGGCTCCCGATTTCACCCATTATTATTTTATATTTTATTTCATCAGTGAGTGTCAAGTGGAAGGAATAGGCAACTGTCAAATAGTCGAGCAAATAGGAAATGAGGCGGAAATAATATTAACTATTAAAAGACGAAAACTTGAGTACTTGGGACATGTGATGAGAGGGCAAAAATACGCATTATTACAACTTATTATGCAGGGCAAAATCCGAGGAAAGCGAAATGTGGGAAGACGAAGAATATCCTGGCTTAAGAACTTGAGGGAATGGTTTGAATGCAGTAGAGCAGAACTTTTTAGAGCGGCAGTCAACAGAGTCCGCATAGCCATGATGATTTCGAACCTTCGATAGAAGATGGAACTTAAAGAAGAAGAAATATTCGAGCATCTTAAAAATCAGTGTCAAATAAAAGGAAATTCTTCAGACCTAGATCCGCATCTGTACTCAGAAAAAATGATAATAAATAATTAATAATAAATAAAAAAGAACTGTTCCAAACATGGCAAGAATATTTCAAGACTTTACTAAACATACATCAAGAGGAAGAACATGGAGAAAATATATATTTTAGATAACTACCGGTAGAGGACCCCAAAATAGGAGGAGAAACTTACATAGTTTCTCATAGATCTTCTTCATAGATAAATACACAAACTAATAACATTTATATGAAACGAAGAAAAAATACCTACAAAATGGCACGAAAGTGCAATAATCCCCATCCATAAAAAGGGAGACAAAACCAAGAGCTCTAATTATAGAGGCATCTCTCTACTTAATACGGCATATAAAATCTTATCGAAAATCCTATTAAGTCGGCTGACACCGTTTGTAGAAAATTTCATGGGGGAATACCAAGCCGGCTTCAGAAAATATAGATCTTTACTCTAAGACAGCTGCTTGAAAAAGGATGGGAATTCAATAGAACTATCCATAATCTCTTCATAGATTTCCTGTAAACGTACGACAGCATTAAAAGGGACCAGATGTGAAATGCAATGGCAGAGCTTTCAGTTCCAAAAAAACTTATCCAGCTTGTTAAGTTGTATGTGAATAGCTGTAGATTCACAGTAAGTACGGATAGGTAATAAACTCTCAGAATCTTTCGAAAGAAGCAGTGGTCTGAAACAAGGAGATGCGCTGTCACCTCTCCTTTTTAATATGATTCTGGAGAAAGTAGTAAGAGCAGCACAACTAAAACAGAATTACTGACAGTAAATAGACCAAAATTACTACTAGCATATACAGATGACATTGACATTGTCAGACAGTTACCAATATGAATGAGACTTTTAATAAATTGGAGGTAGGGGCAAAGAAATCTGGTTTAGAGTCAACGAAGAGAAAACCAAATACATATGCATCAATAGACAAAAGGAACGAGAAAGAATAGGGCAAAATGTTACAATAAACCCATATAACTTTTTGAAGAGTGGAGAGTTTTAAATATCTCGGAGCAACAATCACTGCAGATAATCGCGGAAGAAATTAAAGAAAGAATTAAGGCAGCAAAAAGATGTATGTGCAGCCTGCACAACACTATTAAATCTTAAAGCCTAACACGGACATCAAAGATTAGAATATATATAACACGGCGATTAGACCGATGCTCATGTATGGGTGTGAGACGTGGACCCTGACCAAAGAAACTAAAAACTGAAAACAAGATGTTTTGCAAAGAAATTCCTCAGAGGAATCTTTGGGCCATATCACGACATTAATAGCAACCAATACCGAATGAGAACAAATGCTGAGGTCAAGCAGATGTATAGAGTAAGCGAGATAGTCCAAGAGATGAAATCCCAACGTCTAAGATGGGCTGGCTATGTCCATAGACTCCCTAATAACCGCCTTACCACAAGAAGAAGGCTCTAAGGACGTCCACGAATGCGATGGAGACACAATATATGGTCAGATCTAAGGACCCACTGATCCAACTATTATGGACGACCGTTCAAGATGGAAGCAAGTTGTGCAGTCAGCCAAGACCCACCCCGGGTTGAAGTGCTACGAGAAGAAGAAGAATGATCTCAGTTCTCATTGACGTTCGTATCAAGGTAGGTGTATGTTTTTACTCTTTGTATTGGTTGGCCATTCACACTGATTCTTTCAGTTTGCTGTTCTTTCTTCATCATCATACATATTGTTTTCTTAATGTTCAGTGCAATACAATATTATACAATAAAATATATCATTACACATTTATCATAACTTCCAATTATAAAAAATGCCTGTTGTTTCTCTGAACAATTTATCAGTTACACATGAAAAACTCGTATACTTTCTTCTATTGGCGATGCAATTATCCTTTCGCTATATAAAAACTTTTAATGTTCGGTTTTAAAGAAGGTATAAGGAGCTGTTAATTTTGCTGGAATCCAGTTTTTGCTTTATCTTGAATACCAGTCTCAATCAGCGATCAGTGTGGGAGTAAATCCTCTTGTTATTGTAGATACTTCTGTACTTTTAAAAAAGCAGAAGCTCGCAGCAACTTTTTATTATCGGGCATGGGCGGACGGAATGCATTTCGAAACAGGTCCATATCTTCGATGTAAGTTATTGCCTATTCGTCGGCATCGTAATAAAACGATAACGGTGCCATTTAAATTTTTGTAAGGTTGTCAAAATTAATTGAAGATATAGGAAATATGAAAATAAGAGATATAAACGACACTTACTGCTGAAGAGAACTTTTGTGTTAAAATGCTCTACAATCAAACGAATAATATAGCTAAAAGACCGACTGAGTGATTTTCTTGCAGAAAGATCATGCTTTGAGGATCTGTTCATATTGCTATAATTAGAGAAAAAAGGGATAGCTATTTTATTGACATAGAAAACGCCTATGATGCCAGACCTAGAAATAAATTATGGTAAAGATACAATTTCAACTATTTAAGGACTCTTTTCATGCGAATAAAAGATATTTTAGGTAGATCAAAAACTGATTAAAAGCACTACAGGAGTTCAAAATCCCATCTAAGATAATCAGACTGGTACATATGACGCTTCAGAACGATACAAGTGCAGTTAAAATTAATGGAAAGAAGAGCCAATACTTTGGAGTTCAGAAAGGTGTAAGACAAGGGGATCCTCTATTCAGCACGCTGTTTAATTTGGCTCTTGAAAGGATAATAAGGGAAAGCAATATTAATAGAGCGGGACCAAGAGTCACCAGTGTCTAGCCTATGCTGATGATGTATTACTTCTGGTTAGGAGTAGAAAAGAATCATAAAAAATAGCTAAGCATCTTCTGGAGGTCGCAGGAAATATGGGGTTACAGATACATATAAATAAAACAAAATCCATGGAGCTAAAAAATAAGCAAAAGAAAAGCATAAAACTAAATATGGACATTGCATTAGGGAGAGAAATTTTGGAAATTGAAGAGGTGGAGGATTACATGTATCTGCAAGCTTTTGTGACAAATAAATGCGAAGAAGAAAAGAAAATAGATCTACGAATAGCAAAAGGCAACAGGTATGCAGGCAGTTTGCAAAGAATAATAAAATCGAAAAAGGTATCGAGAAATACAAAAATTAGGCTACATAAAACTATCCTGCAACCTACTCGTACTGCGTATGGGTGCGAGACAAAGAAACTACAACAGGAAAATTTTAATATGGGAACAAAGAATACGATTAGAGGATGACAGAGTGTTAAAGACAGTGTTTTTTGAAAGACCAGATGGTAGAAGATCAGTAGACCGACCGAGAAAAAGATGGAAGGATGATGTTGAAGCCGATTTATCTACAATTGGGGTACAACAATGGGAAATAAGAGCGCAAGATCGTAGAGGATGGAGGGCGATAGTGGATGCGGCAAGGACTCACCCCGGATTGTGCCAGTGAAGAAAAAAAGAAGAACAAAGAATACTAAGAAACATTTTTGGGGGAAAGTTGACAGAAATAGGATGAAAGCGAAGAACACATGCTGAAATTTATGAAATGTTTGGCGAAGAGAGAATAAGCGATTTTGTTAAAGCTAAAAGATTGCGGTGGCTAGGTCATCTTGTTAGAATGGAGTACACTAGAGAGGTAAATAACATAGCATGGAGAACACTGGAAGATAAGAGGAAAAGAGGTAGACCGCAGAGAAGATGCAGGAAAGCAGTTGCGGAAGATCTTCAAGAAAAGACGATAGAACATTTGAGGAAAGAAACTAGAGACAGAAGGAGATGGAAGAGAATTACTAAGCTATGGGCCTAAAACGGCCTGCTACAAGCTTTTATATATAACACATATTTTATGAGAGGTAGAAAGCTATCAAAAAAGCTTCCAGTTTCGTTCCAGGTAGCGCATGAAGACCCTCATCGCTCCCAGTACGGCATCATTCCCAGACGAGCATTACCAGTACAGCGAGGTCATCCCCGAATGCGAAAGGGGTTGTACCCACCTCGTATTCACAGTAACAGTTAACTGAACATTCTCTCTTCTACATTGCCTTCACTACCTCATCCAACTGCAGCGTATTAAATGCATTCTTAAGATCAAATAACAGCAGGGCCGGCCAGCGATGTTCATCGCGGATGATTGCATCAATCGTGCTTTTCTTTTACAAAAACCAAATTTCCTCCGAGATAAACCACCTGACCTCTCAATCATGTCTGTGCGTACTTGCAGCATCCTTTCATACAGCTTACTGCAGCAGTATTAACCTCGATGTCCTCCAAGGCTCAGGAAAGGTTTGTGCTTCCAGCAGCGCATTCATATGTTTCAGAAGCCACGCAGGCTCCGCCCGTCCTAGACCCTTCACCACCTCAGGTAGTATCTGATCCAGTCCGGGGGACCTACGCGTCTTGAGTGAACCCAATGCCTCGACAAATTCTTCCATGGCAAAGGGTACAACCCGCTTAGCTCCTTCATCCCTCAAGACACCATGCCATCTGCCGTCCGGAAAGAGCTCTCGTATTATCTTAAGCTTCGTGTCCATGGGCATTTCGTAAGGAGAATACGTATGGAACTTCTTCATGACCATCTTGTATCTCCCTCGATCTCCTCGATGACCTCAGGGTTGATCCCTGCTCTATCTCTTGCTCTCGTTATTCTTCTTATTGTTATACATTCATTGATTACTGCCTCGATGTCCGCATTCCACCAGTATGGCCTCTTGACATCTTGGCGAACTATCTTGCTTCCTTCCATCGCTTCTTTAATGACTCTCTCCAGGCTTTCCACCATCGGTGATTGACCCTGCATTATGCTTACAACGTATACCTGCAAATTTGATAAAAAAGTGCACAGAATAAAGAAATATGGAAGCATGCAAGAAAGACTTACATCCATGACGTGTACAAATTTATAAACTGAATGAGATTATGATATTTTATTTCCATTCAATTTAGCTGTCTATTCTTGTTTTCAACTATTTTTTACATTTCTGTCTCCATATCTTTTCTCCTACCCGTTTCTTTCACCATATTCTGTTTATCTTCACTTGTTTAGCAAAATAACATAAAAGCAACAACAAGCTTGTCGTTATTGTACACATGTGTTCAAGATTAGATGTGATGAAAATGTTTTTTTCTTTATTTTACAAATTTTTTACAAAAACTGCTACCACAACTGTCATTTTGTGTTTCTCATTATAACGGATTTTATTTGCTTCTGGGCTTAAAATCAAAATTTTTAGATGAGATATATCCCGACACAAATTGTCAAGTAAAATCTAGAAACAGCGTACATTTCCCATGTGAAAGACATTTTTATTATGATAAATGCATCTCCAGATCGCCTTGTCGATGCCGTCATCAGAGTAGAAGCTCACGTATGAGACATTAGATGGCACAGATCTCTTCTTTACCGACCGAGAATACTGACGCTAAGGCTGAAGGGTAAACGCCACGCTACTAAAGTAAGATCTTATCGAGTCACGATTTGTCAGTTTGGTCACGTGGTGGATGTTGTTTTTATACACATCTGGCTCGGGATACGGATATGTGAAGTTTGAGCATGAAATTGGCTTTAAGGGCATATTAATAGTGCTCTTAGTGAATCAAATTTCAAACTTCTACAAGAAAGAAATATGATGAAGCGTTTTCCGTCAGTAGAAAAATGACAAGACTGTTAAAATATGTTTCCACAGAAAATTCCTTCTTTTGCTTTAACAACGAACTGATCTTTGGTAGTTTCCTTTCTCTCACATTATTAGTTTACTCATTTCATAGATTTATTGAAAAAAAATACAAGACGTTCATTATTACATTTTAATTCTACAGTTAATTCTTAATATATAATATAGAAACATATTAATTGAGATATATAAAATTTTGACGACAATATTTTGTAATATCTTCGGTATTAAGAAAAAACGTTAAGCCCCATTCCGTCCGGGAGCAGCTTAATCGAAGTCCAAGTTCGTATCGAATACAAAATTTAATATCGCAGATCCTCTTGAAATATATATTCCCAAACAACGAGGAAGATACAGAAAAGAAAATGGAGACAATAACCTGCGTCAATCCCTCTTAAACGATCCCAATTCTTGATTCTTATCACGTCCATTATTGAAGCATTTTGTGGATCAATTTCTACCAAATGTTCGGTAGAGATTTTCTATAGAAAGTTTCTCCGGCAAAAAGTCGAAACGACGAAAACAGATATCGAATAAATAAAAACCGTTTTATAGATTGTATTTTGTACTTTTTTTTGTTCGTTTTGTTTTTGGAGGTACGTCTTGGGACCGACGCAGGAAGGGACTAAGGGAGTCCTTACTTATTGTAATTTTAACGATAAATAATTATAATTATTGTTTGTTGCAAATAATTATAATTGTATAAAAAATCCAACATGCACAGTAAAAAATGTTTATACATTTTTTGTGGATTTAAGTGCTGTTTTTGATACAGTTGATATGCAGGCCCTTTTCTACAAGTTGAGACACTTGGGATTATCTACTAAAGTGCTGAATTTGTTAACAAGTATGTTTGTATGAGAATACAAAATCGTTAGTTTGGTCAAAAGAAGGTCTATTTGAATGGTTTGACTGTAAAGTAGGAGTTACACGGGGTGTCTATTAAGTACATTACTATGCTCTTTTCTTGAATGACCTACATAAAGCATTGGAAGGCGGTTTAGATAGAAATGGTCTGATTATAAGACTTTTATTATACGCAGATAATTTGGTGGTGATAGTAATCAATACGAACGTGTGGATGATTAATGGACTGGAAAAATTCGGCAGGTGGAATCTACAAATAAATTTAGATAAATCAAAAATTGTTGTATTCAGAAGAGGAGGTGATGTGATCAGGGAATCAAAGTATTTGGTGTTACATTGAGTTTACTTTCAATAAACACCAAATTCTGATTTTATATGTTTGTTATATAAAAAATATAAATCACGTATTCTCGATATGTTACTGAGTTACTAATGCTGGTATTTTCCTTTTATTAACTTCCTCTTTTAATATGAATAACCAGATCCTACTGCATTTTGCCGAGGAATTTGTGACACCATTGGTCTTATTTAGTATAATTAGAGCCGTTTCTTTGATTTTTCTCTTTTTACCGACCGTTGTTTTTAGGACCATACTTAATTATTCCATTGAACCATATTTCATGATCCCATGCGTGTTTACATATTTGAGATCTATTAAATTCTCTATTTTTAATATAAGATTGATGTTATCTTATTCTAACATATAATGGCCTTGACGTTTGATCTAAATAAAACTGATCGCATTCACAAGGTATTTTATAAATACAATTTTTTGTTCTTTCTCGTTCATTGTTAGGTTTAGTTTTAGACAAAATAGATCTCAATTGATATATTGAAAATTGAAACAAAAATAGATCTCAATTGATCTATTACAAATTGAAACGTCAATAAACTTACTTTAACCTTCAATTGTGGCTTATTCCCATTCAAATAGTAATTACTTTGAAATACCACAAGAACATAGCTTCAGATTCAAGTATAGTTCTAAAAAAATAGATGATGAAAAGAGAAAAATAACCTCTAATTATGCTAAATAAAACCAATTGTATAGCAAATCCCTATTCAGAATGCAGTAAGATCTGGTTACCCATATTAAAAAAACGCTAATAAAAAATACCACTATTAGTAAGTTAGTATCGAATCACTATCAGGAAAATTTTAACTGTCATCATGGCATGTTGTAGTTGTTTTTTTAAAGACGAATCACAAGGGTTCCTAAAGCTGTCGCTGTCTCCCTTCTCTCAACCATTTTCTCCATTCTTCTTTGTCCTCCCATTCTCCGTCTTCCAATCATCTTCTTTCCATGACTTCATCTACCCCATCTCTGAAAGGTCTTCTTGGTCTGCCTCTTTTGCGTTTTCCTATGGGGCTCCACTCTGTTATTTTTGCGATCCATCGGTTTGGATCTGTTCGTCTGACATGTCCGTACCACGTTAATCTTTTTTCTTCAATGTAATTCAAGGTGTCTTTCTTTATTTTCATTCGTCTTTTGATTTCGTTGTTAGTTATTTTGTCCATTCTAGAAACTCTGCAGCTTCTTCTCCAGTAGTCCATTTCTGTGGCGTTTATTTTGTTTCTGCTGCTTTTGTTTAAGACCCAATTTTCTGCTCCAAATGTTAAAATGCTGCGAATCATCGTGTTAAAAATTCTTTTTTTGTTATTTTTTGTTATGTGTCTGTCCCATAAGATTGGATTCAGTTGTCTTATAGAGTTTCTGGTTTGACCCACTCGATTTTTAATTTCTTCTTCTGTAGTACCTTTATTTGATATAATCAACCTCAGGTGTTTAAATTTATCCGTCCCCTTTATTTCACGCTCGTCATCCACTTCCAGGATTCTTGGTGGTTCTTGTGTTGTGTTCAGATATTCTGTTTTGTTAATATTTATTTCCAGACCACTTATGTTAGTTTTAGAACCATATAATTAAGATCTTCCTCGTCTTGTGCTATTATGACCTGATCGTCGGCGAAACTGAGGGTATACAGATGGTCGTTTCTTATGGGTACTTCCATTCCCTTTCTATGGCTTTAGGGCGTATTGAAGAAATATTTTAAATAATATAGGTGAAGTCGAACAGCCCTGTAGGAGATATATAATATAAATGAGTCAGATAAAATTAAATTATTCGAAGAATTTTTCAACAAGTAACAAAAAATTTAATTGAATTGAAATTAAAACGTCAACAACTTATTTTAAACTTCAGTTGTACTTATTTCTATTAAAATAGTAATTACTTAAATATGCCACAAGAAAATAGCTTCAGAACAATATTATTTTAGCATATACTGATCAAGCAAATAAATTTTGCGGAACCTCGATATTAATCAAGATTTTCTCTTACCCTGCCCTTTAAATCAATCACTTCAGTCTCAAAAAAAACTTCACGTGTACGTCTTATCAATAATAATTTTGTTTTAGTCCGGTTCTGGTGCCTTGTTTCGTATGCGAATGTCAAAGTCTGATGCATTATGTAAGTTGGTAGACTCGTTTCGAATTGACTTTACTATGGAAATTGGAAGATGAAACTTCGGCTTTTGCCAGCCGAGCCAATAGTCGTCCTCCCAACAAAGGAAATTCATTTAGCTATGGAAATTTTTAGATGAATTCTTGAATTTTCGTTTGCGGTCTCTGGGGATAAGACAGAAAAGTATTCCGATATAGATTTTTGTGTATCTGTAGAGGTTTGCGAAAAACAATATTATAGTCTTTTTATAGTGATGTCAATTGTGGTACAGATCGAGCAAAATATTTGTCAAAAAATAAGACGCTACTACAAAAACACTTTCATAATAATGTTTCAAAAAGATTATAGAAATTATTTTTTTTTATTTAAAACACTTATACCTCATCAATCACGCAGGGTTATTAGTGAGATGACAAACACAATAGATTTAATACGATTATGTACATTAAATAGTATATTACAATTTTATATCTCTTAAACAATTTAATACATTTAAATTTTTATCTGTCAGCATGGATTTGAGGTCGTCTGAAATTCCATGCATTCTTCTTTGATTTTGGAAATATGAGCAGTCAAGCACGAAGTGTTTCACTGTCAGTGAACTGGAGCAGTTATAGCAAATTGGCGGTGGATCTTTACTGATTAAAAATTTGTGTGTGACAGCAGTATGACCGATTCCTAAACGGTTTATAATTACTTGATCTCGTCTACTTGTGGGGTTATTCCAAGAGCTGTTCACCTTTGGGCATATTGGGTTTAATTTGGTTACTGAATTTTTCCAGTAATTTTGCCAAATCTTATTGGAATGATCTTTAATCAGATGTTTCATGTCACTATAAGGATATTTTCTAATTTCTGTAGTATCTTCTAAGTTCATACGGCTTGTAGTTGCTAGTTGATCTGCTTTTTCATTTCCCCAAATTCCGGTGTGCGATGGTACCCAGATGAAAGCTGTGTTCTTTTCCATGGAATGAAGTGTTTCTAATTCAATTTTTATTGTTTGTATATTGGGATTTGTTGTATAAATTTGTTTTAATTTCAATAATGCATTAAGCGAATCTGTAATAATGATGCACTTCATTTTTTTACTCGTTTTGAAAAAAGTTAAGGCTTTTAATATAGCTTCTTCATCAGAATAGTAAGCAGCAGAATGTCCATCTGGGATTTTAGAGCCATGGGTAAAGATTTGTAAGTAGTTGGGGTAACGGGATATGATTCCTGAAAAAAGATGTTTAATTATCGAGAAGTTGTATATGATTTGGGATACATTCTTAGTGTTAGCTCAATGGTCAGTAGGCGGGTTGTCCATGGAGGAGAGATTGCATTTGTATATGCAATAGATTAAGTTAATCCATGTTAAAATTTGTGACTTTTATTCTTTATATTAGAGGAATACAGTTTGTTGTCTTTTTAAAAGAGAGGATGCCAGAGTAAAAATTTGAGAGAAAAGAGGATGTTGTTTTTGAATTAAAATTTTAACAATGTATTTTATTGATAATTGTTGTCGCCTTATGTTTAGAGGTGACCTTGTAAACTACTAGTGGGACTAGTTCTAAATGCACCAGTGCCAATCTTAAAGCTGTAGATTGAATACTGTTAAGGTTTTTTAAGTTAGTTTTGCTTGCAAGTTATAACAAATGCAACCGTAACATATGGGAAATAGGGTAGTAAAGAATAATGGGTGGTGGAAGTTGCAATGTTAGGAGAAAGTAGAGTACCATTGTTCATAATATTAATAGAAATCATCCTTAGTTGATCACCATCAGGTAAATCATCAATAGATAACAAAAGGGATTCTCTTTTATTACTCAGAAGTATACTATCTGACAATTCGTACTCTACTTCTTTCATCAATAAAAACCTTTTTTCAACAAGTTTTGGGTCTTCTATTGATGATTTACCTGATGGTGATCAACTAAGGATGATGTCTAATAATACTATAAACAATAGTACTCTACTTTCTCCTAACATTGCAACTCCCACCACCCATTATTCTTCACTACCCTATATCCCATATGTTACTGAAAAGCTTATTAAATTGTACAAACAGAACAATATCCCGGTTAAGATTGCTGTCGATAATGCTAAAACTGTCAGGAATGTGTTTTCTAAAACTAAAACACCTTTTTCTTTTTTGGAACAAGTGAATGTAGTCTATCACATACCCTGTTCTGAATGTGATGCATGTTATATTGTTCAGACGGGTCGTTCCCTTAAAGGACGCCTTACTTCACATCGTAGTGACATTAAACTATCTATAAATTGCACAAACATGCAATCAACACCAAACATACTGTGAATTTTGATGATGATAGAATTCTCTGTAGAGTAACCTTAATAAGAGACAATTTATGGAAATGTGTCATATTTTGAATCAACCTAATGCATTAAATAAGAGAACTGATATCAGCAACTTAAGTCAAATTTACCATGCTCTAATACTACAAAATTGATTTTTCCGTATTCTACTTTTAATGATTGGTTTCTTCTTCAGTTTCTTTTATTATATCATAATTTTAGCATTATTTCGTAAATTGGACAAGTGTCCCAGTTTATACTTAGCCAGATAGTTATATATTTTTTCTGAAGTTGTAATGCTTCATTTCACATGTTATGGTTTTAACAATCTAGAACCCTGAGCCTTGCCGTTGCTAATATAATATTTCAAAATTGACAATTACATTTTTTTATATATTTTATAATCAATCAATGTTATTAAATGTTAAATTAAAAATTGCATAAATTGGGAATCTTCCGGCGTTCTGTGAGTCTGTTTTGTTTCTGATTTATATATTAGATTAAATTTTGCGTATGTTATGTTTCTTCAATTTAAAAACATTTTATTGCTACAGATCTTTTAAAGGTAAGATTATTTACTTATTTGTTTCTCATATTAGATGTATCGCTAATAACACTCTTTTAAATGAACTGATGATGCTCGTAAAACAGTGGGCGAAACGTCTTCATTAAAAAGATAAAGTAGCACAACTCTTGCCTTTTTATCTAAAAATTGGCCGAAAACATCCCATTCACTTACTAGTGCAATTTATAGTTTTTAAAAAGGATCTTAGCAACTACTTAATGATTAAATTAAAAGAACAATTTATCATCTGACTCACCTGACTTTGGCGATCTTAACAATAGTCCTTTGAGGGCTCTTAAACACACTCCTTTGGTCAAACTGGTCAATTTTTCTCACCGCCAAAGGACTACACAAATAATCAGAACTTTTCATAGAACTGGTACTACCGAAACTATTCACTGGTCCACTAACTTTTTTGTTTGTTCGTAAGGAACTTAATGAGGGTAACGTGTTACAGCTAAATGTTCTTTCGAAAGATTTATAAGTTTTCTCCGAATTATCCGAAAGTCTTCTCTCCGGAGTTTTATAACCGCATATAAACTCTTTGATCTCTTCATTTTCGTCGATGTCTGATATGTAATGGTCGTTGAAGAAGACACTTTGGTACTCTGGTGATATGTTTTCTGTAGATGGTTGATTAAACTTTGATGATAGCTCCCTTGATACCATTTGTACCTCCTCCATTTCTTCTGACAGTACTGAGTCTCTTGAAAGGTACTTGCTTCGTTGAAAACACAAATCGGACAGACTCAAATTAAAACGCTCGTCTACATTCTTTGAAAGATCTTCGAAATTTCGATGCCTCGGCAAAGGAGATAGTGCCAATTTTTCGCTTATACTGCTCACCTTCCTTACTGGCATTAATGGACTTCGCGTTTCCTGAATTTGAGCAAAACTAGATCTTCCAAGCAACGGGGACCGAAACTCAGTGCTTCTGGAGCTTAAAATCCTACGGTAACCACAACCCCCTCTGGTTTGAAGATCGAAACGAGATGTCATCATTATGTTAGCCATTGGTGGAGGTGTTGGGAGTGGTATATCGGGCATACAGATGGGACTATGCGATTTATCTTGACTGGGAGAATCTCTAGAAGTATCTGATGGTTTCATTGTTTTTAAAAGTTTATTTCCCGTATCCCGAAGGTTTTTAATCTTATAAATTTTTGTAACTAAAATGGCACTCGGAAAATTTTGTAGTACATTTTGTTCATATTGAAACATTTGTTCAAATTACGTACATTTTCTAGAAATAATACGAATTAATATTAATTTATGTTTAGCTTTAGAGGAGACAAGTTTAATAAACAATAGAATTATTGAAGAAAGACAAATGCCAGACCAATCAAAAAGCAAAATATGAGTAGGTGTGTACCAAAGGCAAAGTTCATTACATGGTAGCGATTGCAGAAATGATAAGGCTTAGATGGATTAGTGAAGCAACAAAAAAAGAAAAAACAGTAAGAATGGATATATTTGGAGGGATGATTTTGATGACAATGTGGTAAAGTTATCGTAAATCCAAAATCCAACATGTTTCAAGAACAAGCATTACTACAATCGTAAAACGAAGCAGTTATTAATGCAAAAGACACTGATAAACTGTTTTTAAAATATACAGGATTAGAACAAAAACTACTGTCCAATAAAATCGAAAAAGAAACAGTTGAATATTTACCGATGAGGAAGAGTTAGCTACTGAGACAGGTTGGATTCGTGAAAAACATAGGAAGAAAAGAAAAATTATTATGTTCACTGTAGAGCAACATCCAGCTAACTATAAAGTATGCATAATAGCACAGAAGATACGAAAAATAAAAGACAAACATACCGAAAAACTGGTTTTACCTAAGCAAAATCAGAAAACAACCCAACAGGAACGAGTAGCCACAAAATATTGGTGGGAAAAGCTAAAGACAAACAGAACCTGGTAAGTTACAAACTTAAACCAATGACTACAAAAAACACGCCAGCATTTAACAGACTCTTCAGCAACTCCTGGAAAGAATATGAGCGTTTTGTTTGACCAGAATTGTATGACTAAAGGAGCTATTCCTAAAAACATTTATGTCAGATAGCTTAAGATTGTCCTGTCCCGTGCTGTCCCCACTACTTTTCAATGTCTACAGTGAAGCGGTATTTCAAGAAGCGCTCTCAGACTCAATAGAAGGTATATCTATCAATGGAGAAGTTTTGAATAACTTACGTTTTGCAGACGATACAGTAGTAATTACGGATAACAACAATGATTTACAGAACGTAATGCAACGCCTTAATGAACGCTGTCATGAGTACGGACTGAAGATAAATTTAAAGAAAACTAAATGCATGATCATGACTAAATCTGCACATGCAAATATCCAATTGACTATTGAAGATACTGCAATTGAGAGTGTTAATAACTATAAATACTTAGGAACATGGATAACATCAGATGTAGACCAAACCAAAGAAATTAAGACACGTATTGAAATAGCACGTACATCATTTATTAAACTTAAAAGTTTCTTTGTTGTCGGGATATAAGGTTAGAACTACGCCTGAGAATGCTTCGATGTTACGTGTTCTCTACTCTTCTTTATGGTCTGGAAGCTTGGACACTAAAACAAGTTCATCTGAATAAGTTGGCCGCCTTTGAATTTTGGTGTTACAGAAGAATCCTACGAATATCATGGACTCAAAGAATGTCAAACATGGAAGTAACTAGAAGGATAGAAAATGAGGCGGAAATAATATTAACTATTAAAAGACGAAAACTTGAGTACTTGGGACATGTGATGAGAGGGCAAAAATACGCATTATTACAACTTATTATGCAGGGCAAAATCCTAGAAAAGCGAATGTGGGAAGACGAAGAATATCCTGGCTTAAGAACTTGAGTAAATGGTTTGAATGCAGTGGTGCAGAACTTTTTAGAGCGGCAGTCAACAGAGTCCGCATAGCCATGTTGATTTCCAACCTTCGATAGAAGATGGAACTTAAAGAAGAAGAAGCATGGAAAATGGAGTGGAACGCCAATGAACTTCTTAAGCATCAAAAAGAACTAAAGACAGTTCTTGACATAGAACATATTGATAGTTGTCTGATAGTCGAAATACACTTTATTAAAGAATCATTTATTCGATTTAAAGGATACATAGTGTATCACACACTGCATCCTGAAATTACCGCCAAAAGGGGCAGTGCAGGCATAATTAAAGAAAAAATTATGCATCTTGCAGAGTTGGGCTATTAAACAGAGGAAATTCAAGCCATTGCTGTTATTATCAGGACTAGAACATATGAGATAATTGTAGCAGGTCTATACTGCCCACCAAGGCATGCTCTATCAAAAAAGAACCAATATAGATCTTTTGGAGAGGAATGGTCAGAGATTTATAATTGTTGGTGACTGTAACGCCAAACATACCTATTAGGGCTCTGGGTTAATAACGACAAAAGGGAAAGAACTCCTAGAAGGAATAAACGAGCTAAAATGTGAAGAATTTTTAACAGAAAAGCCTTAAAGATATATTGGCCCATAAGCTGTGCATAAGGTACAAGAAAATATATAAATTATTGGGAAGATACTCCATCATGTTAATCTGCAATAAAGTTCTTCTATACAAACAAATTTCTAAGCCCGTATGAATATATGGCATGCAGATGTGGGGTTGTACCAGCAACATATAGTCATAATACAGCGTTTACTGAAAAACCTCAGAGGAACATCTGTTAGACCAGATAATCCCATCGAATGGAAAAGAGAAGCGAAATACTAGGAATCACTATGGACCAAGGCCTAACTTTCACGCAACACGTGGACACAACCATCCAGAAATCAGCAACAGGCAGAGCAACATTAAGAGGACTCGTAGGTAGAAAACGCAAACTGCGCATAAAGACAAAAATAAACAGCATCATAATTCCAATAATCACACATGCAACTCTCACATGGGGACACATAAGCACTTCAAATAAAAAGAAAATACAAGCAGCCTACAATAATATACTTAGAGAAAGGGCAAATATACCCAGATACGTCGCTGAACGCTTTCTGTTTAGAGAACTGCAACAAGTAAGGGTGATGATAAAATGGCAGAAAAAGACAGAATTTGGTTTGCAGACTTGAGCAATAAGATATGATGCGTTCCAT
Organism: Diabrotica balteata; assembly: GCA_918026665.1. Classification (NCBI taxonomy): domain Eukaryota; kingdom Metazoa; phylum Arthropoda; class Insecta; order Coleoptera; family Chrysomelidae; genus Diabrotica; species Diabrotica balteata. The sequence goes on along the minus strand of OU898278.1, from coordinate 177,645,432 downwards.
CGATGGCAGCGCAAAAGACCAAAACAGCAAATCCTGGCAAATACATAAAGTCTAGATAATTCGTAACTCTACTAACAGAAGAAGCCCCAGCACGCAGAATTGGAAATTTTAATAATTGATGTTTATTTTCAGGACAACCTTAAAAAAAATAAACAAACAAAGGCTTCGTCTACTAAAAAAAATGAAAAATACTAATAAAAAGGCGACAGCCATCCAAAAGAATTAACACCACCACAAAACCTACTCACGAAGGGCCCACATCCTCAGGCACCGAGTTGCCGAACTGGGTGCAGCTCGGAGCAGAGACTCGTGACTGAGCAAGCAATTTCAGTTCGATGATACGCCACCAGAGAAAGCAGGAAAAGAGCGCGTCATGCTAGCATGCATTGTTCAAGTTAGGATATCGTGTTGGAGTTGCGAGTAGCCAGGATTTCCACATCAAAAAGATTTGGCTGATAGCCCCCATCGCGAATCAGAGCAAGTCGTAACACGAATCAATGCACCTTCCTCCAATGAATTGTAACACCCGAATGTAATTCTAAGGGATGTGCAAGTCTCTCAGATTGTATTAATTAAATTGCTTGCTTGCGTTTCCAAAATAAAGTTCTGAGGAACATCGTTGATACCCCTTGGTATATCCTCCATAGGGACTTAGAGATAGACACTATTAATCAGACCGTCCAAAAATTTGCCAGAAATCCAATCACAGTATACTTAATATAAAGCAAAGTACAGTGCGGCAGTGATATACGTCAAAATCTCTGTAACTGAGTTATTATAGTATAAGTATCGCTAGTGAGTAGGTCTTTAAGTTAAACTTTCTTCTTAGTTTAATTTAATTTAATTGATATGAGTTTGAATGCTCGAATAAATAAACTTTGAAAATTAAGGCAATTATCAAGCACAAGTTTAATTAAATCTTGCCCAAGTACTTTCGCTTAATATAGCATCTTCAGGGGCATTTCGTCAAATATGGGCTATGTAATGTAATAAACATAGATGGTAACATAAAATTGTACAAACACTACACTAGAACGAGGACAAACAGTTTAAAATTAATTAAAATAGTTTCTACGCTACATTCTTTGGCGGTAACAGGAGAGAGAATAATTCTCTGTGCTGTTCCCGCAAACAGTTTAAAATTAATTAAAATACTTCATACGCTACATTTTTTGGCGGTAACAGGAGAGAGAATAATTATCTCTCCTGTTACCGCCAAAGAATGTAGCGTAGAACTATTTTAATTAATTTTAAACTGTTTCTGCTTGTTTTAGAGTATTGTTTTGTACAATTTTATGTTAAAATTCATGTTTATCACATTCTACGCTTGCTGGATAGCCCATATTTGACGAAAGCCCCTGAAGATGCTATATTAAGCGAAAGTACTTGGACAAGATTTGATTAAACTTGTGCTCGATATAATTGCCTTAATTTTCAAAGTTAATTTAATTTAGACTTCTTATTAGTTTAAATTAATTTAAGTTAGACAAAAACTGCTTATTAATGTTTACAGATCAGATTGCAGTTATAATAAAATATACCACGTTGGCATATTTTATTAAAAAAAAAGTAGTACATATGTGAACAAAACTGATATTATTATGACAAATAATAAGATTATAGGTTATAAAGAAATATAATTAGGAAAGCTGACTCTGTATGACATAAAGGCAAAGACAATCATGATGTACAATACGTAACTAGTGTTACAAGATGTTACAAAAATGTAACAAAATATTTTGCTATACGATAGGAGCATAGCACTGTTCTATGTGGGTTACAAATTCTTTCAGATTTGATCAGAAAAGGGCTTAAGAACTTTGCAAAGGATATCAGGCCGAATTCAGACAAAATGTTTTAACAGATCAAGTATTTGCTTTAAAATAAATTCAATTACATACTATGAACTGAGTAAACTGAAACAAATTAAAAGAGGAAGCAAAAGTAAAAATACAGTGAGCATTGGAGATACCAAATAAAATTATCAGTAAAATAACTGACTTTTCAAGCTCCTAAACAATAGGTGAAATTATTATTATTATGATCGTGGCTTATATCGAATAACGTACCTAATACAATTGTTGTATATTATATTGTGCAAAATGGCTTTAATGATGACTCTAACGGAATAATTTCCTTATAGAAACTCAATTAAAATTTTATTCTGGCCACACTTCATTTCCACTTCTCATTATTTTAAAATTGGAATAGTTCGCTACACCATTCATTGCATTATTTTACGCCGAATTAAGACACTCCTTTTATAGCCACCATATAATGTTTTCTATTAATGTATTCAATTTCCGCTTTATTTTGAATTGGCGATTTTTTTTTGGTTTTAATTGCTTGATTAGATGTACATAATTATTTCGAATCATTGCAAAACCATTCAGCTTGTAGTTAAAAGAATCTTTTTTCTAAAGTAAATATTGAGACACGTATTGATAATAATCAAAACAAATATAGATTAAGCAGGCGGTACGTACAGTACAACAAGCGAGAGCAACATATTTCAATTGATAGTTTCAATGCCAGATCCCTCAAATCACCCACAAGAATGAATAAAATGGAAGAAGAAACTAACTAGGGTCAAATTGGATGTTCTTGGTCTATGTAAAATGAGAACACCAGGAAAACACTGTACAATACTCCAGTCTGGGCGTATGTTCTACCGGTTTAACATGGCGGTGTAGCACTGTTGGTGTGTTGGTCCATAAACGAATCAAAAATCTGGTCACAAAAACTACTGCAATCTCGAAAAAGTCTTACATATCGTTCCTAAGCTATCAGAAAAGTACATAGAGCTCTGGACACTATAAGAGGGAATGAATAACGCAAGGATTATTTCTAAATGTAGAATATTCCTAAAATATGTATACACTAATGCAATTATACAAATAAACGTAACGTAACAGGTCTAACAACAAGCAAAAGAAGATCAGGAAGCGGTGTTAGACAGGTACATTCCCCAAAACTGTTTACTATTGCATTAGAAGAATCTCAACTAGGGAGTCAAAATCAATGAAATATTTTTAAGTCATTTAAGATTCGCCGGTGGCATAGTACTCATAAGCATCAATATAGAGGAACTAATTTGCATGTTCTTCTTCTTAGAGTACCGTCTCCCTACGGAGGTTGGCAATCATAATGGCTATTTTTATTTTAGAACTTGCTGCTCTAAACAAATCAATCGATCTGCATTGGTGCCAATCACGTAGATTCTTTAACCATGAGTTCTGCCTTCGGCCAACAGATCTTCTTCCTTGAATCTTTCCCTGTATTATCAGTCTCAAAATTTCATATTTTGGTCCCCTCATCACGTGGCCTAGGTATTCCAGCTTTCTGGTTTGTTTAGTGGTGATTATTTCTGTTTCTTTACCAACCCTCTCCAGTACTTCTTTATTTGTAATTCTATCAGTCCATGATATTTTCAATAATCTGCGATATAACCAGAGTTCGAAGGCCTCGATTATTTTTAAATTACATTTTTTTAATGTCCAAGTCTCAGCTCCATATAATAATATTGAAAATATATAACAGCGAATGGTACGTAGTCTGATCTCCAAATTTAGATTTTTGCACGTTAGGAGTGGCTTCATTCGTATAAATGCTGATCTGGCAATCTCTATTCGCCTGTTTATTTCTACAGTATGATCATTGGTTTCATTGATCAAAGTTCCCAAATACTGATATTTTTCTACTTGTTCTATCACGTTACCATTTATTGTCAATAGGTGATGTATATTTTGTGGCCTTTTTGTAATCAGCATGTACTTCGTTTTTTTTAGCGTTTATAGTAATTCCCATCTCAGCACTATTTATACTCAAGCTTTCGATAAGATGTTGTAGATCCTCTATACTCGTTGCTATGATCACAGTGTCGTCTGCATATCTTAAATTATTAATTAATTTTCCGTTAACGGTGACTCCCGCTTCGATGTTATTGAGCGTGTTAATTTGCATGTTAAAGGAATTTAAACGAGAATCTTGGAATTTCGGTTTAAAATGAATTTAAATAAAATAAAGTGATGACAAATGAAAATATCACGATGGACTAGAAGTAAGATCCAAAGTGACGAAAAGAATATATATCCATCCGATATATATCCGATTAAACTGGATAACCAGAATAAAACGGCAGAGATAACTACAAGAATATGAATGACTTGGGCAGCGGTAGGAAGAGTCAGTGTTGTGTTGAACAACAAAAAAGATACCAATAAATTTAAAGATAAGGATATTCAAGAAATAATATATCCTACCAGTTATAACCTATGGAATGGAGTCCTGAATGAATGGAAACTGTGACACGTACACAGTTATCAGGCAATAGTCTAAGAAGAACACAGAGAGCCATCAAACGAGCTATGCTAAGAGTTTCTTATACGAAAAGAACGAGAAAACATATAATAAAAGAGGACATGCGAAGCAAAACGAAGGTGGAATATGTAATTAAAAGAATTGTCCAAATCAAATGGAGTTGATAAGACACGTGGCACGACAAGACAACGAAAAATGGACATTGAAAAGACCATGCGAACATAGTCGTAGTAAAGGAAGACCACCAAAATAGTGGCTAGACGACATCAAAGCAAAAGTGGGGAGAGAAAGTGGCATCAAATATCTCAAAACAAAGAAGATTGACTAACGCGTGGTGAGGACAAAAGTGGATGCAAACAGGCTGAAGAAGAAAAAGAAGCCTCGATTTGTTAATTATTCAATTGTCTATATTATTATTAGTTTTGGGTATATGCTACGGCATTGGCTACGACTGTCACCTTACCATCTGCATCTAAATCCGATTGAACTGATTTGGGCTGCACTTAAACATTTCGTTGGCGGAAAAAATACTTTCGTCAGCTTCAAATTAAATGAGGTTATGGAATTATCTGATGAGTTTCTGATACATTTCCTGTTGAAGAATGGGCAAAAATTTGTGATAAATATCGTTTCAATTGGCGTTATTTATTTATTCTCCTTCACGGAGATGTGAAACAGTAATTCTCCTTCACAGAGATGACACGGATGAACTTAAAGTGACATTTAATGTAACTTTTATGTGGTCATAAGGAGATGAATACTAGATATATAATGGATAGATAACAAATAGATAAGAGTTTGCCCAAAAAAAACCAAGAAATACTGAATAAAGCTAAACTGCAAAGGTGCGCGCAAATGCTTTTGTAGTTCAAGATCTAAGATATAACTTTGTGTGTTACATGGGTAAACATGTAAATTTTAATAGTTTTTTTTGTGTGTAATGATTTGATATATTTTATGACGATTTTAAGTCATTTATAAATCTCTGGTTAAAATTACTATTGGCGCCCATCTTTGCAGTTTAGATGCATTCAATATTTCTGGATGATTTTAATCAAACAATGACGCTTCCGAGAATAAGCAACGAGGTCTTTTGTCCACGTTGAGCTTTTTTATCTTTACAAAAATAGCGCCCAAAGTGGGGAGGGGGTTTCTGAGCCTGACGGAAAAACTCGGTAAAACTCTAGAAATAATTTATCTTTCTACTAGAGTTTGTTTTCAACAATGATAGGTCTAAAACAGCACCATGTCTTCATCTTTGCCTCTAGTTTTTTTTTTTAATTTGTGACATAAAATCATAGGTAACTGTCTCAACAGATCTCCCTGCGCAAAAACCATGCTGCAAACTACTAAATAAATTGTTTGTAGTTAAAAAAAGTTTTGAAGTAAGGAACATGTATATTGCTTTTTCGAATATTTTTGAAAATGATGAAAGAAGGCTTTTTGGCCTATAGTTTTTTTTATATAGTGGCTTGACAATTGCTACTTTTCAGAAATTTGACTTTGCATGAAAAAAGCATTAACTATAAAAGAAAGAAAAATAAAAATCTCTAATAAAACAAAATTTGATTAATTTGATTGATATTTTATCATAACCAAAGCTATGCTTTGTTTTTAAGTTATTTATTATGTGGCTTATTTCTTTCACTGAAATGGGAGTTAGAAACATGTAATACAAACTTAAGTTTCTTATCATCAGAGGAGACACAAAAGAGCAAAAACCAGGAACGACAAAGCTAAAAGAGGCTTCACAGATTGAGTCACTAGTAGATTTTATTGAAAAAATGCAAAAACAAAAGGGCTAGAAGTCTTGACATCGTTGTGAAAAGTCCAAAAAATTTGGAAATAAGCAAGAACCTTTATTGAAAATATATTTTATATATTTTAATGAAAAACTTATTTTTGCTATAATATTTCATTGAAACTAATAATTATAAATCAAATAGACAAGCGATAAATCATTTTTAACAAAAAGTATTCGTGACATTTTGCTTTTATTGACTTACTTTCAAGGCTTGCCCTACTATACCTCATGTATATTTATGTATAGTTTGTTGCAATTCTTATTTTTAACTCCATCTTATGTGTCATATGCAAATTCCTAAAGGCTTTGGGGCAAACGTGCAACGGTAAAAAAATCAAAATATACGCTTCGAGGGTCGATTAACGCATTTTAAATTATTTTTTTAGGTTTATGTTTTAGACTGAAATTGGATTATAAATTATTAAATTATATATTAAGTTTGGGATAATTAAAGAGAGAAATATTGCAAATAAAGTTCCGTATAAATTTGATCTCTGAAATGCTTTAATAATTAGTTTAGACATACTAATATAAAAGAAAAAAAAATTGCAAATTAAAGATATTAATTTCGCCTAATTACATTGCTGTAACAATAACTGAAAAAACATGCCACAACACTGAATTCTGACCGTGGAAGTAGGAGCCTGTTCAGTGACTTGTGTATACACACCCTTTGTAGAAACTTTTGTCTTCTCTCCTCCAAAAAAACCAGATTTATCCTAAATAAATACTTCAATAGCCATATTATCTATTGAGCGTATGAGTCAACTGATAGAATGGAAATCTTGTGGAAGATTGGGCTGAACAAAACAACTTGTCATTGTTGCACAATCCCCAATTGGCCTATACGTTCCAAAGCAAAATATAAAGGAAAGGCTATAACTCAAATATCACAGATGACCTAACAACAAAAACAACTTATCTGGTTCGGACACATACAAAGAATGGATGAACAACGAATACCAAAAGAAATACTAAAATGGCAACCAGAAGGAAAGAGAAAACTAGGTACACAGAGAAAAAGTTGGAGCGGAGGAATAAATAAAGAGAGAGAGGGCCATACAAGAATACCTATGGAACAGCCGGATTGGCGATTGGAAGTCGGAAAACGGCGAAGAACATTATAAACTGACAAGTAGTAGTAGTAGTAATAGTAGTAATAAAGGATTCTGTTACGTTTTGGTATAAAGAGGTGGCGAAACGGGGACCAAATGAAATTAGTGTTGCTTGTTAGGACTTTGCACCACTAGCGTGGTGAAAGACATAATTCAGATGTGTCAAATAGAAGAACTAGTAGTTATGAATACAATGTTTAAAAATTACCAAAAATCGCCGGCTCTACACCGTGGAAAGCTCCTGGAGACAGCAAAGATAGAATCATAAGAAATCAGATAGATTACATCTTGATAAGGAACAGGTTACAAGAACTCTATTACAGTAGTGAAGACTTACCCTGGAGCAGATGTAAACTCGGACCACAACCCAGTAGTAGCAAATATGAATGTAAGATGTGAGAAAACCATTAATGAAAAGATCTAGACCACAAATATGCATTGATAAGTTAAGAGAACCAAATACATACTAAGAAACTCAAAAACAAAATAAATCAGAGTATCCAAGAAATAAAACAACAAAAAAAAGAACCACTACAGATATTGACACAAAGTGGAAGAAATATAAAGAACGCAATCGAGACTGTGGGACGGAAAACTTTAACATTTACAAAAGCTGCCAAACAAGAATGGATGACACAAGAAATTCTCGAAAAGATGGACGAAGAAGAACACACAAAAAATTAATAAACAAATAAAACAGAAAATAATACAAGCTAAGGAAACATGGATGTCCATTAAATGTCAAGAAATCGAGGAATGTGAGGCAAGGTATGACACTTTCAACACCATAAGAAGGTTAAAGAAATGATTTCAGGAAATCGTAACAAACCAATCGGGATATTAAAAAATGCAGATGGTACCACTATAACTGAAACGCAAGACAAACTACGTAGATGGAAAGAATACATTGAACAACTATTTTATGATCAATAAAGTAGAACAATTATTAGAAGTTAACAGAGAAACCACGGGACCAGAAATAATGAAAGAGGAAGTTATGTATGCTATAAAACACACAAAAGGCAGAAAAAGCTCCAGGACCCGATGAAATACCAATTGAACTATTGAAGATAATTAATGAAGATAATATTGATGTCTTGGGTAGACCTTTTTACCTCCATATACAAGACGGGACACATACCCAAAGAGTGGCTTCTCTCAACTTTTGTGACGATTCCAAAAAATCACAAATGCTAAAGATTACAATGACTATCGAACAATTGCGTTTAATGAGCCACACATTGAAAACCTTCCTTAAAAATCATACATAACAGAATCCACATGAAATTTAGAACAAGAAATAAGTGATTCACAGATGGGTTTTCAGAAAGGGTCTAGGAACTAGAGAAGCATTATTTGGAGTTCCATGTTCTGACACAACGATGAGTGGATATGAATCAGGACATATATGCTATGCTTTATAGATTTCAAGAAAGCTTTTGATAGAGTTTAACATGAGAGAGCTTTTAAGTATTCTTAAGACTAAAAACATTGATAGTAGAGAATCTACAAATTATATCGAATCTGTATCAAAACCAGAAAGCAAGAGTAAGAGTCGAAGGAGAACTGACAGAGGAAGTAGTATACTTAGAGGAGTTCGACAGGGTGTATCCTTTCAACCACTCTATTCAACGTCTACAGTGAAGTGATTTTTAAAGAGGCTATATTGGAATCGTGGAAGGTATTTATGTCAACGGAAATAGCATTAATAATATAGTATGCCGACGATACTGTCATATTTGCAAGTGACATGGAAGATCTACAGTACATAATACAAATGTATACAATGCATGTGAAAGTTACGGACTGCAAATGAATCTCAAGAAAACGAAATCAAATGATATTCTCAAAAAAACCACAATGTAAATAACCTGATCATCAATAATACAACGATAGAAAGAGTAAAAACATAATAAAATATTTAGGAACGTGGCTAACCGAAGATGGAGATCAAGTAAAGGAGATCAGATCTAGAATAGAATATGGCAAGAAAACACGTTCATAAAATTGAAGAAATTACTTTGCAACCGTAACCTTAATCTAGAGATTCGCACAAGAATGCTACGTTGTTACGTCTTCTCTACTTTACTATATGGCATGGAAGCGTAGGACAATAAAGCAGTTGACATCAAAAAATTAAACTCCTTTGAGATGTGGTGCTACAGGAGAATGCATAAAATATCGTGGATTGAAAAAGTAACTAATATAGAGGTTGTTACAAAGAATGAAGAAAGAATGTGAAGTCATAAAAACTGTTAAAATTAGAAAGATTCAATATCTGGGACATTTAATGAGGGGTGAGAACTACGTATTACTGAGGTTGATTATGCAAGAGAAGATACAAGGAAGAGAAACCCAGGACGACGCAAAATGTCCTGGCTAAGAAATTTGAGAGAGTGGTTCGGCTGCAGCTCATTAGAATTATTCAGAAATGCGGCCAACAAAGTTAAAATAGCGATGATGATTTCCAACCTCCGCTAGGAGAAGGAACCCAAAGAAGAAGAAGTTAGACTTTCTGAGGACACAAAAACTAATTGGGTTGAAAGTGTCATCTTATACTCGACGAATTGAAAGACAATTTTGGGGGATAAAATAGAAACCGTTTTATTTTCTCCATGTTTGCATGTGCTTCTAAAATTTTTAACATAAAGATAACACCCAGGTTTTTGGAGAAGAGGCACACTCAGTGCCTCTTCTACAAAGAGGCCTCAGAGATAGTATGCATGCAGTAATAGAGACAGCTAAAATGCGACAGGCTGCTGTCTATACCTCAGTCAATGAATCACATTAATAAAAATGGCGAAAGTAACTGTCCAACCCAACACAGTTAAAGAAATGTCCAAATCAGAGTTTGTTAAATTTTCTGACATGGTAAAAAATCAGAACTGGAGAATAAACGAAACTTTTAACCCAGTAAAAATTAATAAAATGCGGGAACTGTGATGACTACCAGAAGAACCTAATACTGTTTAATTTAAATACAATTTTGCAGCAACCCGAAAATTCTGCGTTTGAAAATGAGTAGGCATAGTCAACTTTAAACTCATTCCACTAAGTTGCCGAAACTTGATACTAACTTCTCCTCTACCTGTTGAGCGTAAGAAATTAAAAGGTTTATTAGAAGTAATCCACCTGCAATACCACGTTTGTACCATAACTTTTTTCTTTTTTTTAAGGTCAAAGCAGGGAACACAGACAGATAATGACATAAATCAAGACTAAAAGTTCTAGTTACTATTTAACTGGGAATAAGCCACAATTAAAGATAAAAATACGTTTATTGACGTTTTTAATTTCCACTTCGGAAATCGTTCTCAAAATACAAACAGTAAATTAAACAAATTTTGTTTTTTGTTACATAGTGAAAAATTCTTGTAATAATTTAATTTTATCTGACTCATTTTATATTGACAATTCAGGCATACATTATGCATTTTAAAGTAGACGACTTTAAAATGATATTGCCAATATTGTTGAGTTGCGCTCCTGGGACGACTTTATTTATAGAGATAGTTCATTCGATTACATGAAATCAACTTTAACTTGAGAATATCCGTCAGAAAAAAATCATAGCATGTAATTCGTCTTTAAAAAGACAAACACATGACATGATGACAGTAAAATTCTCCTTTTAGTGATTCCATAGTAAATTATGAGTAAAATAAAACACCAAAGTAAAATAAACACCAAAATTCTGATTTTATATGTTTCTTTATTTAAAAAACATAAATGATGTATCCTCTATATGTTACTGACTTACTAATACTGGTATTTTCTTATTAATAACTTCCTCTTTCAATATTGGTAACCAGATCCTACTACATTCTGCCGAGGAATTTGCGACACATTTGGCCTCATTTAGCATAACTAGAGCCGCTTCTTTGATTTTTCTTTTTTACCATCCGTTTCTTTTAGGACTACATTTGAATTATTCCATTAAACCCTATGTTCATTCCTATGTCATAGTCTATCAAATTCTCTATTTTTAATATAAGATTGATGTTCACTTATTCTAACATTTTATGGCCTTGATGTTTCGCCTAAATAAAACTGATCGCATTCACAAGGTATTTTATAAATGCAATTCTTTGTCCTTTCTTGTTCATTGTTAGGTTTGGTTTTGGACAAAATAGATTTCAACGTGTTTGTTGTTTTGAATGTTGTTGAAATGTTGAATTTATTTCCTATCCTTTTAAGTTTTTCTGATAATCCTTTTATGTACGGTATTGTTATTTTCCTCGTATTATTCCTTGTGTATGTTGTAGGATCTGTTCTAAGTTGTTTTGTTCTATTCGATCGATTGTTGAAAATTCCTTATTTACAAATGATAAAGGATAATCATTTTTTAATAAAACAGATGTAAACAAATGTTTCTCCTCCAAGAACGAATTTTCGTTAGAACAAGTAATTTTTGCTCTGTCGTATAAGGATTTAATTATTCCCTTTTTTACATTAATATTGTGATTGTATTTGAAATTTAATTATCTATTGGTGTGTGTTGGTTTTCTATACACCTGAGTCTCATATCCAGTATCGTTCTTAGAGATTAAAACATCTAGGAAAGGTAGCGTGTTATTATATTCCTTTTCCATGGTAAATGTTATTGTCTCTTCTTTATCGTTTATATCATTTAGGAATGTGTCCAACAACTCTGATCCATGAGGCCATATTGAGAATACATCATCTACATACCTCCACCATACTGTGGGTTTTAAATTTTGTTTACTAACAGGAGAATTTTACTGTCATCATGTCATGTGTTTGTCTTTTTAAAGACGAATTACATGCTATGATTTTTTTTTTGACGGCTATTCTCAAGTTAAAGTTGATTTCATGTAATCGAATGAACTATCTTATAAATAAAGTCGTCCCAGGAGCGCAAACTCAACAATATTGGCAATATCATTTTAAAGTCGTCTACTTTAAAATGCATAATGTATGTCTGAATTGTCAATATAAATAAGTCAGATAAAATTAAATTATTAGAAGAATCTTTCACTATGTAACAAAAAACAAAATTTGTTTAATTTACTGTTTGTATTTTGAGAACGATTTCCGAAGTGGAAATTAAAATGTCAATAAACGTATTTTTATCTTTAATTGTAGCTTATTCCCAGTTAAATAGTAATTAATTTAAAATGCCACAAGAAAATAGCTTCAGAACAATAATAAAAGTTCTAGTGGCTACGAATCTGATGAAGATGAATTTGAGTAGAGGTAAATGTAACCTATTTTGTAAAATTTAAGATATAATTGTAAAGTTCTTATTAAAATGTTCCACAATGAACCATAAATAAATATAGTACAAGAAACAATACTTGATATATTAACATCGGAAGCTACAAAAACAATCAATACGGCAAAGCCACGAAAAGCCTTCAATCAATAAAAAAATCTTCAGACGTTAACACTATTATTTAACAAAATATAAAATATACCATCTTCCTAAAAGACTGGCTTAGATCGACATTTATACCTATACACAAAAAAATAAAGCAAATAGATGCTCACAGTTCAGAATAATTAGCCTGATGAGTCATTTTCTGAAAATTTTACTCAAAATGGTACATCAACGAATAGGTATACACAAAATGCGAAAGAAACCTGAGCAGCAATCAATTTGGATTTCGTATGAGGCTTGGTACAAGAGAGGCATTATTTGGCCTCCAGATATTACTACAAGACTGCTTAAATCAGCGAAACGACGTATTTCTCTGTTTTATCGACTACGAAAAAGCGTTTGATCGAATAAAATACACAGAACTCATAGAAACCCTAACACAACATGGTATAGACCATAACACTATAGCACACATTAAAAAATTATATTGGGATTAAATGGCGTCGATCAAAATATACAAACGTCTGACAGCAGAATTGCCAATAAAAAGAGGAGTTCGTCAGGGCTGTGTACTTTCCCCACTGATATTTAATATACACTCCGAAAACATCTTTCAAAATGCCCTCGAAAATATCGAAAAAGGAATAAAAATCAAAGGAAAATACGTAAACAATACTGAGGGTTTACAACGACTTTTGACCAGAGGGGGAGATAGCTTGGGACTAAATATAAAGACAAATAAAACAAGAGTAGTGGCTGTTACACGTACACCAAATGTCGACATTAATATTCATATCTATAACAAACATATAAAACTAGTAAAAAGATTCCAGTATCTTGGTTGCTGGATTACAAACGATCTTGACCACTAAGTCGAAAATACGTGCGTGTATAGAATATGGTAGGTCCGCATTTCAACGAATGAAAAAATTCCTAATAAACTCTACGTTATTGTTGGATATCCAATACCAATTTGTAAAAACGTTTATTTATTCCATATTGCTATACGGAGTGGAAACATGGATTCTCGGAATTACAAGTATGAGGCGTATAGAAGCCTTTGAGATGTGGGTTTTTTGAAGGATGCTGAAGATCTCTTAGACAGAACACGTGACCAACGACGAGGTGCTAAGAAGAATGGGTACTGAGAGAACTCCTAAATATTGTAAAAAAACAGTTATCTAGGACATATTTACATAGGAGAAAAATACAACTTCCTACGACTTATAATAGGAGGAAAGTGGAAGGAAGAAGAGGTCCAGGAAGAAGAAAATGCTCCTGGTTGAAGAATGTAAGAGACTGGACAGGCATGGACACACATTCGATACTAAGAAGAGCTTAAGATAGTGTCACGATAATTATGGCGTTTATAACTATAAATATATTATGACTAATTCTGTTTTTGTTCCAGTCAATTCGAAGTTGTTTACAGAAACCTATAGACCCCAATTTTGATGAGTCATCCACGACTCGAGCAGTTAAAAAAAACTAGTTTTAACCGTTGGTCGCCGAACTTTCGAGATAACAGCAGTTTATGTATTATAAACGAAACAATTTAATTTGGAAGAGTTAGTCATAAGAAGATCGGAAACGCGATTTTAATTGTAACGAAAACGTAACATAAATAGTTGTAAAGTTAATTAATAAATTAGTAATTAGTTATCGTGGGTTTTAATAAATTAGAATATAGACAATACATTAGAATAAAGACAAATAAATTAGAACAATATAAATATACTACAATAGAAAGCAATTTGCTCTAGTTATAACCAACCTTCAGTAATGGAGAAGGCATCTTAAAAAGAAGATTAAAATGTTTCTTTCAAAATGATCGTATGTCATTTTTTCCCTAACTGTTTCAACGAAAAATGTAACTCATAGAAAACAACAGAAATATATTTATTGGTGATAAATTGTGGAACTGCATTTAAATAAATATACATTCAAAAGTTTTGTTTTATACAGTGTATTTTTGGATATTTTAGAAAATGCTAACTAGTGTTTATACTTGTCTTGTGAATTAATTTTCTCAAAATTTATCTATAATGACTTCATGACTTCATCAGTTTTCGTTGCATTCGAGTCGATTTTATTCTTCCCGTACACAAAATAACTAAAGTGATAAAAATCATTGCAGTATATATAATTACAATATTAAAAATAATAGATATAATATTTCGTTCAGAACTCTTTTCGAACTGTGGAACGGTTCCGAATTCACTTTCACCGGTTCGAAATAGTTCCACCAGAATCAAAACAAACCTTACAAGTGCATCAGACACGACATCTGCTCCGAATTAGTTTCGTATATTTCCGTTTCATTCTTAAAACCTAAATATGAATCATACTGCTTGTACAATGTAAGGTTAGGAAATCATTTTCCACAAAATATAGATATATCTGATATTATTTTACAAGTCTCGTATCAACAAATTATTCCGAATGCCATCTTTTATACTAAATAATCCCCGTCGAGACAGTGTGTCGAGAGTTTCCCGTAATTAAGCGGGAAAACCCCTCAAGCCGAATATCGATCTTGTCGAAATCACCACGTGCTCACTACTCACAAACAAAACAACACAAATTTCTACATTTTCCGCACTTATTGGGCAATATCCCACCAAAAATCACTGCACAGAACAAAAACAATGCATCGATACGAGTTTTTAGCCGATCTGATCATAGTAAAATTCCGTACACACACTGCAAAGAGTGATTAGACACCGCGAATGAAGGGCTAAGGGTTCGATGCTGCCCCTGTGTTAAGGGTGGTCGCGTGGGCCTGGGGGAGTAGTGAAGGGGGGTGTAAACACAGGAACGGTGACTCAGACATACACTCTGGACTCGCTCTTGTTCTGCGTTCTGAGTTAGAGCGTCACAGCTGATTACAGTCGCCGAATATATTGGCGGGATAAACATAACTGATGTACGGGGTGTGATCCGGAGGTGATAGATGGTGACTATGACGTATAAGAGTAGGAGGATGTGAGATATTGGGGTGGTATTCGATAAGAATGAACTGGATAGAGTCTTAAGCGATTGCTATAAATTAGAGATTTTCATTTTCTTTTCATAAGAGTGAGTCACTAAGAGAAAACTAAGTTGTATTTATCGCTGACAGATGTGAAATAGAAAATGATTCAGTATATATAGAAAATGGGCTGTAAGGTTGAAAAATAAATATTTCACCAAAAAAATCAAATAAAGCAATTTGCATTAATCTTTCAAAAACAAAAAAAAGTATAATTATATTTATCAATATTATATCAAAAGTATAAATACATTGAAATAATATTTCAATAAACTAGTGTGATATAGAGTCAGACCACAATCTGGTGGTATGTAAGTGTAAAGTAAAGTTAAAAAAGCCAAATGTAAAGAACAGGCCCGAAACGCTAGATATTAGGAAGCTTTCCAACAATAATATTAAACAACAGACGCAGGAGAATTTAAATACCGAAATATCAAAAATCCTTAAAAATAACAATGAACAATGAAATGAAATGAAATAACATGAAAAGTGGAGTGAAATTAAAAAAGATATTAGGACTTCAAGCACTAAGTTTTTACTACCTGATAAGAGAAAAAAGAAAGACTGGATGACTGCAGAAATCCTTGACATGATGGAAGAGAGACGGATATATAAAACTAAAGATACTGCCAAATACCGTGAAACCCATAGACAAATAAGAGCTGAGATAAGAAAAACTAAAGAGAAATGGTTCTCGGAGATATGCGAAGAAATCGAACAGTGCGAAAAGGTATACGACTATCACAATATGCATAAGAAAATAAAGGAACTCACAACAAAGAAAAAGCTACAATATTTTATCGAAAGGGCTGTGCGATGATAATGGAAATCTACAACTAGACCCCGACAAAATAGTTAGAATCTGGGAAACTTATGTGGAACAACAGTTTAATGATGACCGTCCTAGTGGTTGTACACTGAGCAATGATGATACTGGCCCTTCTATTCTAAAATCAGAAGTGGAGAATGCTATAAAGGGTCTTAAAAATAACAAAAGACCAGGCAACGATAACGTATACGGGGAATTATTGAAAATGCTGTGCGAAACAAACAGTCAATCTCTAGACTCACTCGTCAGACTCTTTAACAATATTTATAACAGCGGGGAGTTTCCTGAAGACTGGCTAGAGTCAACTTTTGTTGACATACCGAAAAAACCAAAAGCAAAGTCTTGTGATCAACATCGGATGATAAGTCTAATTAACCACATTTCGAAGGCATACACCAAGGTTATTTACAACAGAATAAGCAAAAAATGCGAGGATAACATTGTAGATTCGCAGTTTGGGTTTCGGAATCCTCTTGGGACAAGAGAAGCACTTTTTAGTCTACAGGTACTCATCCAGCGCTGCAGAGATATGAACAAAGACGTGTATATATGCTTTATAGAGTACGCAAAAGCATTCGATTACGTAAAGCACGAAAAGATAATTGAAGTTCTCCATAAGATCGGAGTCGACTACAGAGACATTCGAACAATAGCGAGTCTCTATTGGGATCAAACAGCTAGAGTGAAAGTAGGATCTACATTGACCAATAAAATTGAAATCAAGAAAGGGGTACGACAGGGCTGTATCTTGTCTCCGGCGCTGGAGGAAAGCACAGAAGGCATAAAGATAAATGGAGAAATAATTAATAACATAAGGTATGCTGATGACACTGTGATTCTAGCAAGTAGCATGGAGGAAATGAGTTGCCTAATGAGTAAGATACAAAAACAAGTGCACAATACGGACCAAATAGATGTTAGTAAGCAAAACCCAACAACCACCACAGCAACTGATATTAGACACTGAAGAAATTGAACACGTGGATTCGTACATTTACTTGGGAACAACAGTTAACTTAAATTGGGATCCAGCGAAGAGAAATACGTATAAGAGTAGAAAAGGCCAGAGCATCGTTCACTAGCATGAAGCAAAATTTTTACCTCTAAAAGCCCTACTCCTTAAAATTCGACTTCTGAAATGTTTTCCGGTTTTGTTATATGGAGGCGTGGACAATGACCGCAACATTGATGAAAAAAGTAGAGGCCTTCGAAATGTGGGCTTACCGACGTATATTACGTATATCCTGGACTGAGCACGTGACCAACGAAGAGGTACTACGCCGGATAGGTAAAGAGAGAGAGGTAGGAATAAGTATAAAGAACAGAAAGTTGGAATACTTGGGTCACGTTATGAGACATAATAAATATAGAGTACTACAGCTAATCGTTCAAGGAAAAATAGACAGCAGAAGGGGTCTAGGGAGGAGAAGACACTCGTGGCTCCAAAATTTGCGGCAATGGTTTGGATTGTCATCTGCTGAACTATTCAGATCTGCCGTAAACAAAATGAGAATAGCCATGTTGATTGCCAACATTCGGAACGGACAAGGCACATGAAGAAGAAGAAGTGTGATATAATACGCCTGTCGAAATGGTTGGCGGTTTCTTTGATATTTACACCATTTTATTACTTGCAACTGTAAAAAAAAGAAATTTTTTTATTGTAAATGAAAGGAAATAGGCAGAATAATGGTCCAGAAAAAGAATCTAATATATCACTTTGTTTGAAATACTTGTTTGCTTTGAGTGGATAGAAGTCAAGAACTATATAGAACTGAGAGGCTTCCTTTTGCATTTACTTATTCATATCATATAATTTGTTTCAATTTATTTTTTTAAATTATCTAATATCAAAATGGATTTTCAAAAAAGAAGTGCTGTTTGGTTACATTTCGATACAATTTCCAATGAAAAAGCTAAGTGTAATGTTTTGTAAAATAATTTATTCTTACAAAAATGCAAATGTTACAAATTTACGAAACATAAAAACCTTACTATAGACAAAAATGATACAAGACGAGAAAGGAGGGAAATAGAATTAGTGGAGTGCCTGGAGCATTCAAAACCGTAAAACCTCGGATTAGAGTTATAGTGAATGAATTAATATGATCGATGTCTGATTAATATTGTTTTTAAAACTATAAATTGCAATGTTAAGCCAACATTTTTTTTGTCCACTCTATTTTTTTTATTGTTTAAACAAATTATTATAAAAACATTAATGTTTTGACCATATATTTTCACTTTAAACAGTATTTTTTTATTTATATGTTAAATTTTACCTGAGTAGGCATATAGGAAAATTTGTCAAAGATATCTGTGTATAAAAATAGCAGTAGGGATCTCGAACAGGTAGAAAAACGTGGAGGGGAGAGCGGAGCAACCAATGGAATTTCTCGGCTAGCTTATGCTTAGTTACAAGTAACACGTGTTCTGTGAATATTGTGCTTCTATAACAGTGAAAATTTGATTTGTTAGTGAACAATTCTTATATCGCTACAGCTAAAGGAAAACACCAGAAGGCATCAGTAAACATTAGGAAACACAAAAACAGTAAAACAAGTGAAGCGTACACAGAGGAAATAAACAATAGGTTCTCTAATATGGCAACTGAGAATGGTGTTGAACAGTCATGGACCATCATAAAAGAATCATTTGATGAGGTGAACAACACTTTTCTACTCGAGATTAAAACAACTACCAAGAATGAGTGGATGACAGAAGAAATATTAGATATGAAGGAACAACGCAGACAATGTAAGATTAGGCAGGACTACACTTTGCACCGAGGCTGAAAGCCTATATAAACTCGGCGACAGCTTCAATCTTCACAAGAAAATTAGGGAAATTCTTGGTTTCTTCAAGAAAAAACAAGCCACTGGTATACATAATGACCAAAATAAACTAATAACGGACCCATGCGATACACTTAATACTTGGAAAATGTACACAGCCAATTTGTTCAATGATGACACAAAAACCACCACAACAGGGAGATCATTTGTATGGCCCAAGTATTTTGTAAGCTGAAATTGTACACGCTATCAAACTATGAAAAAATAACAAAACTCCAGGACCAGATGATATGTACGCAGAAATAATCAAGTTACTTAATGAAGAAAACCTAGACATTATTGTCAAGATCCTTAGCGACATCTACGATACGGGCCAGATTCCAAAAGATTGGCTTCTATATACTTTTATCGCTCTACCAAAAACACCACGTGCGAACTTCTGCAAGGACCACCGACTAATAAGCCTAATGATCACTTTTTAAAACTTTGCCTGAGAATACTTCACACCAGATTGTTTAAGAAATGTGTAGAAGTTAGTGGATGGAGTCAGTTTAGTATGCAAACAATAATACAGTATTGTTTAGATCAAAGAAAGGATGTTTTTGTCTATTCATCGATTACGAGAAAGCATTCGATAATGTAAAACACGAATTGATGATAAAATACCTACAAGAGTTGGGATTGGATGCCAAGGAATATAAGAATTATCGCCAATCTGTATTGGAACCAGACAGCAACAGTAAGTCTTCAAAATTTCAACGAAACAGAAGATTTCTCCATTAAAAAGGAGTAAGGCAAGGTTGTATACTGTCTCCAATGCTGTTCAATTTATACGTAGATAAAGCCTTCGCAAAATGCCTTTGTATTAAAGTTAACGGCATATTTATTAATAACATCGGGTATGCCGATGATACAGCCATAGTGGCAGATAACATCGAAGATCTTCAATGCCTTTTAAATGATCTAACTCGTGCAAGTGAAGCTCAAGTTTGAAAATAAATATCAAGAAGAAAAAAACAAAATGATATATAAGTAGAAATGATTACCCCAACGCAAAGATATATGTCTCTTTGGAGAAGAAATCGAACAGGTCAGGCAATTCAAATACTTGGGTTGTTTGCTGAACGAGGGTTAGGATCCCAAGAATAAAATAAAGAGCAGAGTTGAACAAGCCAGAAATGCTTTTTTGAGGCTTCGTAAGTTTCTGACTGATCGCAAATTGGACTTCAACCTCCGATACAAGATGCTTAAGTGTTACGTGTGGCCTGTTCTCCTGTACGGAATGGAAGCATGGACATTAAAGGACAGTTCCGTTAACAAACTTGAAGTGTTTGAAATGTGGAGCCTGGGTACTTGGGGCACATATTATGAGGAGAAAGGTACTTGGGGCACATATTATGAGGAGACACTTTTCAGCGACTGATACTCGAAGGGAAGGTAGAGGGTAGGAGAGGTCTAGAACGTGAAAAAATGTCATGACTGCGCAATATTCGACAATGGACAGGAATCCACAGCTATAAAAATGCTTCGCAATGCTGCTAAAAACAGAATTATTTAATCCTGAGTATTTAACATCTCACCTGACAAGACGATGTACGGTGGACGCCTACGCAGAAATGCATGGCACCTTAAGAAGAAGAAGAATTCTTGTATCTTTTTATACTGAAAGGGATATTGAAGGCGAAGTTTTTAAATTTAACTATTACAAATTATTTCGTATTGCTTAATTTGGTACTACAGTTCATTATTGAATTAATTAAATACTTACATTTCGATTTATTTATTATTGAATTAAATATTAAATAAATTCATTTCCAGCCCATACCACAGAGAAATCTTTCATCCGCCCTTCCTTACAACCCTCGATAAGAAATATTTGCTTCTCAATTAAATTAATCCAAGTAATCGGTATTTTCCTCGGTAGGTAGCAAAGAGCAAAAAGGGATGTTTTGACAAAGTGAACTTGCTTTTGAATACTGCATTGAATATGCATTTGAATAGAAAAGGACCCTTTTTGGGTATGAATAGATGTTTTCTGTGCGATATTCAAGGGGCAGCGACGTCTTTGGTGATACGTTGGGACTGACGTGTGCGGAGGTTGATGTTTTCATTGATAAGATGATTGGAGTGTATCGACTGAATTAGTATCAGTTTAATGTATGAGTCATCGATGTTGTGAAGGGGTTTTTTATATGGTAAAGGAGATTTGCTGCTCAATTTACCAGAAATCTGTAATATAGATATAAAAAATCCTTTTATGGGGCATTGGAGGAGATTGTATTTGTACTGGTTTGATTTAGTAAAAGAGAAACGTCAGTTAAAAACAGAGAAGAAAACTTTACATAAAAGTTCTAAAAGCAAAAAGATATATTTGAAAGCAACAAATTAAAAATACTAAAATAAGAAAAGCTGAAAAAAATTTCAAACAATTAAAAAATGAAAATATAAGATCAGATAAAAATAAAATGTGAATCAGATCATATAGGTAGTATAAAAATGCTACATTACATACCATTTCAAAACCTGATGAGGGATGAAATTAAGACGTAACATATTGGACACTACAACAATATGGACATTGACCTCAGATAAGAGTGAAGAACCTAGCAGGAAAATTATAACAGCACATATGAGGCTAACGAATGGATTGTCGATGTTTTTGGAATGCTTTAAAGAAACACTGAAAATTCCTTGAAAAGAAGGATAAATAGGGTAACTAGAAGCAAATGATCGTGGTACTCTATGATCGAAAAATCGGGGAAGGGCTGGAAGAAAACATATTTATACAAGAGTGTAGTGAAACCTGCGTTGGTGTACGGTGGTGAAGTATGGCCTGAAAAGAAGATTCGGGAAAAGAAGATGGAGGTAGCTGAAATGAAAATGTTACGGTTGATGTTGAGTAAGACTAGAAGGGACAGGATCAGAAACGACGGAATTAGGAATTACGGAAAAAGCTGGATGATTACAATCTCAAAAAAAGATTCAAGAACAAAGACTGCAATAGTTTGATCATGTCAGACATAGAAATGAAAACTATGTGAGATGAAGAATAGAGCTGTTAGGAGTTGATGGAAAGAGAGGTAAAGAAAACCAAGGAGAAGATGGGAGGTCTGTATGGCAGAAGACTTTAGAGAAAAAGTGGCGTCGAAGAGATGGGAACAGCGACCCTTAAAAAGGAAAAAGCTAAGGAAGAAGAAGAAGAAGATGAGGATTAGGAAGTAAATTGCAGAAAAAATAGCGAAATAAAAGATTATCAAAAAATTAAATTCCTATCGCCATACCTGTATCAGGCAAATTTGATACAAATCATATGCACTACGTTTAAGGTAACACGTCATTTAAAATAACTCACCAATTAGTACAACTGTTCTGTATCAAAATTACTGCTCACCTGAAACAAAAAGAAAAATATTATTTTAGTTTCCGTTTTACCACTAAGATCACTAAAGTATATATTTACTATAGATGTACATCCAAAATAATAACAAACTACAAACCAATAGGAGGAGAAGAGAGAAAAAGGAACATATAAGAGAAACATTCAACAACAAAACTTAAATAAAGAACACCTGACATGAGTGCCAAAATTTTTCTTTCCCTCTATTGTGGACCATTTTTATAATACAACTGAATCGATGATATTGAATTGCTCTTAGTGGACTATATTGGAGATTTTAGATTGTAGTAAGCTGTATAGGCTTAATACTTATTTTTTACCTCGATCTACCTAAAAAAAATTGTGCAAATTCTTAATCTATTTGAACTCTAGGAGTTTTTTCAAAATCTTGTTCCATATTCCCGAAGGTGTAAAAGTAAAAACTAGTCAATTAAGTACTGTAATATTTCTATTATTTCTTTTTAATTTTTGCAGAGAAGTTAGTCCTCCCTGTCTGACTTGCCTATTTTATTATTAATTTAGAAGGCAATGTTCAGTAAAAAAGATTTTCGAGAATCAGTTTCAAGTTTCAGCTTTTGATTTTACGATCCGTTTAGCTTGTATCGGCCACTCTAGGCAATTAGCCTAGTAAAATGTAATTGAACATCTCAGTGAACGACAAAAAATAAAAAGGTAAGGTGAGCCTTTTTATACACCAAAAATTTGCTTGGACAAAATACTGTTTCCAAATTTGACTGAAAATATTGGAATTTTTGGGACGTCCTAACAATATTCAAAATTATTTAAAATATTTCGAGAAAAACACTGTAAAGAAAATATTGGCGGATTTTAGGTAAAATTTTTATGAGGATTATAATTATAGAATAAGCAGACCGTACAGTATTTGATGATGGTACTAAAGCGATAACTTTTTAAAATGCTTTATCGAAGGAAGCTAAACCTATATCGTGAATTTTATTAGCAGGGCCAAAATTTATTTCACACACAATTTTATACAATTTCACAAAATACACGATAATTGGAGAAGATATAATAATCAGCTTTTGGACACGTTATAGTATTATAGGATATGTTTTACTAGAGTTTTATAGACATTACACTTTCTGTTCCCGATGCTCAATCCGGCTTCCGACGTCATTTCTCAAGCAATCAACAATAAACAAGATGTCGGTAGCAACTATATTTAACATTGAAGGGGCATTTAATTCAATCTCCCAATTTAGATGGTAATATTCTCTCATTTGTAAAAAACTGTCTAACTAAAAGATCCTTTAAAGTCCTTGCCAATAGTAAACTTTTGTAATCTCTTCCTCAAATTCAAGGATCTGAATTAAGTTTAACTCTATTTATTCTTACAATCAATAAAATTCGCAGGTCCTTTCCTGCTGCTCTGAAAATATATTAAATTCGCTGATGACCTAATCATTTACTGCCATGGTAAATCTGTCCCCACCAACTTATACAAAGTGCAGTAAATCTACTTCAAGATAGATCTAACAAACTAGGCTTATCACTCTCTTAGAACAAACCAAGTTAATACAATTTTCCAGAAGGACCTCCACTCCTTACCCCAAATTTTATTCAACAATTCTCCTATTTCCGTTGTTAATCAATGTAAAATTCTCGGTTTGATATTTGACTCCAGATTAAATTAGAAGAATCAAATCTCTGAGCTTAAAACCAATTGTTTTAAAAGGCTGAACGTTTTTAAAATCCTTAGTTATCTTCAATGGGGTGCCGATGAAACTATTTTATTAAGAGACTACAGAGCCCTCATTCGATCTAAGCTCGACTACGGCAGCTTTGTCTATTCCTCTGCCTCTTGATCTGGCATAGATTCATTAAACTTTGTTCACACTAGCGCACTCGGTCTACGTCTAGGTGCTTTTCGTTCTAGTCACATCAAGAGCATGTACTGTGAATTCAATAAACCTTCTCCCACCCTAAGGCGACAATCTTTTCTACTTTCGTATGCATGATCGAGTGGAATATGCCAGAATTGTCGCCAATATCCACTAATTGGATAGGGCACCAGAAAAAGACGAAGATTTATATTTAATACTTATATTCCTCTACCAATGGCCATAGTAGTCAAGGTACTTTATGTAAATAAAAAAAACTTTTTGTTCAAACAAATATTAATTGCTTTATCCTCTGATAAAATATTTCTTTTGGTTTTCTGCATATTGTAGATGTAATCCCTTACTTTTTATTGTGTATCCTTAATAAATTGCCAAGCAATACAAAATAAGGTATAGTTTTTTCCAATAGTACAATAAATAAAACTTGTTCTAATTGATTATAAAAAATCATCGGTGGCTCTAATAAAACCACTTCTTTGTATTCTGTTTCCGACACAAAAACCACTACCATCGAGAACTAAATAACTGTACGAATCCCATGCTATCGGTACTCTTTTCAGTTCGTAGGAATCCAAAACATTTACGACCAGAAATCTAAACTACATAACATAAATAGCCACTGGACGGACTACTAAAAGATCAATAAAGATTTCTTAATGCCTTTCTTGGTAAATTGGAGGTTACCGAAGGAGTGGACAGCTTAGATGGTTACTAAATGATGTGAGTAGTGATATAAAATAAAAAAATCATAATTATTCTTAACTTTTAAGCAGATTTCACTTTTAAATCAATAGTTTTGATAATATTTATCTAAATTTAAATGAAGTAAGGGAGAGGCTGGTACAGTGGCCACCATTCGAGTACATTCAAGATAACTTTAATATAAATCATACTAACAACGTCAAAACACTTGGTAATTTAGAAATGTACTCTGTAATCCTAAAAAAATACAGGTTAAGAATGGGTAGCTAATTTTGTTTTTTCATAAAATGTGGCCACTCTACCAAACTAGATGGTACAATGGCCACAAAGGTAAGGTACAGTGGTCATTACTTGCAATTCTTATATTTTTATTTATAATATTCATAAAAAAAGAAAAGTAATATTAATCTTTAACTAATATTATAAAATGATAAATCCGCGTTAAAAGTAAACAAATTTGCTGTTCGTTGTGTTGCTCCAGCACTTTTTGGTTGGATTAAAATGAGTTCAACATCTTCATTTGTAAATGTGGCAGAATCTCTAACTGTAGGTAATGAAAACTGTATACATTGTATTCTTGACCAGAAGAAAAGGCTTCTGTAACTTGTGCAACATAAAATTTTGAAGTTTTCTTTATTTAAAACCTCACCATAACAAATGAATTCACTTCCACCATTCATAAGGATATGTCTTCATCAGAAACTTCACCTACTTCTAAAAATAGACTAACATCGTCGGAATCCACGACATCGGACAATTCAATATCACTGTTACTGTCATCACTGAGTATGCTTTTATTTTTCTTTGTATTACTTCTATTCGACTTGTTTGAACTACAAAAATCTTTTTACTATTTTCTTAGTTTTCTTCACTCTACTTTGTCATGATATTCTTTCTGCTGTTTCCGCTTCTATTCTTTTATAAATTGGTGTATCAGTTAAAATTTCAGTAGTTTTCTTGGTCCTTTGTTTTTTAATGGCAATAAGGTAGCTTCAGGGTATAGTTGCAGTAATACAGGGGAAATAAATCGATTTTCGGGTGTGTCCTTGGAAGCTGCCATCGCTTCATAAAACAGTTTTCTCTTCAGGTGTTATTTCGATGGATATTTTTAATTTGTTTCTGTTTTTTTTATCTGGACAAGTTAATGTTGAAAGGAACTGAATGTTCATTTGTGGTATATCGCTAACATTTGAATTATTTGGTTGTTGTTCTTTTTGATGTATGTTTGGAATGTCTATTACGGTTGAAGCCATAAAATCATCGTCATTAAAAATGTTATCATTGAATGGAAACTACCAACCCAATGGCTTCCAGTTTCAAGCAACATCGCTCCACCAGCAACAAGATGACTAGCCGCACTCAACACTAGTTCAAAAATCACAACAAAACCCAGAACTACCGATAAACACAGACATCGCTGAACTACACCAAAGGCAGTTAAGACTGAAATCCAGATAACCACCTACTAGACCTGCTACAAAATTGGCTGTTTTCACTACTACCGAAGAGCACTGGATGGGCGAATGGAATCCAGGCATCAGAAATTCCAGTCTAATAGAAAACCCCACAATTAAACCAGACAGCTTTTCTCTTCCCCGTCGTGAATGGGGCAACCTAAATAGAATACGAGTTGGTCATGGAATTTGTAACAAATCGCTGAATCAATGGGATATACATGCCAGCCCGGCATGTGACAAATGCAGCGCTGCTGAACAAACAATTAACACATCGTCTTCGAGTGTCCAGCCACCAAGATCTTTGGCAGCCTTCAAGAAATCCACCAACTTACTCCCAAGGCGAGAAATTGGCTTCGAGGATGTAACCTTCGACTAATAATTTTAATTTTATATGTTCTGTGTCAGTGTTTACTTATTTGCTTACTTATTTATTGATGTTATTGTCACTTTTTGGATGGAAATACCCCAGTAGCTTGAAAAGCTGATACCACATTAACTACTATTTAAATAGGAATAAGCCACAGTTAAAGGTTAAAGTTTGTTTATTAAAGTTTCAATTTCCTTTTCGGAAATCGTTCTTAAAATACAAACATCACTAATCTTTGTATTGCGAGTTAGACTGCACTAGTCTGTGTAGTTCAAAGTTATATTGTTTACGCCATATACCATTTTCATTTATCGTACCGTATATTTTGCTCAGTACTTTACGGTCGAAACATTCTAGCATACTTTGTCAGGGTCCAGGTTTCCGAGCCATACGTTAGCACCAAGGTGTCAGAGTTTTATACAACTTACATTTTGTTTGCCTAGATAGGTTTCCTGAACTAAGTTGAGGTAGTAAACCATAATAGGATAAGAAAGCTAAGTCAAATAAAACCAATGTTGTTTGGACATCCAAATTCCTGAAACGTGGTAAATAGTAAAAGCTATAAAACTCGCTAAAAAAAAGAAACTAATCACCAAAATCTTTCAAATCAAAGTAGGTGGGTATCCACAATATCTGAAACTTGACAAACAGTACAAAATATATCAATGTTAGAAAACGACGATGGCGACATCAGTCGAGGGATAAGTCTCCATCATGATTTTCTTTACCTTTATCCGTATGCGGGCTCGTCTTATCTAGTTACATTTCTTCATATCTATCATATCAATACCAACCCTCTTTACCTACATATTCTGCCTAAGCGTCCCCCCGAACTTCTTTAGTAATCCTTTGCTTCCTCTCTCCTTCAAGGAACCCGCAGGTCAAGACTAGTCAAAAGAGGGATTAGTCTATTGAATGCAATCTAGAAAATGTATTGCATATTAAAAATAATAATAAAACACAACCTAGAGCTCATATGAGGGTGGAATATATCAACGAGAGAAAACGAGAAAATATAAGCTCTGGCAATGATCTATCTCATATTATGATAATGGTAAGTGTCAATCTTCTTCTTACCGTGCTCCATCCCAAAGGACATTGGCGATCATCATGTCCTATTTGACTCTATCTGCAGCCATTCTGAAAAATCTATTAACGTTTTATCGCTCCATTGTCTCAGATTCTTCAACAAGGTCGTGCGTCTTCTCCCGGCACTCTTTTGCCTTCCACCTTCCCTTGTATGGCCAGCTGCATCAATTCATATTTCTCGTTTGTTAGTATGTGACCAAAGTAGCTCATTTTTCTTTTCTTTATAGTATTTATTATTTCTTTATCTTTTTTCATTCTTCGTAGCGTTTCCGCATTTGTTATGTATTGTATCCAAGACAGATTTTCCACATTCGTCGATAACAGCACATTTTAAAGTGTGTTTTCCTGTCGGCTCTGTAATTGTCCAGGCCTTAATTCCATACAACAGGACAGAGAACACGTAGCATCTCAATCTATCTATCTATCTAATCAGCCTTAAACGCCTACTCTTGGGCATAGGCCTCCCTTGGTAATCTCCATTGGTCTCTATTTTGGGCGATCTGCATCCAGTCCTTTCCTGACGTTCTCTTAAGGTCGTCAGTCCATCTCATCTGTGGTCTTCCTCTTTTTCTTTTCTTTTCCCATGGTCTCCAGTGTAGAATTCGCTTATTCCATCTTTCATCTTTTGCCGGAGAGCGTGACCGGCAAAGTTCCA
Organism: Diabrotica balteata; assembly: GCA_918026665.1. Lineage (NCBI taxonomy): Eukaryota > Metazoa > Arthropoda > Insecta > Coleoptera > Chrysomelidae > Diabrotica > Diabrotica balteata. The sequence continues at coordinate 177,616,668 of OU898278.1, read as the reverse complement.
TTTAAGTTTTGCAACCTGTTTTGATACATCGTTCACCTTTGTTTTTTCTCTGATCCATGAGTTTCTTTTCCTGTCTTTAAGACCGATACCATTGCTCTTTGTGTTTTTGGATATTCTGTCGATGTTCTCCTTTGTGAAAGTCCATGTTAGTGAGCCATATGTGATAACTGGTAAAATGCACTGATTAATTACTTTCGTTCGCATATATTGAGAGAACTTTTTATTTTTTTAGAATATATGATAGTTTACCAATTGAGGCCCATGCTAGTCTAGTTCTTCTTTTTATTTCTTCTGTTTGATTGTCCCTGTTCAGCTTTATTATCTGTCCTAGGTATATGTATTCTGCCACCTGCTCTAATTTATTCTGTTTGACTACTATTTCTAATTGGTCTTCTTGGTTTATCATAGTCTTGGTTTTACTATAGTTCATCTCTAGACCTACCTCTGTCGCTTTCCTATCTAGTTCCTCAACCATCTTCTGTAAATCTTCCTTTTTATTGTTATCAGGACTATATCGTCTGCATATCTCAAGTGGTTCAAGAGCTCTCCATTTATCCTTATTCCGTATGTATCCATTCTAATTTTTTAAATATGTCTTCCATAGCCTGATTAAACAATTTTGGTGATATTGTGTCTTCCTGTAGCGTGTTCGTTCGTCAATTTTATTGTGGTACTCGCATTTTTGTATATGTTTGTACCTGTAATCAATTCTGCCGTTCTGTAGTGAGTTTTTGATGGCCCAATGTTCTATGCTGTCAAACGCCTTTCGGAAGTCTATGAATGCCATGTATAATGGGATTTGATACTCGTTCGACTTTTCAATCAGTATTTTTACTGTTAGCAGATGGTCACTAGTCACTATTACTAAAACCCTTTCTGAATCCCGCTAGTTTTCTTGCTTGGTATTCGTCACGCTTAGTTTTTAGTCTATTTGTCATGATCTTCGTTAGTAGTTTAAATACAACTCTTGGTAATGTTATAGGTATGTAGTTTTCTAAGTTCTTTCGGTCATCTTTTTTGAACATTAATAGTGTCTCCGCATCGTTCCAGCTATCGGGTATTTCTTTTGTGGTCAATATTTTGTTCATGAGGATATATAGGACTTCTCTAGTTATTTTCCCTCTTCTCTTCAGCATCTCTGCAGTTATTCCATCTTTTCCAATTGACTTATGGTTTTTTAATTCTTGAATTGCTTTTTTGATTTCTGTTTTACTTATTTCTGGTTGTAGGTCAGAGTTTATATTCTTTATTTACATCAATACTCTAGTTTTAATTTCAATGTTGAGTTTTCCATTGCATAATATTGCTTTCATCTTATTTAAAGCACTTCTAGCTATCTCAATACGCCGTTTTATTTCCGTACTTTTATCCCATTCTTCATTTAGTTCGCAACCTAAGTACTGATATCTGTGCACCCTGCCTAAAAGTTTTCCTTTACTGTAAACACTGTCTTCCTCAATCTTGTTCTTGCTTCTTCTTCTTCGCGTGCCATATCAGAACTATCCGACGTTGGCGATCACCATTGCGAAGGCTTCTCGATCTTCTGCAATAACGAATAATTGTCCTGCATTTGATATCTGACTTCATTCACGAATGTTTTTTAACCAAGAAACTTGTTTCCTTCCTACACCTCTACGGCCCACTAGTTTGCCTTTAAGGATCAGTTGTAAAGTTTTATATCGACTTACCCTTACTATATGTCCCAGATAAGACATTTTTCGATGTTCTTGCTTACCACCATGATTTTTGTTTTATTTGTATTCAGTGCCATTCCATAAGTTTCTTATTTTATAAAGTCACCATCATCTCTTGGTGCTTTTATACAAGCGTCAATAATACAGAGAATTAGAAGGAAGAAATAAGTTATAAATACACATTTTACAAAAACAATAAATCAGATAATTAAAGGAAGACAAATCCGATGATTTGCACAGTGATAACCAAGTAATATGCTAATATATTATTGTAACGCACATTCTGTGAAAAACCAAGAAACGAGGAAGATGCCTATCTTCACAGAAAAAGAAGACTAAATCTGGATACGCTGAAGAGAAGCCTGGCGGAGGGTAATTGGAAAGATATGAAGATATAGGAAGGAGCTAGGACGTCTACATTCACTCTCGTACTAAGCCGACTTCCCTGATTCTTGATATGGTCTGTTCGAACAAAAAATATTTTTATAAAATCTCACGAAACAAATTGATTCATTTATTATGCGTAGTCGGCAACTTCCTAGTATATAAATGGTTTTCTATAAGGCGTATCCTAATCGTTTTGGTTTGTTTCGCCAATCTCCAACGGTCACTAATTTCCCTACAATCGATATTCAGTAATTCCCAATCCCCCGTTCACTTTCTAGAGTCAGCCTTAAATCACGATTTATATCGAACGACACGTAGAAAATATAGAAGTCGTTGTTGGAGGCAAGACGGGACCGTTAGACATGTTGTTAAGTGACACTTCTGTTAGCTTGGACCTTTTGATATGTATCTTATGCATACCATACAACGAGATATTCGGATTTTTACAGGTGAACCTACTCTCGTAGCTTGCTTTATGCTGAAAATTCTGTCCGGTCGGTCTTGTACTACCTGATCGGCATTTATAATTATAGACCGAGGAAGAGAGTCCTCAGTCGCTGATGGTAATATATGTTCAGATATTTAAATAAATAAAATACCTGTTTTCTGGTCGTTTTTACATTGTATAGAATTTCTCGTAATGGATGGATGATGTGCTTCTTGTATACGAGTTTATGGACAATTTAAATTATTTATAGACGACATTTATTTGAAAATGCAATATACGGTGCATTTAGAAAGTGTTGAACATATGGAAAAATAGTCTTAATGTCCGAAAATTGAATTTTTATTGTTTTTTGTGTTATGATATAAAATTATTCTCTAAAATCGTCTCTTTCCAACTAAATATAACACATCATAGTAGAAAACTTCTTCTTTTTCTTACGGTGCCTATCCGCTCCAGATGTTGGCGATCAACATGGCTATCCTAATTTTGCTTGCTGCTATTCTGAATAGTCCGGTTGTCGATGTATTAAACCACTTTCTCAGGTTTTGAAGCCAAGATATTCCTCTTCTCCCTGGTCCTCTCTTTCCAAATACCTTACCCTGAAGAATGAGTTGCAACAAGCCGTATCTCTGTTCATTCCTCATAACATGGCCAAGATATTCTAGTTTGCGTTAATAATCTCGCATTCCTTGCCTATTCTACGTAGGACCTCAACATTAGTCACACGATCCACCCATGAAATTCTTAAGATACGTCTGTAACACCACATCCCGAATGCCTCGAATTTTCTTAAGGAAGCTTCGGAAAGTGCCCAGGCCTCTACTCCGTATAATAAGGTAGAAAATACATAGCATCTAATGAGAGAGATTTTGGTAGCAAGTGGTAAATCATGACTTCTGAAAAGAGACTTTATCAATATGAACGCTGATCTCGCTTTTCCTATGCGTTGTTTTATTTCACTGGAGTGATTTCATTGGCTGTTAATGTTGGTACCAAGGTATGTGTAGCTGTCTTTTTATATGTGATACACGCGACATTATTCTTTGCAAACCGTTCAGACTATCTGCAAAAATTACTGCGTCGTCGGCACATCTAATGTTGTTTAGACGCATTCCGTTGACTCATACGCCTTCTTGTAGTTCTCCCAGCGCTTGCTCGAAGATATATTCAGAGTATATATTAAATAACACCGGGGACAGAATGCATCCTTGCCTCACTCCTCTATCTATGGAGACTGCCTCTGTCAATTGATTATCCACTCTAATATTGGCTGTTTGGTTGTAAAATAAATTATAGATGATTCTCAAGACCCTATCATCTAACCCCACTTCTTTCAAGATGTTTATAAATTTATCATGTTTCACTTTATCAAATGCCTTTTAATAGTCGATAAAACAAATATACACATCGCAGTTAACATCCCTGCATCTTTGTATAAACACTTGGACAGCGAATAGAGCCTCTCGGGTGCCTAAGGAATCGCGGAATCCAAACTGCGTCCATGATACTTGTTCTTCGCATTTTTTATATATTCTGCCGTGTATCACTTTCAAGAACGTTTTAAGTAAGTGGCTCATTAGGCTAATTGTTCTGTAGTCTTCGCATTTCTTGGCATTTACTTTTTTTGGTATGGTCACGAAGGTCGACTTTAACCAGCTTTGAGGTATTTTTCCAGTTACTTATATGTTGTTAAATACAGTAGTTATCCATTTTATTCCCTGTTCATCCATAAGTTTAAGGATTTCTGCACAAAACTCGTCAGGCCCTACCGCTTTACCATCTTTAGTTCTTTTAATAGCTGATGTGACTTCTTCAATGGTAATCGGGGGTCCTGTTTGGCATTCAGAGTCTTCAATGGTAGTCTGCCTTTCATCTGCAAAAGTTACTTCCACATAATTCTTCCAAGTGTCTAGTTTTTCTTCCACAGTTAACAGTGGTTTGCCTTGGTTATCTGCCAAACATCCAACTCTTCTAGGTTTGTTTCTTTAACCTTTTTTGTGCATATTAAATGTATCGTGTTTATGCTGCAATTGCTGTATTTCCGAACACTGTCTTCTTAGATGTGTATCCTTAGCTATTCTAATAGTTTTTTTGATCTTTTTATCGATTCTTTTGTATAATGACATGTCTTGATCTTTGAACTTTCGCCTCTCTTTTATCATATCTAGAATCTCATTTGTCATCCACGATTTCTTCTTAATTTTTGGTGATTTGAGAAATTTCTCTCGTATGTCTTTTGCAATTGTATGTAACTTTTCTAGCTCCTGGTCCATTCATCATCCAGCCGAATTTTCACATCCATTGTTGGATATAGGCCTCCTCCAAACGTCTCCAGTTCTCTCTATCTCTAGCTGCTGCAATCCAGTTTGTTTCTATTCTCTTTAGGTCGTCGGTCCATCGGGTGGGTGGTCTGCCTCGACTTCGCTTGTCGGCTCTTGGTCTCCACTCCAATAATCTCTTCGTTCATCTTCTGTCTTCCATTCTAGCAACATGTCTAGCCCACCTCCACTTTTGTTTATTGATTCGCAGTATAATATCGTCTACGCCAGTTTGTCGGCGTATCTCCTCATTTCTTACTCGATCTTTGAAGGTCAGGCCCAGCATTGATCTCTCCATTCGCCTTTGTGTTACCCTCAGTTTTTCGGCAGTAGCTTTCGTTAAAGTTAAGGTCTCTGCTCCGTAGGTCAAGACTGGTAAGATGCATTGGTTAAATGCCTTCCTTTTCAGGTGAATTGGGATATTTGTTTTAAAAATGTCTCTCATCGAATGAATAACGATGATTCAATAGCGATTCAACAATCGATGATTGAATAACGGTATTCAAATTGTTCTGTATATACCGCTTTACACTATGTTCTGTGTGTTGGTCCTTTAATAGGTTGATGTCGAATTTTGGATTGACACTACGTCTAACCTTCTTTAGCCTGAGCCTAATTTCTATGGATACAAAATTATTAATCGTTTTATTTAAATTACAAAATTATTAGTTCGTTAGTTATTTGCTGATTGTTCTGTTCTAGTAAGTTTTCTGTTTGAAATACTAATTTATTTCATATTTGTGATATATTATAGTGTTGAAATGGGACACAAGAAGAAAGTAGGTACTAGATATGCGATTTACAACATAAAGAAAAACAAACTAAAGGTTGTAGCAAGCCCTGTTCCATCTAGGCCTAGTTTACAAATTAGTGTTGCCCAAATGCAAGAACAAGACGAGACAGTCTTGGTCTTGGTCTTGCGCCAATACACCTGGCCTTGGTCTTACACCAATACACAGTTGGATGATCAAATTGAGACATATCGCAAAAAACTTGATTTTTTCGAGAACTGTATGAAAATAAACGACCTCACACGTTTTCCTACGTGTTTCGAAATAAATCAAGAAGAAACCATGGTCCATTTCTCGAGGTTTGCAAAACTTCTTACAAAAAGAAAAAGAATTCGATAAAAGGTTTTCGGAATTTGATGCACTAAAACCGGATCTTAAGGTTTTTAACAATCCAATGGGAGTCAACATCCAGAACCAATCAGCAGAATACCAATTAGAACAGTGCGAACTACATACCGATTCGTTTTTTCAAGCAAAGAAAAATAAAGACATTAGTACCTTTTGTAAGTTAGTCTCCAAGGATCGTTTTCCTAAACTTCGTAACTTTGCATTGAAACTATATTCAATGTTTGGTAGTACATAGGTAGTACGTATATATGTGAAAGTACATCTTCTGCTTTAAAGCATATTAAAACTAAAACACATATGCCCGATTTCACCAACGATACCTAAACAGTTGCCTTCAAAAGTAATTGTTATCGAAAAGAACTTTCTAAGTCAATACTTAGGAACACTAGCGTTTCACAACTAAAAGAACTGCTTATCTAGGAAATTCTTTCTTAGGTATTACCTTGGGTACATTTGAACTATTATTAATAAATAAAAAGAAGAATAAGAAGTTATAACCTTATTTTTTTATTTGTTATTGAATTGTTTGTTTTCCAAGTTGGTTTTATTCATTTTTGTCGTGTTATAGTTATTTTTATTAGAAGTTAGTTATTTGTAAATAAGGTTTGTTTACTTTTGTAAATTATTTATATACGTCTAGTGAAATGGAGGAAAAGAAAATTTCATATTAAATAGGCGGAGAGCATATTAAATAAAGTTAAAAATGAGTTGATTACAATGTTATATTATACAGTATAATACATTTTTTATCTAATTTTAATTTCAGATAATGAAGAAGTGCCACCAGGTCTATTGTCATTATTGAAATAATTTTAAAATAAAACATATCTTGAAAATTGTTTTTTATTTGATATTTTTAATAATACACTTTTAATGAAATCATGAATGGGTTTTTGAAAGAAAATACCAGTTTGTTAGGTAGAGAATATTATTTTCTATTTGTTCCAACACATATAAAACTGTTGGTTTAGACATTCGAAACCTTTTTAAAAAATCCATATCGTCCAAAGTTTCAAAATAATTTGGTCGATTCTTGATAACTCGAGGTCTTCTTTCTGTTTCTTCTTCAGAATCAGGTTCGGAATCGAATCGATCTAGATTTTCGATAAACTGTAGTGCTTCCATATTATAAATAGTACCAAAGCAACAATTAATTAATATAAAATAATACAAAAATAACTAACTATGGAGTAACAACACACAAATTACGGTAAGAAGCAAATTATTGACAAATTTCACAAGTACATCCGTCAAAACTGTTAAAAACATAACCTCACTTTTAACTGTAAGTAATACCTAAACTGTTTAGGGAGATCGCAAAACGTATCCTACCATTAGGTAATGCTTAAGCTGTTTAGGCAATTTTTAGCGTATGGTGAAATCCGTTTTAGAGTTAGGAAGTACCTAAGCCCGCTTAGGTAATTTTTAAATATTTAGGTGTCGTCGGTGAAATCGGGCAATAATCGCATGGAAAACGATTCTCTGTAAGCGTGAATTAGACTCACTACGACTAGCATAGATATAGATGTGCAAAAGTTAGTTGAGGATAAACCCTTGCCTTAAATATCCCATTGATTTAACCTTACCAAGTTCCTGGTAAAGTTTTATTGAAAAATGTAAAAAAAAGTAAAGTAGAAAATAAAACCTAAACTTTTTTGGTTTTTTTTTTGTAAAAGCATTTTTAAATTTTCACTCTAACTTAACAAAAATCTACGTGGAACTAAACAATACATCTAGTTTCAAAATAAAAAAAATTAGGTCCCTAAGTGCTTTGGTTACAGAGATATTATGTGACATAATGTTAACATTGTCGTCAGATGGGACTTCGGTTGCCCTATCTGATTTCTTCGTATTGCTATTTCACTATCACTTTTAATACATTATTAAAAAATAATAATAATACCGAGAAATGTTTGTTCCTGATAGTGGGTTTATAATTATATTAAACAAACATAAAAACTGATTAAATTTATAGCCTTGTTTAAGTTCTTTCTCCGTTTTATTATACAAGTCTAGTAATTAAAATAATCGATAATATTTAATTTCTATTTTATTAGTACTGTTATTTCCCCAGACAAAGCTTCCCACAACTTAACTGCTTTTCCTGTCTCCACGGCGTGTTCGATTGCATGAAGACGGGGCCTCTATTATATAATAAACTAATCAATTTTAGTTGTACGGGACATTCCACAAAAATAGTTTCAACTATTACTCGTTGTGGCCAAAGCAATAGAGACTATTAAATTTATTAATGGGATTTTAACGGCATTTGGAGCCGACATATCACACAGTGGAAATCTATGGTATCTTCACGACACTTTTACCGGTGGACACCTACAGGGAGAAAAAGTTCGTGAAGGGAAAAGTTTGTTGGTAAAAACAAACGGTTCAAAAGCAGATATTGCTAATTTTCTAAAAGCAATTACGTACGTAACAAACAAAAGGTCCTTTCTAGTAGTTCTACTTCTTCTTCGTCTTCTGTAATTCTGCTTGTTCATTGGCGGATTAATACTGACTTTTGGTGAATTTTTTAGTGAAAGTCTTTCTATTATGACTTCCGTTTTGTTGTTTTGGTCAATGTTTTCGATAGCTTTTATAATATTTAGTGGAACTTCTTTATTAAACAGAAGATGGATTACAGCTTTGAGTCTTACTGATCAAATATCTTAGCTGATCAAATATCTTCTTTAAGTGAATCAGACACAGAAATAATGGTCTATTAAACTCTAGTGCTTTCTCAGTAATTTGTTGTATGACGCATAGTGCATCTGTATACGATCTTCCACTACGAAAACCCCATGTTTCATATGCTAAGCTTATCCTCTGATTCATTATTTCTTGTAAAATTTTAGTTGTAAAGCTTTAGACAAGTATTTAACATGTTTATGCCTCTGTAATTTTCTGGCTGTTTTTATCTCCTTTTTTGAATAGTAGAATTAGTGAGCTCGTTCTCCATTCTTCCGATATTTTATTGTGTTTTATTATTTTATTATGGTCCCGCTTGGATATCCGATCTTTCGATCGGATAGCCAAGCGGGCTAGGCGGCTGGCTTCTCATTCGCTTCAATGCGAGAGATGTCAGTTCAAATCCCCAGCTCGGTGTACAGAAAACAAAAAGGCTAACGCAGCTATATTTCCTTTTAAAAACCATGAAAAGTTGGACCTTCTAGTATTTGGAACATTAATTCTCATTACACACAAAATATATGAAAGATTTTGAGTAAAAGAAACTGCTTAACGTAAAAACACCAATCAACAAATTTATATCTACATAATAATATTAATTGACAGATGACTTTGAAAAAAATAACAAGCGTGGCGTTTGTTGACCTTTCTACAGCGAATGAAATCGTAAACCAAAGAAGTCAAGACTTGTCACCAAAATGTACAAAGAAGTGTCAAAAGACAAATTAACTTTATACTAAGTAATATTGTGGAACACATCAAAGGGCTCAGGGTTGTAAGCGGGTTCCCCTGCTATATAATATATATATATATATATATATATATTGTTATGATTTTGTATTTTTGATTTTAATTTATTTACTTGAAACAATCACAAAAATATACTTTCTCGTTATCAATGTCCTAAAAAATAAACTTCTGATATTTCTTATGTTCAGTGAGTTCAAAGTTTTCTAGTTGTATTTATCGGGATAGGAAAAACAAAGGATAATAATAAAAAGTATAATACATAAAATACAGATATTTTTTATTTTATAAAAAAAAACAATTATTAAATTTGCCGTTATCTTTTCAATCAGCGAATATGCATGTAATGAAATTAATACAAAAAGAAAATTTTAATTCTTATTTTCTTCTTGAGACAAAACAATTTGAAACTAATTTAAATTTGGATACCTTTATAAACTTTTATCTGCCTTATATTTAAAAAATCTATTTTATTATGGAAACAAAACTTTAAAACATTTGATAAACGTAAAAAGGTCTAATCATGCTTTAAACTGGTAACAACAATGAGGTAAACAAATCGCATTTAAGATTTACACACCTTTCAACTTGAAAAAGGAAAATATCTGACCTTTCTTCCCTGGATTGTTTTAGGACCACACAAAAAATTGTCCACCTTCCACAGCAATGTGTTCTTCCACCTTGCGCCTCGGCTTCTTGTTTCAGTATCTGCTCCTTCAGCCAATTTAACTGACTTAATTTAACCTCCTGACTCAATTCTCCAACACTTAACACACGAAAATCACTTCTTCAAACATTCATATAACTTCTTCGTGACCCAAGGATCTCTTTTCTCACCTGGTGCCACAACTATTTAACACGTATTCCAGAAAACTGCACACTTTAGATTCAAGGATTTCTTTACATCGACTTGCAATCTACTTCTTCCACAATTCTGCTAACAAGACTGGTAACTTTATCCACTTAACAATGCCGGCCTCCAACTCACGAACACACCGCCTGTCGAGACGCAACCTTTCTTTTCGATCACTCAAACATCACTGTCTTCTCGAACCAACAAAAACTCTATCAACCCTCGGTCTGTCGATTTCCCCTTCCAAAAAGATCGTCTCATCACAAAATCCAAATTTGTTTACCACACTTGTTGGAATGCTAATTACCGTTTTCAAGCAAGGAACTTTAATCTTTTAACAATGGTCATTTCCTTGTAAACAAATAATTTTTATACATTTCAAAGATTTTTGCCTTAGTCATAATAGAAGATTTATACAACACAATACCGGACTAATCCTTCAGGTAACAGCTTATTTTCTATAATGTACAAATGGTTTGTCAATAACTCGTTTAGAATGGCTTAGTTCTTTATAAGTCATAAAATTTCGGTACTAATCTATCTATTTACAAATATACAAACTTTCTATCTTAAAATTAATACATATTTTGTCTTCAGATTTCTTAAAAACTTACTTCCGATGGATTCCTTAATTATTTTTGTTCCTTCCGCGTTTGTGGAAGAAGAAGTATAATAAATCCCCGCCTTTGCATATGATAAAAATTACTGAATTATGTAGGGATTTTTCTCTTATGCAAACATTCTTTGTCTCTTATTCATAATATTTATAAACATCGTTGATATTATATATTCCCCTAATCTTGTCTGAATCCAAATGCTTCAAAACATAACTATTTATACCATTATCATTGTTTATTACGTAAGGACCCTCAAAAACAAGCATTAACTTTGCGCATACATTGCCAGGGATGTTGGACACTCGCAATGCTCTCACCATAACCTTCTCACCTTTTTAGAAAGTAACTGGTCTTCTTTTCCTATTTTGATCTTGTCTCTGGATATATTTTTCGTTTGCTCTCCGCAATCTCCTTTGCACATCTTCCATTATCTGTGTGTATTCCTTTTGTTTTATATCTTCCCATGGCCTTATCGGCATTATCCCTTTCATTATATATTCTGGGGTTTCTTTCGTTACGGTGCTTGGGATGGTATTTAAATACATTTCTACTTCGGACACTTTCCGATCCCATCGTCGATGTTGACCATCTGTTGTAATTCGAAGAAATTTCGTCACTTCCTGTATACATCGTTCCGAAGGATTACTCTGAGGATGTCTGATGCTAACAAAATTTGTCTCTATTCCCCGTTCTCGAAGTTGTCCCTTGAAACGATCATTCCTGAAGTATGTTGCATTGTCTAGAAGAATCCTTCTTGGTGTTCCTACTGTGGCTATAAAATTGTCGATGTTTCTCATTATTTCTTCGCCTTTCGTGGTCCGGCAACTGTATAATTTTACATATTTTGAAAATACATCTATCATGACTAAAACATGTTTATTCCTCTTCGTTGTCATAATTAGATCGCTTAATATATCTATTGCTACAATATCTAATTTGTTCCGGGATATAATATTTTTCGTAACGTTTTCATTCTTGAAATTCCTAATTTTATACTTTTGACAGATCGGGCACTTTTGTGTAATCTCCTTTGTAATGCGGTAATCCTGTCGGCAAATATAATTTTCTCGAAACACCAGCCAAACTTTTCTGCTGCCGATATGTCCATTGTCTTCATGCAATTTCTTTATAATCTTCTCTGCCAATGTTTGTGTCACCAAATATAGTTCCCTTCCGTCTATTCTCTTGAAATATACCTATGTCGTTTTCCATCTCCGCTCTTCTTTTTTCTTTTTCCTCTAATTCTCCTTGATCTCTTCTTATTTCATTTAATGAGAATACACCTTCTTCTTCTGTCAAGATATTTAGTCCCACATGTAACGTAATTGCTTCCTTTTTTCCCGTGTCTTCATCCCGTGTTAGTGCGTCGGCTATGATATTGTCTTTTCCCTTGATATACCGGAATTCAAAATCGTACTCCTGTAATAATAGAATGCCTCTATGTATCCGATTATTCACCAATCGGTTCTTCATGATGTGAATCAACGCGGCATGATCCGTCTCGATTGTGAATTTGGCTCCCAATAAGTAATATCTTAATTTGTTTACACAAAATAGTACACTGGCAAATTCCAATTCTGTCACGCTATATTTTCTTTCGTGAGTCTTTGTCACTCGAGATATAAAAACATATTGGCACTTCTTGATCGTTTTGTATCTGTGACAAAAACTCCTGCAAATTTTTGTATTGACGCATCAGTTCGGAGTATAAATGGTAGATTATAATTGGGGTGGTATATTTTCGTTCCTTTCGCAAATTCTTGTTTTAATATTTGAAAAGCCTTCTCCTGTTCTTCTTTCCAATTCCATTTTATCCCTTTTTTTAGTAATTTTATTAGAGGAATTTCCTTCTGGCTTAAATCGGGAATTAGTTTTTTAAAATAATTGATCGTGCCAAGAAAACCTCTCAATGTTTTCAAATTGGTTGGTCTTGGATATTCATCAATGAGCTTGACTCGATCTTCGGCTAGGCTGACTGTTTTAGTGTCCAATTGAAACCCTAGATAAATTACTTCCTTTTGGAAAATTGACATTTTTCGATGTTTAATTTTAATCCCGCTCTATCCAATTCTTCCAGAATTATTTTTATATGTTTCATATGGCTCTGTACATCTCGTGAAAAAATCAACAAATCGTCGATGTAATGGACTATGAAATCTTCGTATCGATTTAAAATCGAATGTAAAGCCCGTACCAGTGCTGCACAAGCGCTTTGTAAACCAAAAGGCACTACCTTGAATCTGTAGACAATACCATCAATTGAGAAAGCGGTGTAGTTTCTACATTTTTCAGCTAAAGGTATCAACCAAAAACTATGCTTTAAATCAATTTTAGAAAATATGTGTGACCCTGTAATTCTTCCAAATATGGCCTCGATGTTTAGAGGTGATTCATATTGTGATACCGTGTGCTGGTTGATATTTCTGGCATCTAAACATAGTCTCAATTCTCCACTGCTTTTCTTTACTATTACAATTGGATTAATATACGGTGAATCACATCGTTCAATTATTTGATCTTCCAACATTTTATTAATTTCTTCTTTCACCTGTTGTCGATACTTATATGGAATCGGGTACGTTTTCGATCGAAGATTTCCCAAGTTTTTTACCTCAAATGAATGTTCGTACTTTCTGGCCACTCTGTTTTCCTCATTTATCAACGTTTCGTATTTTTTTAATATCAAACGCAACTCATTTTCTCTTTCTTCTCCACACATCAATTTAATTTCTCTTTCCTCAGATTCTTGACACATATTTATCGTCCATTCTTCATCCTCTTTTTCATTAATCTCTTCCCTAAAAACCACTGTTTCAATTATGTCGTTTTCATCTTCCTTTGTTGATATTCTTTCTTCTTCTTCTTCTTCGGGGCTCATCTCTTCTTTTGAGGAATCCCCGGTATTGACTTCCTTTATCCTTTTCTTCAGTCTTTTCCTTTTTCTTCTTTGTCCTTGCTTCGTTGCCAGATTCATTTCCACTGTTTGTTTCTTTCTCCGAAATATCAATTTTCTGTTTCCATGTTCGTTTTCCTGTTCTCCTTCCTTTTCTTCAGTCAGTTTCATCGTGTTATTTTTGAAATCTATTACTACATGTTTTTCTGCCAGTTCGTCCACTCCTACAATCATGTCATGCGACATGTTTGGCATTATTACACATTGTAATGCATACATTTTTTTATCCAGTCGTACCATCACTCGTATGCCTTCATTTATCGTTGCCAAAATCCGTTTATTCGCCACCCACCAAATTTACCCTTGGTATTTTGTATATTAAATTTGTCAACTGTACTTCTTCTATTAATTTTCTGTTTATTAAGGTTATTTCTGACCCGGTGTCTATCAAAATCTTTATTGGTCTATTGTTAATGAAACCATCTACAAATTTTAAATTAACTCCTCTTCTTTCCTCATTATTTCCTGCCAATTTAATGAATTCCTTCGGGTGACAAAAAATTCCTGCCTGGTTTTTTGTTCTTAGTGGGTGCTTTCGTGAAAAAACCGACTGTTGTTCTTCCGTATTTCTTCTCTCATCTCTATTTCTTTCATCCTCATTTTCTTCTATTTGTGTATGATTTACCTCTCTTCTATTTTCTTTTGGTCTGTCATATCCGTTTCGGTTTCCACGATATTCCTGTTCATTTCGTCTATTGTAATTTCTGTTTTCTGGATATGTGCGGGTGTTATTTCTGTTTTGATTTTCTCGATATCTGTCTTCATTCCATGGCCGATTTCTGAAATCATCATTTCCTCTTCTATTTTCCCGATTCTCGTTTTCCCTCCTGGGAATAAATTCTCGTCTAGTGTAATCCCTCCTAAAATTTTGTCCTCTCTCTCTGTATTCCTGAGTTTCTCGATGTCTATAATTCTCTTGTGACCTTCTTGCTCTTCTTTCCTGTATCCGTGATGCCCTTATTTGTAGGAATTGGCATAAACTATCGATATCTTTGTAGTTTTGTAAATTTATGTGGTCTTCCATTGTGTCTTCAAAGTGTCTTGCAATCAACTCGACTAATTGCTCAGATGAATAATTGTATTGCAGATGTTTTGCGTTATTGTACATTTGCAATGCGTATGTTTTTTCTGATATACCCATCTTCTCATGGTATTTCCCATTTTGCAATTCCTTATTTATCTGTAATTGCTCTGTCTTTCCCCAGAAAAAACTCAGAAATTTGTTTTCAAATTCTTGCCAATTTTCAAATTCCTCCACTTTGCTGTCAAACCATAGACTTGCCTCATCTTTGAGATGATTTCTGATAACTTCCTTAGCTGTCTCAAAATTTCCCATGTATTGTATCTTCTTCTTTAGATTATTCATGAACGGTACGGGGTGTAGTTTTCTTACATCCCCGCCAAACTGTATTTTTATTTCGCCGAAATTCTGGATAACTATTTCTCTTGTTTCTCCGACTCTATTTTGGTGTCTTATTTCCTTAATTAAATTTTCATTCCGTTTCACTCTTATTTCTATTTCTTCCTTATCTTCTTGCAGAGCGTTTTCAAACTTTGTTTCTAACTCTTCTAATTCCTTTTCCATTTTGTTTTTCATTTTTTTAATTTCCACCTCTTGTTCTGCCATTTCTTTTTTTACATTCTCTAAGCAACTTTTAACTTCTTTTATCACTTGTTGTGTTTCCTGTCGGTTTTTTTCTATTGCTTGTTTCGTTTCACGTTGATTTTCTTCCATTCTCTTGTGAGTTTCTCTTTGATTCTGTTCCATTGTTTTATCCACTTTATCCATTTTTTGCATCATTATTTGTAACATTTTCTCTATTCCTGACAATTCCTGTTGTTCTGATGCCATGATTGTTGTTTCAAAAATGTCTTCTTGTTCTATATGTTCTTCTTGTTTTTTGTTTTCTTTGCTTTTGCTTCTCGTGATCGACATGTAGTTCAAATTTATCCCCGCCTGATATGAAACTCTTAAATTTGCGCAATAATATCCCGCCAAATATGAAATTCGAGTAATGTTGCAAAGACGAAAAAATTTTTCTCTTATCCCAAATGCAATAAATTTAAATAAATGCAATAAAATTTAAAACTTTTGTCAATTGTAAAAATCAATCAAATATAATAAAATATATCATGCAAAACTTGTACCTAGAGAAATTTGAAATGTTATGTCATAAAATGCAGTTATTATAAACTTTGACCATCGGAAATAAATTCTCAATCAACCTGCTTTCTTTCCCTATCCTTTTAAATTCCAACTAGAAATACTTTCTAAGCTTCCACACGTTTGGGCGACAGTTGTTATGATTTTGTATTTTTGATTTTAATTTATTTACTTGAAAACAATCACAAAAATATACTTTCTCGTTATCAATGTCCTAAAAAATAAACTTCTGATATTTCTTATGTTCAGTGAGTTCAAAGTTTTCTAGTTGTATTTATCGGGATAGGAAAAACAAAGGATAATAATAAAAAGTATAATACATAAAATACAGATATTTTTTATTTTATAAAAAAAAACAATTATTAAATTTGCCGTTATCTTTTCAATCAGCGAATATGCATGTAATGAAATTAATACAAAAAGAAAATTTTAATTCTTATTTTCTTCTTGAGACAAAACAATTTGAAACTAATTTAAATTTGGATACCTTTATAAACTTTTATCTGCCTTATATTTAAAAAAATCTATTTTATTATGGAAACAAAACTTTAAAACATTTGATAAACGTAAAAAAGGTCTAATCATGCTTTAAAACTGGTAACAACAATGAGGTAAACAAATCGCATTTAAGATTTACACACCTTTCAACTTGAAAAAGGAAAATATCTGACCTTTCTTCCCTGGATTGTTTTAGGACCACACAAAAAATTGTCCACCTTCCACAGCAATGTGTTCTTCCACCTTGCGCCTCGGCTTCTTGTTTCAGTATCTGCTCCTTCAGCCAATTTAACTGACTTAATTTAACCTCCTGACTCAATTCTCCAACACTTAACACACGAAAATCACTTCTTCAAACATTCATATAACTTCTTCGTGACCCAAGGATCTCTTTTCTCACCTGGTGCCACAACTATTTAACACGTATTCCAGAAACTGCACACTTTAGATTCAAGGATTTCTTTACATCGACTTGCAATCTACTTCTTCCACAATTCTGCTAACAAGACTGGTAACTTTATCCACTTAACAATGCCGGCCTCCAACTCACGAACACACCGCCTGTCGAGACGCAACCTTTCTTTTCGATCACTCAAACATCACTGTCTTCTCGAACCAACAAAAACTCTATCAACCCTCGGTCTGTCGATTTCCCCTTCCAAAAAGATCGTCTCATCACAAAATCCAAATTTGTTTACCACACTTGTTGGAATGCTAATTACCGTTTTCAAGCAAGGAACTTTAATCTTTTAACAATGGTCATTTCCTTGTAAACAAATAATTTTTATACATTTCAAAGATTTTTGCCTTAGTCATAATAGAAGATTTATACAACACAATACCGGACTAATCCTTCAGGTCACAGCTTATTTTCTATAATGTACAAATGGTTTGTCAATAACTCGTTTAGAATGGCTTAGTTCTTTATAAGTCATAAAATTTCGGTTACTAATCTATCTATTTACAAATATACAAACTTTCTATCTTAAAATTAATACATATTTTGTCTTCAGATTTCTTAAAAACTTACTTCCGATGGATTCCTTAATTATTTTTGTTCCTTCCGCGTTTGTGGAAGAAGAAGTATAATAATATATTATATATATATATATATATATATATATATATATATATATATATATATATATATAGTCCCAAGATTCCTAAGAGGAACATAGGGCTTCCACAAAGTGTCTCCAGCGAACTCTATTTCTGGCTAGTGCTTTGATTTCAAGCCAGGATTTTCCCATTGTTCTCCCTTCGTCCAGTACTGTCCTTCTCCAAGTTCCCTTAGGTCTGCCTACTTTCCGTCGGCCTTGGGGATTCCAATCCAGCGCTGTCCTGGCAATGTCATTTGGCGGTCTACGGAGTGTGTGGCCCAGCCATCTCCATTTTCTTCGCCTTATTTGCTTTATGACATTTTCTTGGTTGCTTTGGTTCCATAAATTTTCATTGGAGATTCGGTTAGGCCAAAATATACGAAGGATTTTTCGTAACGCTCTATTGATGAAAACTTGTAGTTGGTGTACTATGGGTGCTGATATCTTCCACGTTTCGCAGCCATACAGTAATACAGCTTTTACATTTGTGTTGAAGATTTTTAGTTTCGTTTTAGTTGGGTAAATCCTGGATTTCCATATGTTGTTAAGCATGTTGTAGGCGTTGCGAGCCTTATTTATTCTTTCATGTACATCACGCTCTGTACCCCCATTACAGTCAATTATGCTGCCCAGATATACAAATTCCGTTACTCTCTCAATTTTCTGGTCGTTGATCATAATAGGTTGGTTGTTTCTGGTACCAAATCGCATTTCTTTGGTTTTGTTGGTGTTTATTTCTAGACCAACCTTCTTTGATTCTTCTTGTACTTTGTTTACTTGGAGTTGCATGTCCTGTTTTGTATGTGCTAGGAGGCATATATCATCAGCGTAATCTAGGTCTTCCAGTCTGTTTGTTAATCCCCAGTAAATTCCTCTATTAGAGTTTACCTTTGTTAGTACGGAGTCCAGTACAATGTTAAATAGTATAGGGGATAAAACACAGCCCTGCTTTACTCCGTTTAGCATAGCTATTGGGTCAGATGTTATGCCGTTGTGTAGGATTTTGCTTTCTGTGTCACTGTAGAGTTCTTTGATGAGATTTACTATTTTTTCTGGTATTCCTATTTCCTGCAGTGCTTTCCATATGGCCGTATGTGTGAGCGTGTCAAAAGCTCTCTTGAAGTCCACAAAGCACACAAAGAGAGGAGAGTTGAATTCCTGTGACTGTTCTACAATTATTCTTAGTGTGTTAATTTGGTCCACGCATGATCTGTTTGATCTGAAACCGGCTTGTTCCTTCCTCAACATTGGTTCTACACTGTTTGTTAGTCGGTTGTTTATAATTATCGCTGTTAATTTATTTATAGTATTCAGAAGTGTGATTCCTCTCCAGTTTTCGCAATATCTTCTGTCACCCTTTTTTGGTATCTTTATTATTAATCCCGTTTCCATTCTTTGGGGAACTTTTCCTCTCTCCAAGCCCTTTTCAAGAGTGGTTGGATTAGCTCTGCCACTGTACCTGGGCAAGCTTTTAACAACTCTGGTGGAATATTGTCAGGGCCGGCTGCTTTGTGTGCTTTCAGTTTTTCTATAGCTATATAATATACACACAAAAAACTATATATAAAGCCATTGCTGCATAAGAGAAATCATTTGCGGATGTGGAGGGCAAACTTTGAAGATCTTTATATAAAAAAGATGTGCTTGACAGATCTCTCACCTACAAAAACCACTTCAGAATACAAAGATGAAAGCTATATAAAGATATAATATACTAAAGAAAATGACACGCTCCTTTAGGTAAATCTTTAAAAAATCCAGGTGATCAGAAATCATCAACGCCAACGGTAACTGAAGAATATGCCTCTAAAGCTCTGTGCAGTTAACTTGGCTCACTGAAGCGTAAAGCGTCTATAAAATAGTCAATAATATTTAGCAAAACAAGGCTGAAAATCAAAAGAAACTTTCTCTTCTTCAAGTTCCTTCTTCTATTTAAAGTTGGAGTGCATCATAAGTCTCTATCCAAATAGAGACTTCTTTTTTCTCTATCCAAAGAGAGATTTTCTTTCCCTTTATTATCTCATCTTTTCTGTGACCTCCTTTTCTGCATTACGCATTCTCACCACACGACCAGTCGAAGTCTTTGGGGACTAGCAAAGTCCTATCAAAAACTTTAACTTTTTTTTAAAGCGAAAATTCTATGCTGGCGTTTTATTACTTTTTTCTTTATAGTAAAATGCTAAGACGAGTATCACGAAACTAGCAACATGAGAAAGCGTTCGGGTAGCGTCACGAAATAGCTATTCTTTCGAAAAGAAAACAACAAAATATAGGCATTAAATAAGAAGTAAAAAATTAAAAGAATGTCTGTCAATAAAGATGATTCATAACGATTGTCAAAATTTAAGTCTTTGAGACTCAAAGATTTATTTGACATTTCTTTATATTCTAATGTTAATTTCAATTTTTCGTCTGAATTTGACAGGTCTATCAAAAGTAAGCAAAGTATGCTTTAGTAATACGTTAACAGTCCTAACTAAGCAAACATAGTAATTTACCCAATTATTTTAATATAATATAATTTGTTTATGCAGAAGAAACAGTTAAATCCTAAATGGTTAAGCCCAAAAGAACAAGTGGACCTAGAAAGATACAGAGAGAAGAACAGAGAGGTAAAAAGATTAACAACAAAAGTGAAAAATGATATCTGCGAATCAACAGGTATGAACATCGAATAATACATAGGAGGTACAAAGAACTCAGGATCCTCGAAAGTGATAAAGAGTCTGAAAGAAAACACACAGGAAAAAACCGGAAAACAATGAAATGATTACTACCAAGAACTCCTGACAGAAAAGCGAACAAAATTCATGGAAAAAGAACAACAAACAACAAATACAAAGGAACAACTAAATTTATCATTGGAAGAAGCAAAAAAGAAGACAGAAGAACACAACAAGAGAACCAACAAGAAACCTGGAAGTGGATAACGGGCGTGAAATAAAGGGGGCCGATAAATTTAAATACCTGGGGTTCGTTAAATTAAATAAAGGTACTACACAAGAAGAAATTAAAAATCGAGTGGGTCAAACCAGAAACTCTATAAGACAACTGAATCCAATCTTATGGGACAGATACATAACAAAAAATAACAAAAAAAGAATTTATAACACGATGATTCGCAGCATTCTAACATATGAAGCAGAAAATTGGGTCTTAAACAAAGCAGCAGAAACAAAATAAACGTCACGGAAATGGACTACTGGAGAAGAAGAAGAGAAGAAGAAATGGACTAAATAACTAACGACGAAATCAAAAGACGAATGGAGATAAAGAAAAACACCTTAAATTACATCGAAGAAAAAAGATTAACGTGGTATGGACATGTCAGACGAACAGACCCTAACCGGTGAATAGCAAAAATAACAGAGTGAGCCCCATAGGAAAAGGCAAAAGATGCAGACCAAGAAGACCTTTCAGAGATAAGGTAGAGATAAGAATTTGTTTATAATATAAGTAATAAATAATAAAATTACTTTATTCAATATTAAAAATATTATTTAAATTTGGAAAATACAGTCTACTGTACTGCCTACAGTACCATCTTTTTTCCTGTTCTCTGTCATCTACATCATACAATAGGTCTAATGCTGGTTTAGCTGCAGTTGTAATTTATTATGTATGTATTTTCCTCTACTTTAATCATAGATCTTATTTGATTTTCTGGTTGGTATCAATCAATAACAGCTGAAAATACTGGTGCTATAAGGTCCTTCTTTTTTTGTAATTTGTGTCAGCTCGAGTTAAAAATAATCCACCCTGTAAAACATGCAATGTCGGCTCATATAAAGGACAGTGATAGCATGAGTCGCAGCAACATATCTCTCCCTACACAGAAGCAATACATTATCTCTTATCTTTACGACTAAAAGCTAAAGTTCGTTAAAAACATTTTATACTTTTTTTTCAGTGTCTGAAGTTACGAGTGGACGTGATCGTATGTCAATAATTAGTTTTCGTCGAAAAAGTTTCGTAAGTTCAAGTTACACAAGAAGCGGTGAAATTTGATCGTTTAATATTAAGAAATATCGAGGCGGTTTGATGGTGCACAACTAAACCGTTTTGTCATCGCTACGGATAAAAAGTTATTCGATTTAACTTTCAACTTTTGGAAATATTATACTTTGTTCAATAACTGTAATTTGAAATTAATAATGTCGCAAAAAAGTTATCAAATAATACTCAATTTACTAAATAATTTTTAATGATAATTCTTTATTTATAAAAATAGGAATATGTGGTGCTATCTAAATCTTAATTAAAGATCGTATAACAAATTATTTGGATAATAGATCAATTATATCTAGCTTTCAATTTGGTTTTAGAAAAAAAAACTCAACAACCAAAGCTTTACTAGAAGTAATACAGTATGTTTCAAGTGTAGTGGCGTAAATTTCTAGGAACAGTAAAGCTTCGCCAAGCAAAGCAGTGGCGTTCCAAAAAATACTTATGATTTAAATCTAATTGTTAAAGCTACACACAATTTATTAAACATTAATACTAGATTATATTTTTGAACTGACTTGAAAATCAAAAGGGCATTCTTTATGAAACACATCTCCTCACCATCATGTACGATAACCGACCTACTTACTTTTGAAATGTTTTTGAACAATTCTTTGCCACGGTAATCTGCCCAGCTATTTGGCGTGAGTCCTACATGTAGGTTTCATCGACATATACAATTCACGAAAAACTTCAACGATACACGACAAGGTTCAATGTCATGAAAACGATGAATGGTATTTCTAATGAACTGTTTGTTATATTCCCTCAAATCTGTCACTGTTGGGTTCCTTTTAGCAAGTGTTGTAGCTGGAAATTTTAATTTATTATTTGGCTCTGCGTTTGTTAACACTCGCTTGTTGAATGATCCTTTCTACCATAAGTAAAGATACTCCAGTAGCTTCACTCACACGTTGTTTAATACCGGTTCAATTATCTCAATTACTTTATAATTACGGTTTTAGGGTAACTAATACTAAATTAGAAATTAACTTCTACCAAACTTTATGAAGTATTAATTATTAGTATAGGATTAAGATAGTATTATAACAAACAAAAAGTTTGGTATCTATAAAAGAATCTGCGTACAATTTATTATTTAAGTGAGTAATAATTTTGTAATTAGTATTATGTCAAATAATTTAATTTGTTTAATATTGCAACGCCACTGCATGGGTCTGATTATAGATATTCTATTGTCTGCGTGATTAACTATTTAGTGGAAGGGATCGCCACTCGATTTGAAATAAACTGTAGAACATATTGTTCACGGTCTTGATGCAGGTGAACCTACTAATGGCTTAATGTGTGACCTTACAAAAGCTTTTGATTGTGTTGAGTTCTATGGAATAAGGGGTTGGTACCCACGAACCTTTAAAACGGCTCTTTTAAAGGTACACGACGTTTTAAAATTATATCTTACAAGAAGAACACAGATTGTTGCATTTAATAAGCAAGAATCTAATTCTCTACCAGTTTCAACTGGAGTACCACGAGGATTAATTTGGGGACTTCTGCTATTCTTAATATGTACAAATAATTTACCAAGTGCGTTGGAAATCAACAACTGTGTTCTTTGTGCAGATGGCACACCTTATTATGTAAAGGTAAAACTGATTACAGTGAGGAAATATTAGAAAAATCTAAATCCTAGTTTAACTGTAACAAACTTAAGTTAAATGAGCAGAAAACCAACTCAATATCGTAGTTCCTATGGATGGGTTAAACCATCTGAACCAGTAAAATTAAAAGGTGTTACTATGGATAAAAGGTTGAATTGGACACGCACCATATTGAAGGATTGTGTAAGAAGCTCGCCTCACAAATTGTTGGCATGAGCAGATTGGCTACTTCTGTAAGTCGAGATATTTTTGGGTCAGTTTATTTTGAAATGGTTTATAGTATCCTAACATATTGCATAATTTTTTGGGGAAACTCGTCCTATGCACATAAAATTTTCACTTTTCACAAAACAGCAATCCGAATTATTGACTCAGCAGAATATCGCACCAGCTGCAAACCCTTGTTTAAAAGTATGGCATTTTTCCTTTACCTTCAATATATATATTTGAAAGTTTATTAACTGTCACAATAATAAACAAGATGTAAAATCACATGCTGATCAACATCAGTACAATACAAGAAACAAAAGTCATATCATTATACCATATTCCAGATTGTGTGTTACACAACTTAATACAATAGATTGAACAAACACATTTATATTAAGGCAATAAATTTTAAACAATGTTATAAATTAGCAAAACACTTCTTGCTGGAACAGTGTTTCTATAGTCTACGGGAATTTGTTTGTTTAAGCACCTAGTGTGGTGGTTTTTGTGAAAACTATTTTACACCTCACTGATTTTTCTTTATTTTTATACTTCTATTTTTCACTACATATGTTATATTATGTGTTCTTGTATTATTTTTTTAGTAATTTCCTAGGTATACATAAGTACATATAGTAAAATATAGACTCCAATCTGATAGTTTGCAGTAAAAAAAATGTAAAGAGTTGTACGTCTGATTGACCGTTTTACCATTTTTAGCAAATGAATAAAAAACGTGAAAGCGTACTCAACAGTAAATGTTCATATAGGAAAAAGATACGATCTGACAGCCAATCGTGTATCTTCTTACAACATATTGAATGAGATGTTAATGCCAATGAATGATTTTATTGTATTCCGATATGGTTAGAAGTATAAATAAGAAACACTGTTATATAGTAATGTTCATATACACGACTTACTGTAAAAAAAACTGATGTGCATGTATGTATGATGAAATATCTTTATAGCAATAGCAATGTTAAGTTGAATCTATTGCAAAATTCCACTCAGATATTATTAATATATATTCTATTTCTTCTTCATTGTTCTTAGCTAGAAATATATTTGAAAGTATGTGTTGCATAATAAATATAGCGTTTGTACATGATAATCTAGATCTAAACCCTTATCGTACTTTTGCTAATGTTGTAAAAGTAGTTATTGTATTAATTATTACTTTGATGGGCAATTTTAGGTTCGTTTTTAAAAAAAATTATGCTTCTGTATTCCCTGTATAAGCTCTATGCAGAGGAAGAACAAACGACGCTAGATCCGGAAACACCATAAATTACCACAAATGAAGAACTTATTATAAATGTGCAGGATAAACCGAAAAACAAAAAAGCAGCAGGTAAAGACAGGATGCCAAATGAACTAACAATGACATGCTATGCTAGCTTAATTTGTTTTTGATATTTTTCTGTCGGATCTTTGTGTGACGTTTCAATATTTTGACTATTTAAGAATTTTATTGTTTTATTAATATTATATTTTATTTTGTCTATTTTCATGGTCATATTGAATTCACAATAGAAACAGAACAAAAGCAATCCATATTTTTTTTTAGATTTAAATATTATCAGACAAAAACAAACATGACTTCTCCATATTTCATAAACCTACCCATCCTGACACGACTATACACAATTCATCATCCCATCCAACACAGGATAAACTGGCAGCCTATTATAGTATGTTACATAGATTAATAGAAATTCCGATGTAAAAATACAACTTTGAGACAGAATTAAATATCACCAAGCAGATAGCAGTAAACAACGGATACAACGAACAAACAATAAATAAAATGTTAAATCAAAAATTACACAAGAAAGCCCTGAAATTAGTATTTTCACCACCAGAGAAAAAAACCAGTACCTTCTGCTCTATTACATATACAGACAAAATATCAACAAAAATAGCCAAACACATAAAAAAGAAAGGAATAACACTAGCTTTCCGAACAAATAACAACCTAGGCAACTATATCAAAAACAACAAGAGCCAAAATAAAAAACACTTACACAGGGGTGTGTACAAACTTAATGTGGCGACTGCCCAAAACATCGGTCAAACTGGCAGAAACTTGAAGAAATGAATAGCAGAACATAAAAGGGCTTTCAATAATAGAAAAACAGATTCTACATACGCACTTCACCTTCTAGATCACAATCATTCTTTTAATGACGAATTTAAAGTCCTTCACATTCAAAATAAAGGCCTTAAGCTATCCTTTTTAGAATCTATGAAAATCAACAAATTAAAAGTACAGATATAATTCTGAATGACCAACTTAAGACAAATAGTTTTCCCCTCCTCAACCTATTTCATTTTAGACTATAAAATGTAAACGCATGCCAAAAATAGATCACTTGAGAAAGGCAATCCGTCGAAACAGCTGTAGTGATAAGAGGTTAAAATAAATTTTGTGGACGTTTGAAAACAAAGTTTTCAGTGTTTTATTGAATATATAACTCTTATAATGTCTATATCCGAATGGATAACTTATATAAAAACCCTTGTCACTAACCGGCCGCAAATCTTAAAATAGATTTCATTGAAGGACTAAAATGCCCATCGTTATTGAACATACAAATCATAGAATGGCTATTCTAACAATAGATTTCGTAGCAAGGCAGGTGAAAACGAGTACTTTTATGAAATATATATACAACTACAAGGAATATAAAATAGAAACTTGACATTATACAGTGTGGATAAACAATCACATGAACATTAAACCTAAATATAGGTATACATCGGAAAAGTCAAGCGATATTTTTCTGGACATGTTTTGGATAAATAATAATCGATTTGTAGAGATTATTAGTATTAAATATACAACGAATTTTATTGAAATGTCAAAAGTAATGAGAATGCCGTTAGTACAATTTAAAAAAATTGGATCATCACAAAATATGTTCGTAATAAAAAATAAAATCAATACAAATTAAAAAAAAAATGATATTTCCGATGTTCTGCTGAGGTATGTTTGCCTCTTCTTCTATCATGTCGGAGGATTGTTCTGACCAAGGCAACACAGCAATAGCTTTATTAACCAGTAAGTCTGTCTCTAGGCGTGCGACATGTGGACGAGAATTATCATGCAACGGACGGACTATGTTGAAGACTGATGACGAGGTACTGCTAAGCTGCAAGGAAGCAGTCTGGAAACTGCCATCAAAGAACACTCACTCCAAACAGTGGATCTTGTGTTCCCAGACCCAGACCGTGCGATGTTTATTGCATTCCTTTACATGGGTTTTTTTGGAAACCAAGATAAATATAGATTGGAGCCAGTCTGTAGGTATTATATCTATTCTACATTTGGTATTAAGTAGATCCAACAGAAGGTTTAATATGTTTCATGTTCATATGTTTCACGTTTCAAAGATTCAATATCCACAATTTGTAATTTGATGGGAATTTTATCAGGCCCGGGAAATTAACCACTTTAAGCTAGTTTCATTGCATATTTGATTTATTTTTGTATAATGTCAGACCTAGTATCATCTTTAAATTCTTTCGGTGCTTCTGTTTTTTCTTCGTCTTTAAAAAGCTGTGCTATATATTGTGTTCATCTCTGCACTTTCTGGTTTATATCTGTTAAGCACACCACTTTTATCTCTTAGTTACCTAGTTCTAAAAGCTGGTAACAGACAAGAACTTAGGCAAATATATTAAAAACAACCAGAACCATAATAAAAAGCACTTACACAGTGGTGTATACACACTTAAATGTGGCGACTGCCCAAAAACTTACATCGGTCAAACTGGTAGAACTTTTAACAAACGTATAGAAGAACATAAAGAGACTTTCAATTATAGAAAACCAGATTCTACATAACTTCATCTTCTAGATCATAATCATTCTTTTAATGACGAATTTCAAATTCTTCACATCCAAAATAAAGGCTTTAAGATATCTTACCTAAACAGTTCTCCCCTCCTTAACCTATTTTGAAAAGACTAAAATTGTAAACACATCCAAAAATAGATCACTTAAGAAAGGCACTGTGTCGAAACAACTGTAGTGATAAGATATTATAATAAATATGCTTGTTAAAAGTCATAGTTCTTCTCAAAGTCTTCCAGTTCTTGGAACTGTTCATGGAACATTCTCTCTTTAGCTTCT
This sequence comes from Diabrotica balteata, assembly GCA_918026665.1. NCBI lineage: Eukaryota > Metazoa > Arthropoda > Insecta > Coleoptera > Chrysomelidae > Diabrotica > Diabrotica balteata. Next base: position 177,589,090 of record OU898278.1, on the reverse strand, counting down.
TTTATTTTATTTTTAATTAATCGATCGGTTTCATTATATTTAATTAGATTTTTTTGTTTTGAATGATTTTCTCTAATTCATTAATAGTAGTACCTCTTTAGAAAAAAAAAAAAATTTTGTTTAAAATCCTTTATAAAAGGTATATAAAAATGCCTCAAACGGGCTATCACAAACACATTGCAAAACGTTTTCGGATTAAACAATCCATCATCAGTGCAAACGGTTGTACATGCTAGTAGCCACCAAAATATATGGGTAAAAACCCTTTAAATGTTTTAAATTTGAAGTTGTTTTACATTATTAGTATTTATAATTTGTGATGGTTAAGTTACCGTTGGATAGGTAACATGGCGGCGTATGACTCTACATGAGTAAAATGGTCCTGAGACGAAGTGTCTACGAGGACCTGTTGATAACAACTGGCAGTTGTTATCAACTGGTTAACCATCACAAATTATAAATACTAATAATGTAAAACAACTTCAAATTTAAAACATTTAAAGGGTTTTTACCCATATATTTTGGTGGCTACTAGCATGTACAACCGTTTGCACTGATGATGGATTGTTTAATCCGAAAACGTTTTGCAATGTGTTTGTGATAGCCTGTTTGAGGCATTTTTATATACCTTTTATAAAGGATTTTAAACAAAAATTTTTTTGTGATATATGGTATACAGCCAGCTACAGGAACTTAGTTTCCTCGTGGAATCTTTAGAAAAAGGCTAACTGAGTCAAATCGCGCAATCTCGTTGATTGTTAGTGCAGAATGTCCAATGTAGCATGAGCTCGAACAGAACACCCATTTTTATAAAACAATCATATCATTCGCACGCGTTGTTGTGTGCTATATCGGTCAAAGGTGATTTGTCAGATCAGACTAACTAAATGACATACGATTTGCTAGATTAACCTTCAACAATATGGTCAATTCCAACTATCAAAGTTCAGAAGTGACTATTGGAAGACCCGTATTTTCGTTTCACATTACTTTTAAACGGTTGCGATTCACTTCCAGCTGTGAATAACCATCAACGTTTTGACATCGTACTGATGGCGCAGTTTTTTTAATGGGGCTTCTTATTATTTTTAGTGATTAATGAACTCGGTAGCTACCTAAACGTCACTGAGACTACATGCTATTAAAGTTTCATCCGTCAATTTAGCAAATTTTTACTTCCTCTTCAAACACGAGATTATTAAAAAATCGATTCCAAACTGTGGGTTGTTTTTGTCCGAAACCAAAACATATTTATTTATTGGAATTTTAATATATTAAACTATCTTTTATAGGTTTTTGTAAATATTATTAAGAAATTTTACTTTCCTGATTTGATTTCTTTAGTATCTTAATAATGATATGAATATATGACCAAATACAAAGGGAATATATAATTCTGCTACAAAAGTTTGATGTCTCAATAATTGCTTAACTCCTTTAAATAAAAAAAACCATTAAAAATCTCTGTTTTAATGCACTTAATCATAGGTGCCTAAATGTTTCGGGGATCCACTAAAACTTAAGCAACTACTGTCGGGCACATGAGATGTTAAGGACACTTTTCTTGATACTTACCAAAAGCAAAGTAAAAACAATTCTTGGCTTTTACATACATCTTAAATACATCTAATTACGGTTTCACTAAATACCAAGAATTGAACTTTGCAAGTTTTTAAAGCACGTGGTTCAAAAATGATCCAAACAATATCATTTCGATTGATTTCATTATCAATCATAATAAACGGTACCTAAAGAAGAAGATAGGATAATCGATTAGTAAACAATTTTCTCCTTCTTCTCCTTTCTCTTAATAAGCAATTCTGTTTGTTCATTGGCGGATTAATACTTTCATTCAAGGTTGTCCACGGGTCTCCTCCATTCTGCTTATGTGGTTATTTCATTCTTTTTTTCTATTTTGTGTCTATTTATGTACGTACGTACACTGTACGTTATATTTTCTTCGAATGTCTTTACTTCTCTTTCGATTTCTCAGCGTATTTCCTGTAATTCTTCTCAGTACTCTCATCTCTGCCGTTTCCAGTAGCCTTTGCGTTGTGACTGTGTTGGGTCTTGTTTCTGAGGCATTTGTCATTATTGGTCTTACACTGGCTTTATTAATTCTTGATTTCATCTCAGTGTTAATGTATCTGTTTCGCCATATTGACTTTCTGTCAGTCTATTTGCTTTTTGTACTTGATCTCTCACTTCTTTGTCCAGCTCCCCATAGTTAGACAGTGTAATTCCCAGTGCAAATTCCAATATTTCATTTCCATTACTTGTTCAATACTGATGCCATGATGCCCAGACGTGGACGTGTACCAAGAGCAACTTAGATAGAATAAAGAAAACTCAAAGAGCTATGGAAAGACAAATGTTGAGAATATCGTTGAGAGATAAAAAGAGGAACGAGTGGATAAGATGCAAAACCGAAACAACAGACGCTGTGGAACATGCATTGAAATTAAAATGGAAATGGGCTGGGCATAATAAAAGATATCAGGGTGGAAGATGTGAAACGCTCAATACTCCGGGAGTATTGGATTTTAGGAAGTGTAAGAACTTCCAAATTTCAGAAGAACTGAAAAAGAAGTGATGAAAAAAAATACTAAAAATAGGGCTAAGCTCAGAGGAACAAATTTAAATGGCCAAAGAGACACTAAATCTCAAGAGAGTGTTCGGGCTAGCTTCAATGCACTGGATTGTGGCTTTAAAGATATAAACAACAATAACAAGAGATAATGAGCTAATGAGACAAGAAAGAAATGAGACCTGGTAATATCAAACGTGATACAACTGAAGAAGGTCACTGGGAATAAATTTATAGAAAGAGAACAATAAGAAGAGAAAAGAAGGGCGCCAACTCAACGATAGTTGAGATTTTGAAGTAACAAATGAATCTGGAGATAATACTCTGAAATACAAAAATACTAAATAATAATCTTGTTTTGCTATGTTATATACTGGTTAGTAGAACTGAAATAAAACTCAAAATAGTAACAATAAATATATTTATAAAAAAAGGTATATAGGTATATGTGTATAAACAATTTACATATAATGCAAAGCCAAATAACAGTGGTAGTGGATGGTGTACACATACAGTGGGACCTAATAGCCCCTCAACAAACGAATAATCACTACCACTGGCCAAATAAAGTATAAAATGTCAGTAAACAACAAGAATAGTCCGTATTGTAGCCTAAGTCTTAACACAAAAAGGTAGTAATTTAACTTAAATAGTTCTACTAATATGAGATACTAATGACAATATTGTAAAGATATCAAACTTGATAAGTCTATTACAATTATTATATTACATCCAAAAAATGAGTCTTCAATACTCTTTATATAATGTTTAAAAAAAACCACATGAAATTTATTTCCCTTCCCAAAATCAAAATTGTATTATATCAAAAATGTATTCTATTAAAAATATATATATATATATTATATATATAATATATATATATATATATATATATATATATATATATATATATATATTAAATCAACAAGTGAGTTCGGTCAGACTCTTGAAATCCTAACTAAAACCTAATAACACATGAAGTGTCCTTTTCCCTCCCCAAATATTTTATAATTAAATTATCAAAAAAAAAATGTTCACCTTGTCATATGCATATGAAGAGCGTATACTACTAAATAGGAAGTAACAAAAGTTAAACAATTAAACAGATAGTAACAAAAAAGTCAATAGTTAAACAACTTATCTTTACAGCACTATAAGTCCATAGGAAAAACTCCTCTTGGCACGGTTACATCAGTTTATGGCTGTAAAGACGAATCCTAGGGCACAAAAGCCACAACCAGTCACTGGTCTCTGGGTGACAGCAAAATCCACGGGTTACATACACAAGTTGCTAACTAGTTTAAGGAATTTAGTTACTAGTCCTTGAGGGAATATTCTGAAGAGAATATCCTCAAGTGAAGTGACGGAATCTAAAATTATTATTTAATTTAATAAATACAATTCAATAGGTGTAGCAGCATGGATTGACTGCACCAAAACAAAACATCAAAATATCAGGTATTAGGTTAAGTCAACATCATGTCAAATTTATGAAGTTACTTTCGTAGGCATGGCAAGCTTGCGCCATGAAAAGAACATGCGCAGAATATACAAGGCTGTCCACATTTGTAGAACCTTTTATATTCCACCAAAAAAGTTAGGTAAAAAAAAAAACCAAAAAAACTTAATGGTAACGACATGGAATAAAACAGAATTTAAGTTTAACTATATAAAAAAAAATGACCTTCTGTTCTTTGCAAGTAAATCAAGGAAATTTTATATTTAAATTATTTCGGAACTCAAAAAGTAAATCTCTAAAGAAATACTAAACACAATGATAAATTTGATTATATGATAAAGAGATAATACGTATGAAATGATATACTTACATGGAGCTGCAGCACGCCAAAAAAATCTTCCTTTTATGTGGAACTCTTATAAATGAATATTGGTTTTATTAGAAAAATTTCTTATTATTATTATTATTTATGAATTATATATTTTTTTTTTTATTCTTGTCCTAGATTTTATTTGCCCCAATTCCGTCACTTTGAACGTGAGAAAAAGACTCACCGGTTGGCGTGTCTGCGTTTACGAGTTCTGACCAAAACTGAAACTTCGCTTCCGCATAAAATCGATCTTCCTTTCAAAGCGATAACAGCGCGTGTGGGGAAAAATGTCGATTTAAAATCGATCGTAGGCGGGTAATAAAAATTTCTTAAGGGGTTTAAATTGGACTAGTCAGATGGAATAAAGAAATTGGCCGCTGGAGACCATATACTGCAAAAAGGTCAAGAGGTCGACCGCAAATGAGATGGAAAGATGACATTGAGCAAAGCGCAGGTCCAATGTGGAAAAGACAAACAGAAGACAGAGACAAATGGAGACAAATGGGAGAGGCCTATATTAAACACATGAATAGATTTTGGGCAATATATAGACTGATGCTATTAATGTCTATTTTAAGTAGAGCAATTATATTTCAATTAAGCAATTTTGGAAACTAAAAAAAACACTATCGTCCACCTTTCATAACTGATTTAGCACCAAATGAACTTTTTTATTTTTATTCATCAATACTAAAAGGAGGTATGTATATTTTTCGTAGAATGAGACCGTATAAAGAGTTGATTGATATTCAAGAAAGTAATTGGCATTTATTTGATAAAAAAGCAACTAAAGTTTTTTGTCATCTATTGTTTTTAATGTAATGCTAGAAGTTAAAGGTAAATACAATAAAATTATTATAGAAAGGTCAGTTAGTACTTCTGAATGTTCTCGATAAGTTAAAACTGATAAAAGAATTAATTGATCGATCGGTTCTAATTAAATAAAGTTGTAAATGTAGATTTTCTACCATGTAACAAATATTATGCACATGCATAGTGTATATACCTACCACATCGCTTAATAGCTGTAATTAGTCATTTTTACTGCCAGTATATGTGAGTAATGATTAAGATAAGGTAAGTAATACCTGTGCACTTATCTTATATTCAATAACGTAATGTTGATTTAGGATTAATGCAATGACATACATTTTATATTGAAAGGCATATTTATTGAGTTGAGAACATGTTGTTTGAAGAAATACAGACATTATACAATGATTGCGATCGGTTTCAAACGATAATTTTATAGCCAACTGATTGCAGAAACGTAATTTTAACATTGATACTGGGTTTAAAATAAAAGAATATTTAGGACCTAGGATAATATGAAAACACACAGTGACGATGATGGATTTTTATTTAAACCTAAAAAGATATACAGAACAGAAGATGGCAATGTTGATGAACCGTGGAGGACATTTCTAAACAAACAAGTTTTTGTCCAATGTTTAAATAGCGTTTCCTTTAAATAACATGAATATTGTTTATATATTTAGGTTATAAAAGTTATTTATCATCGTAATGTATTTAAAATTTTTATAACATTGGCATTTATATCAATAAAAATAAAATGAAGCTACATTTTATATCTCAGTCTCATTCTTTTACAATCATATGTGCACAAAAATCATTGAAATGATCAACTTTTTAAAGACTCGATGAAGGACTTTTCAATGAGTTTTCACAGAATAGATCGGAGGTTGTACGAATCTCTGGACCAATGTGTGCTAAAAAAGCGGAGAGTTTTTCAACAACCCTTAAAAATCAAAAAACCCTTTAATGCATCCACTAATTAGTTAGAAAAGCTCTGCTATAAACTGGAGATTATAATTGCAAACTTTTTCAAATCTATAACGCTGACGATATAATGCAATCCTAAGAACGGGCTACTATCCCATTCCATGGAAAGTAGCACTAATTATTGTAATATCAAATCGATGTAAACCCACAGAAGACATTAAATCATATAGAGCTATTAGCCTACTGCTGATGATTGGAAAACTACTAAACTACTGTTAAAAAGGTTACAAACAATTCTTACAGAACGCAAACTATTACCTAATCACCAGTTTGGATTTAGACAACAACATGTCACCATTGAGAAAATACATAGAATCTGTAATTTTATTTATAAAGCTCTAGAAGAAAGGAAATACTGTTCAGCAGACTTTTTGGTTATTTCTCAAGCCTTTGACAGAGTTTGGTACACTGTTTTACTCTACAAACCTCAGAGAAGCCTTTCCTAAACTACTTCCTTATCCTCAAGTTCTAGCTCCAAGACTGACACTTTCTAGTAAGACATTACGATCAGTACACAAGTCTAAATCCAATCAAAGCTGGGGTTCTGTTTCTGGGAACTGTTCTCTAGCTAATACATCTTCGTACGAGCAACGATATTATTACATCAATGTACACGGACGACAAAGCAATTTTATGTCCCCCTTCAAACTCCAACCTTGCTTCCCAGCTACTATAGGAAAATCTTAGCAAAATACAAATTTGACTGAGACGGCGAAGAATAAAAGTAAACGAGAGCAAGTCAATCCATATATTATTTACTAATAGAAAAAAACACATGCCCACCAATTTTATTGAGATGCTATGTGTTTACAGTGCTGCCCTATGGGTTGAACCATGGACACTAACCGAGGCATCCATGGGAAAACTCGAGGCGTTTGAGATGTGGTGTTATAACGAATACTGAGGATCTCCTGGTTGAACCGAATAACAAACATTGAGGTTCTACGTCGGATGGATAAAACATTTGAAATTATATCCAAAGTGAAACAGCGCAAGCTAGAATAACTTGGTAATATAATGCGAAACAATCATAGATATAACCTGCTGCAACTTATATTAGAGGGAAAGGTCTACGGAAAGAGGGAACCAGGAAGAAGAAGAATATCTTGGCTCCAGAATTTACGAAATTGATTTTCCTTGACCACTTCAGGACTATTTCGAGCTGCGATTAATAAAGTTAGAATTGCCATGCTAGTAGCCAACATCCTTAACGGATAGGCACCACAGGAAGAAGATAAAACAAAAACAGATCATGTCAAATACCTAGGTATGCATCTCGATAGGCGGCTAACATTGAAGAAACATCTATTCATGAAATGAAAACAAGTGGGCCTTAATAAGCTTAGCAGACTTTACTGGCTATAGGTAAAAGATCACAACTATCTATATAAAAATGTATAAATCAGTTATACAACCGGTGTAGAGTTATGTAATCTAGCTGTGAGGATCAGTATTTAGGTCTAATGGAGATATCTTGGAGATGTTTCGATCAAAAGTCCTACATGTTTTCACAAATGCACCATGGTATGCACCTAATCAGTTCATTACACATAACCCTAAAATCAAAACTGAAAGAAGAGATTACACATTGCTCCTAAAAATATGCATCAGGCTTAAAAATCATTCTAATAATCTTGCAACAAACCTTATGAGGTCATTTCCAAATCGAAGACTAAAGCGACATACTCCCAGTGATCTTTCAACAAGATTTACTTTTATATTTTTTGTGTAGATCCAAAATTTACAAATAATTTTTATTAATAAATAGAAATTGTAATATTATTATATATTGTATACAATATATATATATATGTATTGTAAATAAAGGGAAGTAAAGGGATGAGATTAAAAATAACGCTGACGAAATAGCGATATTGGTTAAAAATACCTAAAAAACCTTAGCTACAAGTAATAAGATGACTGTATCTCTTTACTTGAGAGTATAAAAAAAGGAAAGTTCGGATAATTGTGTTGTTATGTCAATTCTTCTAGCAGCCATAGACTGAGGTTGATTCTGACTGAAAAGTCAAAAATCCTTGCGCTTTTAAAAAAATGACATCGCAAAATCTCCCAGTTCACTATTATAACCAGCAAGTAACCCGGATAACCCGTGACTTCTTCCAAGATTGGTTCCATAAAAAGTTAATTCCTGAAGTAAACTCTTATGTGAAGAAGGAAAAATTGCCACAAAAGGCACTTCTTCTTCTGGATAATGCTGTTGCTTGTCTTAATAAGGCAGCTCTAAGATCTGTCAATGGAGATTTTTTTGTCCTTTTTTTTCCAACCTATGCTATATTAATTGCTGAACTGATGAATCAGGGTGTTATTGAGACAATTAAACGCCTCTATCGAAGAGAATTTATAAAAATCTTACGGAATTAAGTTGATCTGATGAAATTTTGGAAATCGTTCACCATCAAAGATGCAATTTTAATAACCAATAAAATAACGCTGATGGAACATAAAAGCATTATGAAACATGATTATAAAGAAACTACTATAGAGGAAATAAATGCATTAGGACACAACGGTGTAAATTGAGAAATTGACGAAACCAAGATTGAGACGAAACAGTATGACAAAGATAAACTAGTTATAAAACAATATTTAATATTTTTAGTTTATTTTTGTATCATATTATTATATCATACTGTATATTAATTTAGATTTATAAAATTTCGCCGATAGCTTGCATTTAAATAACTTTCTACTCAAGTTTCTAAAACTTTCATAGAATCGTAACAATGAAAGGATTAGTATTTTCCAAATTATCCGTTTGACTCATTCGAAAATTCCAAAAGTTGAGACAAATACCAAAAATCATGATTAACCAGGGAGGTGGAGTTTTTACATTTGAAGGAAAGAGGTCAGACATTTGGAGTTGTAGATCTTTTTAAATTTCTTCGAACTCTTTCGTAGAATGGTGGATCGAATCTACTTTTGTTATAAGCTTCTAGGTAACGGTCCGTAAATGTATTTTGAAATTACTGGGTGGAATTTGTTGCTGGCGACTGATGCTGCATACGAAAGGCATAAATAATTTTTTCGTAGATTAAGAAGTAGCTCTCCTGTGAGGCATTGGAGATTCTTAACTGGTGTGGTTCTAAATGCACCTATGGCAATGCGAAGTGCTGTGTACTGAATGACTTCAAGTTGCTTGGTAACATGTTTTTTAGCGGAGGCATACACAATAGCCCCATAATCTATTTTTGATCTTGCGAGTGACTCATAAATATTTAATAACGTGGTTTCGTCGGATCCCCATTTTTTATTTGATAATGTTTTCATTACATTTAATCCATTTTGGCAAGACTTTTTTATTTCTAAAATATGTTGTTTCCATGTTAGTTTTTGGTCAAATGCCATTCCGAGAAAATTAATTTTTTCTGAGAATTTGAGCGGCTCGTCATACAGTTTTAAAGATGTTCTCTGTGGCCGGTGCCTTCTTGAGAAAAGCATGCATTTTGTTTTTAGTGGAGAGAATTGCACGCCTACTGACATTGACCATATCTCTAATTTATAAATAGATTCTTGTAAGTGTTTTTGAATCATTCTCATATTCTTGCCCTTTGCAAATAGAACCAGATCGTCTGCATATAGTCTTCCCTTAACTAGCGGGGAGCAGTGATCCAGTATATCGTTGATAGCCACGAGAAAAAGAGTTGGGCTCATAACTGACCCCTGAGGTGTTCCGTTTTTCTGAATTTTTTTTTGATGAAGTGGAATTATCGGCGCGAACAGAGAAAGCTCTTGATTGAAGAAAGTTCTCTATGAATCTTAGCATGTTACCCCTGAAAATATCCAGTTTAAAAACATAAATAATAACATTTATTTATGTTTGCAATAATTTTGGCTGTATTGACATTTCGTTAAAGCTGATTTCGACAAAACTTTCATCTTGAAAAATGAATTCGTGCTAAATCTCGAAAAGTACTAACAATACCACTGCAGATACTATATATTTTATTTAAATATTCTAGGTGCATTATTTCTTGAAGTAGAAAAACCCACACCGGTCATTAGAAATTTGTTCGACGTGATTTATTGTTTCAAATCGCATTACATCCTGCTGATAAGCGATCATAATAAATGATCCTGGACTGGCTGGTTGCGCTCACACACTTTGTCCTCCTTTGTGCGTGTCAGGACTAATGCCGCTTGATTCGGAGCAAAAAGCGAATCAGGCAAAAAGATTAATAACTTTGTTTCGTGAATGAAACGCAAAACAAAAATAGGTATAACTCATTTTGTTTCGAATTTGTGAGTGAGTAGTGGTTTATTGTGTGCAATGTTGGAAATAAAACTGGAAATGTATGAGGTATAATATGTTATAGACTTGTAGCTATACAGTTTGAATTTAGGTATTGGTTGAAAGAGTGTTTTACTAATTGTTAAACAAACATATTCAGGAGAGATTTTAATATCACTCTTCCTAGAAGATGTATGTAAAAGGAATTTACTACAAGAAACTGTAGCAGATTTTTAACAAATACCCTTAAATCAATATCTGAAACATCTTTCCAAAAAACAAGGCATAAATGACAAAGGGTAGAATTTTGAATGAATGAATGTATTGAAAAAACAGTTTTCGAAAGTTTCGACAAGAAAATGAAAAGCAGAAGGAGAAAAAAGTATTTTTGTTGACATAATATGTCATAATATTATTTAAAAAGAGAAATTCATTTAATTAAATGATTGATCTCTCTCTTAGGAAAACGGCCACAATTCCTTAAATATAATTATTTCAAAAATTTTCGTTCTAATGTTAATATTTAAAAAATATTTTTCATTTTTTAAGACAGATTGAAAAGATTCGAACGTAGTTTTGAAGTTCGAATCGGTTTGTAAATGCCCCTTTGACCGCTTCTTGTCGATCGACGATAATAAATATAATAAAAGGTTGAAGTTATGGAGAAAAATGTTGATTTTATTGACAGTTACTGGTAATTACACAATATGATGTTCTTTAGGTAACTACTGGTAACAAAATGTGCTCAAATAAGCTCAAATTTCCAATTTATAATCTCACAAATAATTCATACCTCAACACAGAGGTTATTGCTTTCTATCATACCATACCAACAAACTTTGCTTACAATACAATTTAATCTAGGCCGTAATTACAACACTTAGAAAGTTCAATTTGAAAATATATTATTCGGTAATTTATTAAGTTGTAGGTACATGAACTAATTATTAAAATATTATACGATATGGTTTTACAATGCCCACTTATACATAGTGATACTATAAAAGATTTAGAAGTTAAGAATAATGTGTAATTACAAATTAAGGGGTTAATTTGTGATTGAACACAGATCCTAATGATTTATTAGCAGCACATATAGTTTTTATTAATATGGCTGGCAAAGACAACTTTTTATTAAAAAATTTTGGGTTTTTGTATAGCTATATAACCTATAGGTATAGTTATTTGTATAGGATTTAAATTGATTTAGTAGTCGATGTATTCATTGGTAACTTTTTTGAAAAACTCTTCTGTGGTGGACACCTGAATGCAGCCAAGCTACAAGACTGTATAAGAAAGCTTTCAATAGACTAAAGCATAAAACAGACGAAAACATCACAGACTACAAAAAACGAAGAACTGATGCAAGATACATTCTAAAAACAAATAGAAAAGAATCCTGGAAAAAATACATCTCATCTCTATATACCTCTTCAAGCATAAATAAAGTTTAGAGAAACTAAAGGAAAATCTATGGCGAAAGCCAACCATATAAGATTCCTTTTCTAGCAAAAAAATAACAAAATAATTAGTGATAGAAAAGAAATCGTAGATATGTTAGCAGACCAAAACGAATTAAATTTCAGTGATGAAAATTACGCTGATAATTTTAATATACATAAAAACAACGTAGAAAAAAACATAATGGGATTTGACGGACAAGAAATTCACAACCTTAACGTTCCTTTTTCCTTTATAGAACTTGCTGAAGCCTTAAACTCTTCAAAAAATTCAAGCCCGGAACCAGACGGTATCTCTTTAGCATTTCTACTACATCTACCAGAGAATGGGAAAAATGTATTACTAGACCTTAATAATTTTATCTGGAGTAACCAGGTTTTCCCATCAACTTGGTTTGAAGCAATAATACTACCACTTCTTAAACCTGAGAAATTCCAAACATCACCTGAGACATATCGACCAATATCTTTAATCAATATTATATGTAAAGTGCTAGAGAAAATGGTAACTAAAAGTCTGAGATGGTATTCAGAACAAAAACTCCTTATTCCACAACAAAGCAGATTTAAGCAAAATCGATCCACTATAGATAACCTAATAGACTTAGAGTCAGGAATAGATTAAGCATTTGCAAATAAGCAAGGTTGTATCGCAGCCTTTTTTGACATTCATAAAATTTAATGATACTGTCTGGCGATTCAATATCATATCAAAATTGCATAATTGAAATATCAGATGCAATATGTAAAAATTTATTTCAAATTTTCTTCAGTGTCGTAGCTTCATAGTTCGATCAGATAACGTTAACTCAGATAAAAAAGTTCAAGAGAACGGAGTACCACAAGGATCAGTTATAAGCTCAATCATTTTTCTAATAGAGATAAACGACATACTTCAACAATGCTCACCGATTGTTAAAGGAAGATTATACGCTGATAAATTGATTTTATTTGCCAAAGGAAAAAACTCTACATCTATTCAAAAACATTTACAACAAACAATCAATCAGTTAGAATCATGATCTAGAACAATCGGATTACAATTTTTACCGACAAAAACCAAATGTATTTTATTTACACGAAAACATAACACTCTAACTCCACATCTGGAGCTATATAATCAAACCCTTAGTTTCACAAATAATATCAGACTTTTAGGTATGATTTTCGACCAAAAACTCTCCTGAAAAAAAAATACAGAATACCTTAAAAAATTTTATGAAAACAATTCCAGCAAAACTGGGAAGCAGATCAAAATACTTTTTTATATGTATATAAATCTTTAATTAGGTCCAAACTCGACTGTGGTGCGATAGTTTATTCATCAAGCAAAGTATCAGTATTGAAAACCTTAGAAACTGTTCAAAACACAACTCTACGAATAGCTACAGGTGCGTTTCGAACGACACCAGTTGAAGGTTTACAATGCTTAACAGGAGAACCACCCTAAATTTACGATGCAAATACGTTTCTCTCTAATATTCTTCTAAAAAAGCTAGAAATAAAGAACACCCTACTTATACCAATACCTTCACAGATCGATTTCAAGACACTTTCTCTACAACAAGACTAGATCCACCATTTTACGAAAGAATTAGAGGAAACATTCATGATCTATATCTTGAATTTCCTAAAATTCTCCCAACAAATTTCCTAACTTCTTCACCTTGGTTAATACCAATTCCCAAGATTAGTGTATGTAACAACCTTAGTATATAAAAAAAGTGAGACTATAACAGACCTGATCAAGCAATAATTCTTAATAGAAATGGAAACTTAAAAATTACTATAAAATATACACTGACGTATCCAAATCTTCAGACGGTATTGGTGCAGCTATCCTCACACCCAATATATCTTTAAAATTTAAATTCAATCCCATTACTTCATCATATACTGCAGAGCTGTTTGCAATACTACAAGCACTTATCCACATAACAGAGTCGAAACAGTCCAATCCCTCATAATAACCGATTCACTAAGCTCACTTCACACTATCAAACGTTTGTATAGCAATATTCCAATTGCCCCACATCTTCTTCTTCTTCTTAGTCGTTAACCTAATGCAGGTATCGTGATATCCTGAAGCTGTTAGGTAATTTTTCCAATGTTCCTCCACGTTTTTCTATCTTCTGCCAATCTAGCACATTCTGACAATGGAGCGCCAATGGTAGCAACAATATGGTCCGTGTATCGTGTAGGAGATCTACCTCTACTTCTTTTGCCTTCTGAGATATGCCCCACATATCCAATCAGAAATAGAGATTCTAAATAATAATAAGATTACTGTTACCTTCATGTTTGTTCCATCACATTCAGGTATACAAAGAAATGAAGAAGCAAATGAACTAGCTGGCTTAGCATCCTTCAGCCAAGACTCCATTCTTATTATTGAGGTTCCTTTAGATGACTTGAAGTCAGAAATAAAATATAAAGTGTTAAGTGCGTGTCAAAATAAGTGGAGTGCATCACAAAATAAACATAAAGAAATCAAATAATTAGTGAAACCGTGGCTCCAACCCACAGCGAATAGACACGACCAAGTGAGAATAACACGTTTGCGACTAGGACACAGTAACTTTACACATAAGAACTTCTTTACGAGAACTGTGCCGCCAATGTGTGAAACTTGTCAAGTAATAATCTCCCTAAAGCATATACTAACTTAGTGCAAAACATATGAAGCATCAAGAAAGAAGAACACTATCCCAAATAATATAAAGGAAGCCTTAGGAAAAAACATGACACATTAAAAACACAATAAGTTATCTGAAAGACTCAGGATTGTATCAATTATTGTAATTTGTTCTAACTTTACCTGTATTATATTTTTTAGGTCGCTAATAACCCTTGTGGTTACAGCGTAAATAAATAAATAAAAACAATTCTATAAAATTTCAAAAAGAGAATTTGTTCTAAATCATAAATTAATTTACTAGGTTTATTGACTTCCATTTCATCAAAAAAACAAACACCAATTTGTTATGGTACATATTTTTATTTCAATATTTACTAACATTTTTGATAAACAGTTAATATTATCAGCAGATTCTATCGTAAACAAACATTTTCTTTGTCAGAAAAATGTTAATTCATCAATAAAACAATAAATCTGGACGATAACGAATCAGTACCAATAGTTTGATTTCTTACTTCTTCAAAACCATTCTCTGTTACGTCTAACAACTCCAAGAAGTAAATTAATCGATAAATACCCCTCTAATTACCCTTCTTTCCTTCTTTTAGAACAACTTTTGCAATAAATCCTCGGCGGCTTCGGGCGCCAATCACTCTTTTTTTAACCTAAGCTGAAGATCAGATTGTGGGAAAATTGCCGTCATTTTAACGCAACTTCTAATGACTGTTTTAGCCGGCAGTTCTAAATCAAATCGGAATCGGGAATATGAGGAGACTCGAATGATTAATACCTTTATAATTAACCATTTGAAATTCAAATTTAGCGGTAGTTCGGTCTTCCGTAAATGTCTTGCCGAATATTTATTATTATGTATTATTCAGTGTGAGTTATTAGCTGAGATACGAAGTGTGTTGAAATCTATAATATGTAATAAAATGTTACTTCTATGATTCAGTGATTTTTTAAAGCTAAAATAATGTAGTGCGTAACAATAAAGAGGAGCTAAATGAGAAGCTTATAAAAACATATGATTTATTTATTTATTTATTAAAACTTACAAACACCACCTAGGTAGTAATTACATGTAAGAGTGCTCATTACTTGGTATAACAATATACACACAAAAAATACAATATACACACAAGTACAAAATAAAAACACACAAAATAAAACACATTAATAAAAAGACACAAGTTAATAAAATATTAAAAATTGAGTCCATTACTTATCATACTTATTTATAACATTTTTTCATATCCCTTACACTACAAGTAAAGAGGTCTATATCACAGATCTTTATTAACTCATTGCACTGATATTGCATATAGTTTATTATTGCACCTGAATTATAAGGACTACAAGAAAATAGGTCATTACTGTTTACCCTTAGGTTGACCTTTGGCACATGAAACCTAATAAAGTTTATCAAACCACATGTCTTATATTTAACATTGTTAATGATATTATGAATAAACACAACGCAATACATGTTTCTTCTTTGCTCTAATGACTGCAAGCCAAATATTTGAAGCAACTCTTTTGATGGCGTAAGGTGAGTATACACATTGTATTTCTTAAGGTATAAATACCTTAGAAATCTTTTTTGTACCTTTTCTATATGATTAATATGAACTTTGGCTTCAGGAGTCCATACCACTGATGCATATTCCAAGTTTGGTCTGACTAAAGCGTTATATAGTCTAATGGTTGTGTTTGTAACAACTATTTTGCTTACCACAGGGTAAGAATATGGGGGACAAGATTGGGCAAACAAAATAATCGAAACAAGTGCATACGACACTCAGTTGGTTGTTGGAGAGCTGGGTCGTGGATAAGTTGAAGATATTGGGGGTTGGATTGGGGCAACTACAAAAAAGGAAATAAAAGGTACTTATACGAATCTATTGGACAAACAGAATGAAAATAAACGGAAACACCTCAAGAAATTTAATATAGGGCGCCACTTGAGGTGCCCAATTATACCTATTACAACCACTAGTTGTAACTAAGGAAATAATTGTATAACATCAAAAATATAGAAAAAAAATATCTTTTTCAAATAAAACTCAAAATAGATAAGAGAAACAAATTAAACATTTATTATTGTCTCAAACAGTTTTCAAAAATACAGCTTATAAAGCAATACAACTTACAGCAACAAAGGCATATTATATATAAATAGCTGTCCAATACAAATAAAAAGAACTTACATATCTGTTTACAAAAGGTTACAAAATTCTCTGAAATGGTTCCTAGTAGATAATGTGGCCAAATTTTATGGATATCCTTTTATAAAGAATAAAATTTAATCTTTACTACAAATCAAAATAGATTAAAAATCAAACTGTCATACGTCAAAACAAACATTTTTAAAACAGGATAAAATTATGACATGACAGTTTAAACCAGGCCCTAACATAATATAATTACAAATATTTTTTTTTTTAAATAATTTATAAAAGAAAGCAAATTTTGTCTTTTTAAAAGAAAATGTCTATTTTTACTTTAAAAATTAATAACGTAAATGTTACCTCAGTTCACACATGTTAACTTAAACTTTTGAACAACTGGCTAACTTCTGCGGGGTATCCAACTGCACATCAACAGAAAGCTTTATTGGAAGCTGAAACTGGCACATCCAAATCAAAACTGCTCCAATATTATTCTACATGAGGTGAAAAGGGCATCTCGGAAAGAACTGGATTTCTCAAAAAACGAAAAACAAAACAGGAACTAAACTTGTTCACTGCTCAAACATCATAAATCTTCAGCCAAAATAAAAACAGTGGTTACTGGTCACTCTTTCAGAAACGACATATTACTTAGAATGAAAATTCCACCATTTTGGCGAATGAATGCCGGTTTACCACATCATAATTAAAACGACCTTTCGCTGCGAGCAATTATTCATCACTCACTTCGCTGACCCTCTCGATCACAATCTCCGAATAGTAACCCCTCTTTTCCCCGCACAAAACCATTGCCATCTTGTCAAATCAACAAATTCTTTACTCAAATTCGTTCAAAACATCCGGCGTTACTGCGCTTTAGAAAAAATAATACCAACGTTGCAATATTTTTCTGGGAACGTTGAAGTTAAAAAGCCATAAATTGTTCTCTTTAACAAATACGTTTTTATTTATTGAAGAATTATTGCGTATTTAAAAATCTCTACAGACAACACATTTCTAGCGTACCAGGGGCGTACTATATAGAATCGAATTTATATTATTATTTAGACATTAAATATAAAACGCTACATGTTTATACTAAAGTGTTTAGAATTTCTTATTACAAATCCCAATATTTTCTAGGCCTTATTAACAATATTTATATAGTGTTCATTAAATTTCATGTTAGCCTGTAGGTATATTCCCAGATCTTTACATTTGGTTTTCCTAGATACTACACAATTGTCAGTTCTATAATTATTTTCAATGTAATCAATTTTGGGAGTGAAGGATATGACTCCACACTTCGTAATATTCAAGATCATATTGTTGTCCCTAAACCATTCCACAACTGAGGTCAGGTCCTCCTGTAGTAACTGACAATCATTTGAAGTATGTATAGTCTTAAAAAGCTTAAAATCATCAGCATAGATCAGACTAGAAGAAAATTTAAGAGATTGTGGTAGTGAGTTGACAAAAATTAAGAAAAACAAAGGCCCTAAGTTGCTCCCGTGGGGGACACCAGATGTAGCCTGAAATTTATCTGATAAACACCTACCAATTTTGACTCGTTGAAACCTTGATTCCACATATGATTTTATAAATGTACAAGCATCATGCGAAAAACCAAACTCATTCAATCTCGATAAAAGAATGCCATGGTCAACCATATCAAATGCCTTTGAGCAGTCAGTCATTATTAAATCTAATTGGAATTTATTATTTATGGCCTCACTAGCAAAATAGAAAAAATGCACAGATTACTAGTTGTGGATAACCCAGGTAAAAAACCATGTTGTTCTGGAGCAAATTCATTTTCAAAATTTTTCAGTAGGTATATTCATATAGAGAATAGATTCAAATATTTTAGCCAGGGAATTAAGGATACTTATAGGACGATAGTCTTCTATATTGTTTCTATTACCGAATTTAAAAACTGGAATAATGGTAGCCTCTTTGAGTTTGTCTGGAAAGGTGTTAGTTTTAAGAGATAGATTAAATAGATGTGATAATGGTTTTTTGAAATATATCAGAACATCCTTTAAAGATATAGACAGGGATATTATCACTACCAGTGGCCTTTTTTGACTTTAATTTTTTTATACTAACCTTCACATCTTCTTCACTAATAACTGAAAAGTTAAAAGATCCCTGTGAACTACCCTGATGTGTAGATGATACCTGATAAGTTGAGCTAAAATGATGAGAGAAAGCCATGGCAATATTCTGAGGGCCTGTATATAAATGATAAACTTAATATGATAGAAGCAAGAAAGAGAACGAAAGAATTATAAAACAAAGTATGTACAATATTCCTACTACAAAATTGTTTAACAAATTTTTCTTTTTTATAAGATAATACAACAAATCAAAAACGGAATATATATCCAAAACTATCTAGAATATTTCTTACACTCTAGTAAATTCAAAATTCAGGCAAGTATACCGTGAGAACCACTTAGCAGTCTACCAGTGCAGTCGAGGAAAGAAAATTGCTCCAATCATCTAAAGTATTCAAAATAAAGACGGATACACAAATTAGTAACCGTATAATTTAGTTCGCCTCTCCAATTCCGATTCAGATTCTTGGTTTCAGCAATCACGACTCAATTCTCAAGGCCATTGTTTGGCGATGTTGCGATTATGTCTGTGTGCAAAAATTCTGTTTGTTTTTTACATAACAATTCTTTTTACTGCTTGAGTAATATCTTGACAAGCCAGAACTGTTTTAAAATACATGCGTACTAGTTGTAGTTTTCTTCGAGATATAAAAAAAATTGAAGATAAGACAAAACGATTACAGTTCTATTATTAAATATTCATTAAAAAGATTAGTCATATAGAGAGAATAAAGAACTAGGAGTCTCCAAAGTCATATTTACCAAAAAACCAAATAGAAGGAAACGAAAAATAGTTCCAGAGCAAGATGCATGACCATTTGAATGAAGAACAAAAAGTATTAGGATCACGAAATAGGTAAATCAGGACTAAACAAAAAAGAGGTGACCCGAACATTATAGTTTAAGTTTCTTCACAGTTCAAATAATGTTATACCTTTACAAAGTTTTCTCATGACTTCATTGTTTGATGCACGATCCACACAGGAGATTCTTAATATTATTCTGCAGCACCATATTTCAAACGCCATTAGTAGTTTAAGTCATGATACTATGACTATAAGATAAGATATTGCGCATGTTTTTGTGATGTCATTGGAGAGTTGCACGTTCGAAATGTCAGTTTTTTGTATATATCAATAAATAATCTTTAATAAATAAAATGACGACTCCATGGAGTAGTAACTGTACCTTACTGAGGAGATCTAAAGAGATCGAAATACGTATATGCGGCTTGTTGCTGCTCTGTATCAAATCAAAATCTAATACCGTCAGTTTGTTTTGTTTATTTACTTCATTTAGAGTACCAGAAATCGAATTCTCTACGAATATAGGCCATGATGAACGGCATTTGGAGTGCAATTTTTAGAGTCCCTTGCCGATTCATTCATCAAGCTGTTTGCTTCGCAAGTTTTAGGAAGCACGGCGGCTTATATTTGAATTCAATTTCGCCAGGTAGAAATCGTATGATTTCTCTTTTTGTTCTTTAATAAATAGTTTGGAGATATCCTTATGTGTAAGATTATTGTAATTATTAAACCTCTTAACTTATTTTCGTCTAGTAATTTCATCACAGAATGCATACAAGTCCCATTTAACTTTAACAAGATTTCAAATTCTAGTCTCCAATGACGGCATGCGCGAACCCGACCGATTTTGAGCTACGGGAAGATCTTATCTTGTTATTCATAGTATCATGGTTTAAGTGATGCTTTGGTTAGTGTCCAAGATTCTCCCCTTGTAAAAAAATCGAAAATTCATAGTTCCAACGAAGTCGGGTTTTGGTTTTTATTGGCAAATTCTGAGTATTGAAAATATGTATGCATTGTTTCATTTTAAATTAATGATCCCATTGGCCATTTATATTGGTATGCTAATAAACGTAACTTATTAAATTGATATCTCTGCACCTCTGAAAAGTTTCCCTTGTACCTAAAGCACCCTAAATTCCAAATTGCGTATATTTGGATTGTTCTTTGTATTTTCTATAGATTATATTTGTTACGAAGGTTTTGAGTCACTAATTAGGTAGTTACTTGAGGCAAATGATTATATAATCTTCACACTTTTTTGCATACAGTTTCTTTTGTATGGGAATAAAGATATAATCTAGTTAAATGCTACATTTTTCCGATCTTGCTGTATGGCGTGGAGGCCTGGACGCTGACGGAGACGCTAACGAGAAAACTAGAAGCATTCGAAATGTGGGTGTACCGAAGCATTCTTCGTATATCCTGGACCGAACATGTCACCAACATAGAGGTACTCCAAAGAATCGGAAAGGAGAAGAAATCGTGAATACAATTAAACAAAAAAAGCTTGAATATCTAGGCCACATATTGAGACACGATAAGTACCGTCTGCTACAATTGATTGTCCAGGGAAAAATAGACAGTAAGCGAGGGCCAGGCAGGAGAAGACACTCGTGGCTCCAAAATCTGCGGAAGTGGTTTGGGCTCACATCGGTCAAACTATTCAGAAGCGCCCCAAACAAGATCAAAATTGCCATGTTAATAGCCAACGTTCGCAACGGACAGGGCACTTGAAGAAGAAGAAGAAGCCACTTCTGTGATATATTATTTATATTATACATTTTATTGAATATCGTGTTTTCCGTTCTTTTATTATAAGCATAAGCTCTCTTTCCTTATTCATCCTCCGCAGACTTCCGCATTTGTCGTATGGCTCATGTAGGATATTCTGAGCATTTTACGGTAACCACCAGGGTTCGAATGCTTGGATTCTTTTTTGTGTAGCTTCTGTCATTGTCCAGGCTTCAACACCATAGAGCAAGGTGGAGAAAACATAGCACTTAAGTATTCTAGTTTTCAATGAGATGCCCAGCTGGCGGTTGCATAGAACTTTTTGCATTTTGTAAAACATTGTACGTGCCTTTTCCAGACGTATTCTTATCTCTAGTGAGTGGTCCCAAGTTTCCATCAAGATTACTTCCAAGGTACGTTGTTCTTGTTACTCTTTCCAGATTTGTTCCGTCGACATTGACCTTCACCTTCTGTTTTGGTGCTTGCTGATGACCATCGTTTTTATCTTCTTTGTATTCAACTTTATTCCAAATTTTCTACAGGCTGTCGTTACTCGGTCCATTAAGCGTTGCAGGTCTTCAGCATTATCTGCCAGTATGACAGTGTCATCAGTATATCGCAGGTTATTTATACATTGCCCGTTTATAATTATACCGTCCGAGGTGCCTTCCAAAGCTTTCTGAAATATCTTCGCAGAGTAAACATTGAACAGCAAAGGTGATAGTACACATCCCTGTCTTAGGGTTTGAAATGATCCTTAAGTCTTTATCGTCGATATTACATGACCTTGTTTTTACCATTATTATAATTTTAAAAGCGCAATCAACCTTTGCATGCATGTCGATAATATTTCTTGAAAAAGGCATGGATATCCTGCCGAAAAGTAAAAAAAAAGTAAATAAAAATATAATAGCACCATAGACCACCTTTTTTTATATAAACCTAAGCCAAAGAAATTCTACCAAGTATTCCTCCTCCATAGGGAACATATTCAATCTTCCTTTTCATTTTCTCACTCAAGTCAAATTGCCTTGTTACCTCACCACACCTTTCGTTTTCAATCTTGTCATAAAAGTCTCCCATAACGACTCAGAATGTTCATGAATCAGTAGGAATTTATTTGTATTAGCCTCATGTACATCAATTTTACAGTAATCCTCTATACTTCAATGGTGATGTTGCTCTTGCTTTACTCAATTCTTGTTTATCTTAAGTACTCATGTCAGGTACTAAAATATTTACTTCTTAATTTTTTTAACTTACTTGCTAATTATTGGCTTTAAAATGATAGTTTGTGTTGGATATTGATAACTATACACTAAGTATATTCATGTTCCGTTACTAACTACTCATCGTGTACGTGAAGATCCCACATTTTTTTTTTAAATAAACTATTCCTCGTTTGCAACATACTGATTCTCACAAGTTTACAACTTCCACTTCAGTGTCCACTAAATCAAAACAAGTTTTGAGGTATTACTAAATAACCATACAATATTTGCAATGTATACTAAGAAAAAGCTAAGTTAAATATCTAAGAAAATAACTTTTGGATTTGTTTCGGTAAAATAAAGCTTTTAGTATTCATCGGCCAAACATGTAGAACCTTTAAAAAACGTTTATCAGAACATAAAGGACTTTTAATATTAGAAAACAGATTCTTTAGAACATTTAAGATATCTTATGAGAATATTTGGAAATTAACAAAATAAAACATACAGATATAGTTCTGAATGACTAACATGGGACAAACAGCTCTTCCCTCTTCAATTTATTCAGTTAAAGACTATATGGTGTCGAGACCTGTACTGTGAATAAAATCGATCTAAATCGCCTTGAGGCTTTCGAAATGTGGTGCTATAGAAGAACTTTCAAAGTTTCCTGGGTGATGAAGATTCGAAACTCCACAATACTAGATAACAATATTATTTCCATTCATTAAAGAGGTTTCAAAAAGCATAAAACAAACAATTTCAAAAACCCTGTAGCAAACATTCCCATTTCCACAGATATTAAAAAGACTAAATTAGGCGGTTAAAGTTTGCGGTTAGATAGAAAAGTAATCTTAATTTTATTTATTATATTATATAATTTATTTTACTACGAACTTCATCAGCGGATGCTGGAGTACTTTTCTTCGTGTACAATTCAAAGACTTGGCAACGGGGCACGCAAAGAAAAGAACAGGTTCTTCAACCTGCAGATGTTTCCAAGATCTTCTTCGACTGGCGATGCCATTCGGCGCTCGGGACATTTTCAAATAATTAAGTAAAAATCATCAACGACTCACCGCGATTCTTTATGCATGCAGTCGAAGAACTATCAGCAGGAGATAATGTTGTATTTCGTGATTATGCGTGAATTATTAGGATGATTACTGCAGAAATATTTCTCGGGTAATCGCTACGAAGAATAATTGAAACATTAACTTGGGAAGCCCTTTTGTTACTGTAAATTAAGAAATTTAATTTAGACAAGTGTTTTAAGGTTATACACAAGAGAAAAAGAATTTGGAGCTATTTCTTATAGCACAAATGCAAAATTAAAAATTCTGTAGTCGCTTATTTTTCATCTTTTCTTTGTATATATTTCTTATATTTAATTTTTTGAAAAATTTACATACAATGGAGTTTACTGTTAACGTAGAACCTCGGTGTCTAACAGAAACATGTATCTTAATCTATCTTATGCTACAAGAGTTCTTTCAAATTGATATACTCCTGTCATACAAAACACTGAAATTAATCATTTCACCGATAAAAATAAAAATATTCTCTTCTATAAAAGGATTTTACGTTACCCAAAATATGAGGTTCAAAGAAGTAGTGATGAGCAATATAAGGCGTTGCTTCCTGATAACACCTCCAGTCACTTCTACTCAATTCCTATCCTCATCTCCAAGAAGTGTGACTTAATTACACTGGTGGACCCTGGCAAACCTGAGCAACCCTACCGGAGATTGGGTAACCAACCCCAGTAGAAAGTAGGGTCAGGGCCGACGGGGAAGGGAGAAATGGTCCTGCGAAAAAAAGTTAGGCATAGGGCTAACAACCCCTAGAAAACACACAATATTACGCATGTTCAAGGAAAAAAAACCAGACTGATCAAACGATGACTGCGCTAGAAAAAGGTACATGATTTAAGAATCGTGACATGGAACATTCGATCCCTATACAGATCAGCCTTCCAAAATCTTCTCGGTGAACTGAATAGGTATGACCTAGATATAACAGCTCTGCAGGAAATGAGCTGCATCGGGAGTGGCACTATTGACAAAAGACACCACATTATATTCTATAGTTGCGACTGGCTTCATGGTAAATAAAAAGGCTAAACACATCGTAAGAGACTTTCGTGCTATGAACTCTAGAATGTGCATCCTAAGACTAAGGAGAACATTTTTAATTAAAGGGTCTTAAATGTGCATGTCCCTATAGAGGAAAAGGAAGACAATGCCAAAGAAATCTATGAAGAACTAGAAGTTGCATACCATTCATGCCCAAAGAATAATATCAAAATTATTTATGGTGATCTCAATGCCAAAATGGAAAGAGTAACAATACATACCAACTATAGGTAAGCACAGCCTTCACGATGTATCCAATCACAATGGCATCAGACTAATAAATTTAGTAACTTCCCTTAACATGGTCATTGCCAACACATGTTTCCAGCGAAAAAATATTCCTAAAGAAACGTGGAGATCTCCAGATGGGGTTATAGTCAACATGATCGATCATGTTATTATTGATTCTAGACATCACTCAGACGTAATAAATATGCAACAGACGAGAGGCAAATGCAAATTCGGATCACTACCTAGTGGAAAGTAAAATGAGAGCTAGAAACTCAAACATTAAAAAAGAAAAGAGATCCAAAATTGAAAAATATGTAATAAAAAACTTAGCAAAAAGGTAAAATACAAAGGATATATAAAAGGAAGGCTAGAAAACAGACAAAAGTAGGAGAATATAAACAGAGAATGTGAAGCGTGTAAAAACATCATACAAGACGCAGCCAAAGAGACCCTGAGTCTAGAAAAAAAACTCAAATCAACTAAAGGACAGTGGTTTGATGAAGAGTGTCGTAACATAACAAAGAGGTAAAATAATGCATATTAACGACTACAACAACGACACAGAACACAAAAGGCAAAGGAAGAATATAGAATGCTAAGGAGGAAAGAGAAGAAAATACATCGCAGAAAGAAAAAGAGAACTCCAAGAAATGGAAGAACTAAATAAACCATCAGAAACCAGAAAATTCTACCAAAAACTTAACAAAAGCAGAAAAGAATTTAACCAACAACAATAATATGCAGAGGCAAAGAAGAAGATATCAGACAAAGAAGATCCACTATATAATGGAATTATACTGGACCAAACAGATACAAGAGAAGCAACCCCTTCTTCAGTAGCTGAAATGCAAGAAACAGTTACCAGACTGAAAAACAACAAGTCACCTGGATTAGACAATATTAACGCAGAATTTATAAAGAAAGGCGGAGACTTCCTATTGAATGCGATACATGAACTAATAGTGAACATATGGAATAATAAACAACTGCCACAAGACTGGAATACCGGAGTAATTATTCCACTACATCAAAAGAGAGATCAGCTTCAATGTAAAAACTACCGGGCAATAACGCTACTAACTGTGGCATATAAAATACTGACAAATATTGTGTATGACCGATTGAGACCATAATATGCAGAATAAATAGCTGGTGGATATCAATGTGATTTCTGCAGGCAGAAGTCCACAATAGATCAGATCTTTGTCTTGAGGCAAATCTTGGAAAAGACTAGTGAATTTAATATAAAACGCAAATCATCTTTTCGTTGATTTTGAAAGTGCCTATGATAGCACTCATCGAGAATTCTGATCCATGCACTGAAAGAGTTAAATATTCCAACTCAACTCATTGATATAATAAAAGAAAACACTTTTATTATAAAAAACTACAAAGCAAAATTCGAATTCAAAAACGCACTAACAGATCCAATCCTTGTGACAACGAGCCTACGACAGGAAGATTCTCTATCCTGTATTCTATTCAAGATCAATTAGAGAAAATAATTAGTGGGTCAAAAGTCAACACCAGAGGAACAATAATAACAAATAGTGTACAAATATTGGCATATGCAGATGATGTTGATATCATCATCATCATCTTTGGCTCGACAATCCTCTGTGGATCTTGGCCTGCTTCTAAGATTCGTCGCCATTCTGTTCGGTTTCTGGCAACATGTTGCCATCTTCTGATTTTTAATATCCTTAAGTCGGTTTCAACTCCATCTAACCACCTAATTCGCGGTCGGCCTTTGCTTCTTCTTCCTACAGGTGTTCCTGTGGTTAGCTTTTTAGCAATCGTATTTTTTGGCATTCGTCTTATGTGTCCAGCTCATCTAAGTCGCTGTGTTTTAATGAACGTTATGACATCTGGCTCATTAAAGAGCTGATACAATTCAAAATTATATCTTCTGCGCCACTGCCCTTGGTCGTTTATAGCTCCAAATATTTTGCGGAGTATTTTACGCTCAAATATTCCCAAAAATCTTTCATCTTTCTGAGTTAGAGTCCATGTTTCTGCTCCATATGTGAGGACCGGCCTCCGCAATGTTTTGTATATAATAATTATAGTTCTTCTTTGAATGTTTCTTGAGTGGAATTGCTTTTGGAGTCCATAGTATGCCCTATTTATAAGATTTATTCGTCTTTTGATTTCTTCGCTTGTTTTATTGGTAGCGGTCACGACCCAAGGTATGTGAAGTTGTCAACACGTCCAAAGGTATGACTTCCAAAGACTGTTTCTCGATATGTTGATATCATAGCTAGAAGTGAAAGAGAGATGATAGGAGCATTTAATGCGATAGAAAGAATGGCACAAAATAGTGGCCTAAACATTAATGAAATAAAAACCAAAGACATGAAGGCCAGCAAATCGACAGGCCAAAGAAACCTACAGAATCTGACAATAGGAGATTATATACATATCTAGGCTTACTAGTTACCGCAATCACAATGTCAGTGAAAAGTTATACAGTTAAAAATGTTAGGCAATTATATTTAGACGATATATTAAGCAATATAATTGAAACTTTTTGCAAGTACATTAGCGGAACGTAATTCAAAATTATTCTGCACATTATATTTGAAGCATTATTTGGTTAAAACATCTCATTTTTGGTGGTAAAAAATATATTAAATACATATATTAATTTGTCTGGACTAAAGGTGGTAAAAGATAGTCTGGAAGTTATATTTTTGTTTGAATTTGCCGACGAACGATAGATAGTTGGCCTTAACTATACGTTTAAACGAAAAATCCTTAGACACCTTTTTAAGGGGGTGAAAGAAAATGACATTATGGCACAGAAGATATAATTTTGAACTAAACACGGCATTCACAGGTTTATTGTAGAACCCGAGGTCATAACATCCATAAAGATCGGACGTCTGGGCTGGATGGGCCATGTTGAACCGATGTTGGAGACTGAAACACAAAAACATATAATGGGGGAAACACCAGTACAGAGAAGGTCAAAGGGAAGACCCAAACTTAGATACATCAGGAACAACATCTGAATACACTTAAGATTACCAACTGGAAAAACAAAGCAAGGAACAGAACAGAATGGTGGAAAAATAATAATCTGCAAAGTATTACGACAACGAATTCATCAAGGCAATCACATCAGCAATTATGGGAAAAGTTTATTTGTCCAATTGAGAATGTTTTACATGGTACACAAACTTTTTCTTAAATAAAATAAAAAAGGTTTTTCTAGTAAATAAAATACAAAAATATTGCAATTGCATAATATTGAAAATCCATAGTATAACGTGGTAATAAACGTCATATATAATCAACCACACCAGTATCAAGAAGAAAAAGATGGAGATATAAATATGAAAATCGGCGGACATTTTCAGAGTACCTGTATAAAAAATTAAAAAGAGCTCCAGAAAAATATGCGTGAAAGACTGCGGAGAATGTAGAAGATCTAAAAAGGCCGAAAAGACAGACTTTATTCTCACACATTAAACAAATGAAATACAACTCCCTCTGTACTATTATAGAGCTATTTTGTATCTTTTACTGGAGAAACATTTTTCTGTAACAATAAAACACTGAAAACTTTGTTTTCAAACTTCCACAAAATTTATTTTAACTCTTATTACTACAGCTGTTTCGCTGATTCCCTTTCTCAAATGATCTATTTTTGGCATGCGTTTACAATTTATATCTCTAATGAAATAGGGAGGGGAAGAACTGTGTCTCAAGTTGGTCACCAGAATTATATCTGTGTTTTAATTTGTTGATTTCCATAGATTCTAACAAAGATAGCTTAAGGCTTTATTTTGAATGTGAAGAATTTTAAATTTGTCGTTAAAAGAATGATTATGATCTAGAAGGTGAAGTGCGTATGTCGAATCTGTTTTTTCTATTATTAAAAGCCCTTTTATGTTCTGCTATTCGTTTATTAAAGTTTCTACCAGTTTGACCGATGTAAGTTTTTGGGCAGTCGCCACATTGAAGTTTGTACACACCACTATTTAACATTTTTCTGTTGGTGAGATATTTATATACTTAATTTATCAAAGTGGGAAAATCTTTCAAATTTGTTCAAAGTAGAAAGAAAAAGGTGCAAGAAGAACCAACTTGATGTTTTTATGTCAAGAATATCATTTAGAATAAATTTCATTGACTCCTCAACAAGAGGTACTTAACGAATACTGGTTTCTGTATTTTTTAGTATTCACCGAACGTTTTATAATGGTATGTAGGAAAAATGTTCTTTGTGATGTTCTTTATTACGCATCCAATCCTTGTCCTCTGCTTTTAAAAATGCAACTTCTAAAGTTGTTTACTATTTCGCAAATACTTAAATTGTGAATGAAATGACCAATTAAAGTAGAAATGGCTATTGCGATTCGGTCGCAATGCTATAGGGGACATTTAAACCAATTCGAGATTCAACGGTAGATTTATTGGAGCATCATTTTCTCGTTAATTGTCTATGCAACTACCTGAATTAATTCAGTCGACCAATTTATAAAATCGATTTATAATATGCAGAGACACTTTAAGTGAACTGATGTTAGATATAAAATGGCTGCGATTTTCTTGAGTTGTTTATATACCTGATTTAAATATAATTGACGTATAGAACATTTCAACGGGACAAAGATTACACATTTAGAATAATGTTCTGTGCAATTTTTATAAATTTTGCTTATTGGACGATAAGTGTAACACAGGTCAACAAAATTTGACCAATATTCGGACCCAGAGATCGGAAATTATTTTTCCGAACATTTTTTGTACTCTGAAGCTGAATCTAAGCTCCAAGTTGCCAGATTGGCTCTGTTTTATGAGATATCCTAACCTAAATGTCTAAAAATAGCGGTTCTTTTCCGTTTTTAAGGTTATGTAGCATCGTAATATCCTTTCCTTCCGTCATCCCATCGCTTCTTTTTATATCTGGTTGATATTAGAATTTTTTTTGACTTTTATCTATTTCTGTCTTTACTAATAACCATTTTTAATCGTCTCAGTATTTTGCAGAATTTGTTCTTTAACATTCATTAATCCATTGTTGATTTCATCTACCAGGCGTTGCCTTATGGGTGGGTTCCTTAATTTACTTGTATCGATGTTTGCATTTGTTGTTTTTCGTTTTATTATTTTCATTTTCAGCCTAATTTTGGTCACTACTGGTTTGTGATCTGATCCTATGTCGGCACTTGGATAGGTTTTGCGGATATAATTGCGTTCATGTATCTTTGTCTAACTAATACATAGTCTATTTGGTTTCTTAACAATTCTCTCTTCTTGATCTGCTGGTGACTTCCAGGTATATAGTCTTTCCTTTGGCATTTTAAACAATGTATTAGCTATAACAAAATTATTGTTTTGGCAAAATTCGATAAGCCTGTCACCCCTTTCGTTTCTGTTGCCCAGGCCATATCCTCCTGTACATTCTTCTACTTTTTCTTCCCCAACTTTTGCGTTAAAGTCTCCCATTATAATTGTTACAGCTTGCGTTTTAATTCACTTTAAAATGTTGTCTAGGTCTTCGTAGCAAGTTTCAATATCGCTCTCTGGTGTGTCCGCAGTTTGAGCATAAACTTGTAGGATGGTTATTTTGGGTTTATTCTGGTTTAATTGTAAGATTATAATTCTGTTGAAGTATGGAGTGAAATTTATCACAGCTTCATCAATGTTTTAATTTTTTTTTTCTCCAGAACCTGGCAAAATAGAAAAATCTGAAAAAAGATTTGCTGGAACATTCAACATTGAAGATGTATACCTATGCTTCGGAAGATGAAGATATAGGTGAGTATGAAGATTGTTCGAAAAATCCTATACTTTACAATTAAGCAGAGTTAGATGATGATATTGTTCGAAATCTTAATCTTCCAAAAGATTCAACCAAAATGCTCTGTTCAAGATTAAAATAGAGAAATTTGATTATACCACAGACAAAAATTACACTTTACAGGAAGGGAGATGTTAAGAGTTTACAAAGTTTTTTACAAAAGAAGACTCTTTAGTGTACTGTCATGATATTAGAGATATAAAAGGACTTATAATCTTATTCAAAAAAATTTATACAAAGCAAATGATTGGCGGCTTTTTATAGATGTTTCAAAGAACAACCTTAAAAGTAGTTATGTTTCAAAATAGTAATAATTACGCAGCAGTTCCTGCCATACCTATAGAATCATTCGAAATCTTTAACAAAGTGTACTCCATTATCTAGTTCTCAGACTTGTCGACCTGTGTATCTTTCTGTTCGAAATCGTCACGTAACAAAAAGCTCGTTCAACAATCTTCAGATAATCAACCTGTTTTTGGTAACTCTTTTTCATACTCTAACTCCAATAGATTGTAAATCGTGGAGAAAAAAGTAGCATTTATCGACTTTTTGTACAGTAACAGTATTACTGCTTTATTCTAGTCTTCTTTTCTCTTCATAGTATCTTTTTCGGATCTTAATATTGTATTTAGTAAGTGAGTGGAGTGTATTCATAACGGTTTTTCCTCCATTCTTTAACATTTCTGTAGCAACTCCATCATGTCCTAACGATTTGTTGGATTTCATTTGTTTAAGTGCTTTTCTTATTTCGACTGTATTAATTTCTGGCTGAAGCTCAAGTTTTATACTTCTAATACATTTTCACTGTATTACAAGTATATAAGATATATTATCCTCAAATGCTAGTTCGATTTTTTATGAAAATATACTTACTTATATCTACAACAGTTGGCAACACAACATAAAGCATAGTAAAACATATATTGTGATCTATTAGCAGTACCATAGGTAATATACCTAACGAAGAACTTGTGTGAACGAAAGAAAACGTCACTTCAATAACTAACTCAACCGTCCAGTGCGCTACAAAATACATTCGAAGCACATTAATATTCCGTAAACCACCCACACCAAGAAATGATGAATGCCGGCAAATCTGCATACAAGACAAGCGAAGACTTTACTTATCTTTCACTTAGCCTTTCTTAGCCTTAGTCCGAGACAACATAGTGCCATCGTTCGTGTAATCAAACACTACAAGCCTCACCCGCTGTTTTCTGCGGGGCAAAACAGATTGCCGTACTTGCTCTTGTGATGATTACGCCTCGAGCAAAATGAACGATGGTACTTTCGATGTCCGTGGTGAAAGTGAATGTAATTTCTGTTGTAATGATGATTGTTGTTAATTTTGATTAACCAATTTCGTAAAATTAGTATGATTATGTTAAGTGCATACGTCATTACCATTTAAGATTCTCAAAAAACAAATATAAGCTAATAAGTGAAATGGAAGGAATTGGTTTTTCATGTCCCAGAAAAATCCCGAAGGAAAGGAAATATGTCGACATTATCTCATAGAAATTTAAATCATTGAAGCTTACGACGTTTGTAATAACCGTTATAACGTTTTCTTAATATAGCTTATGTGTTTTGAACATATTCTTCTTCTTCTTCAGCCTATATTCGTCCACTTCTGAACATAGGCCTATTCCAATTACTTTTTTGACTTTGATATCATCTGCCGACCCTTCTGTGGTCTGTCTACTCTCGCCTGTTCTCTCTTGGATCTCCAGTTTGTTAATCTCTGTGTCCATTTTTCGGGATTATCTCGGAAAACATGTCCGATCCATTGCCACTTGAGCCTTGCTGTACGTTCTGTGACATCAGTAATCCTTGTTCTTTCCCGAATGTCGATATTTCGAATCCTGTCTCTCAAACTAATCCCTAGCATGGCCCTCTCCATCTCTCTTTGGGTTGTCCTGAGCTGCTCTATGGTTTTTTTGTAAAGGTCATATGTTATTACAGCAAGATACATTTGTCATAAACTCTACGTTTTAGACACATTGGTATATCTTTGTTCTTCAAGATAAAGCTAAACTTGCCGAAAGCTACTCAAGACAATTGTATGCGTCTTTTTATTTCGGCTATTTGGTTTTCTTTGCCGATTTTAATGGTATGTCCAAGATATATATAATGGCTACATTTTCAAGACTGACGTTGTTAATAACAATATTAGTTTGTAAATTACTCATGATTTTTGTTTTCTGAAGGTTCATTTTAAGACCCATTTTATTTGACTGCTTATTTAATTCCTGGAGCATTTACTCCAGTTCCTTTATATCGGTACTAAATGATACTATGTCGTCCGCAAACCTCAAATGACTCAAACGTACAACATCAATGTTTAGATCTTTTTGCTCCCAGTCGAGCTGTTTGAATATATTTTCCAATGCTAAGGTAAAAAGCTTTGGTAAAATAGTATCACCTTGTTTAATATCTTTACCAAGACGCAGTTTTTCCGTCTTCATTGATTTTGATGTAGAATGTGGCCTATTTATAAATGTTTTTAATAAGTGTAGTGTACCGTAAGTCTATTCTCATGGCTGACAAAAAGGACTAAGTTTCAATACTATCAAAAGCCTTGTGAAAGTCAATAAATGCCATATGTAGAGGTAGAATTACTAGAAGAAACTAGTCTCAGCCTGCCACGCAATAAGATCTGTTTCGAAGTAAATCAATTTAGCACCTTCCAAAATAACATATTTTTCTTTGTTTGAGTCTTATCTTCAATATGTGCTTCCTTTTTGGGGTTCTAGTACAGCTGCTCAATCTATCATCATCATCATTCAATCTTCGCTTATCCACTGCTGGACATAGATCTCCCTCATAATTTTCCATCTATTCCGATCTTGTGTCTCTTGCATCCAATTCCTAGGAGAACGTTCTAGATCGTCAGTCCAACGTGTTGGTGGACGACCTCTGCTTCGGTAGCATCATCTCTTGGTCTCCGTTCCAGTATCCGCTTTGTCCATCTGATTATCTGCCATTCGAGCCACGTGACCTGCCCAGTTCCATTTCAGTGTTGCTACTCTCTCTACTACATCAGTCACTCTTATTCTTTGTCGTAGCTGGCGATTTGGGATCTTGTCTCGCAGTGAAACGCCCAACATAGCCCTTTGACACACACGGATCTTTTGAATAGTTCTCCTTGTCATGGTCAACGTTTCCGCACCGTAAGTCAACACTGGCAAAACACACCGATTAAAGGTTTTTCTTTTGTTCTATCTAATGTTATTTGTAAATTACAAAAAAGAGCAATTTTTGGCCTCAGTAGAATAACACATTGCAGAAGCGACTTCAAAAATCACGGATATTTTAACCCTCCCCTCTTTATATATTTCTATTATATTTTAATTTTTTCGTTCTTAACACTTATTATCGTCTGAAGTAGTTCATTTCGAGAGATTCAGAATGTTACACTGAGAAGGAGGCCTCTTTATCTCTCTATTTCGGCTTGAACATTTGTAGATTACTTGTCTAAGACAAATCGTTTCTATAAAACTGCTAAATAATGTAAATTCCAACGTTATTTGTGGGTTCATTTCAGTAATATTTTGCTGCATATTTTTGTCCTACTTGTACTTTGGTTAATCTTCAGTTGACAGTTTCTTCTCAAAATTTCTTACTCACTTATAATTTCATTGATTTGTACGATATTTTTCATCTATTTTTCAAAAACATTCACTCAAAGATTTTTACTTTAAAATTGTATTGTAAAATTAGTTTCGGATGAGAAAGTCGACACTCAAATAAATAATTTATTTTATAATTTGTGAATTGATTTCTACGAAATACCTGAAGAAATTAATTTGTCATCAATTACCAGCTTCACAACAAATCCAAGTAAGTCCGAAACTGAAAAAAAAAAACAATTAATTTTATTTGTTATTGCAGCAACTCAATTAGGAAGACAACAAAGAACGACTTTTTTCTGCGACTACTGCCATTCTTTCCGAAACCGTCCATTTTTACACTTTCTCGGAATTATGCTAATGGCTGGAAGCGCTTTGTCGGGTGAATTACAGACATACAATAAATGTAAATTTTTACATGCAAATTAGGCGAGAGAATCTTTTCGACGAAAGGGGTGCCTTCGACAAATAAGGGTGAATGATCTTGCAACTAGGGAAATAGTATAGTGAATTCATTGGAACCGGTATAAATTGTAGGGTAGTCAAATTTTACAGGTTGTATGTGTGTGAGAGAGAGAGAGAGAGAGAGAGAGAGAGAGAGAGAGAGAGAGCGAGTAAAGAGAGAGAAAGAGAGAGAGAAAGATAGACTATATAGAATAGAATAGAAGGCGACTAAGACTCTTAAAAGACCAAAAAACATTAACATCAGGCAGTGGCAACGGAAAGTATCCGACAGGACAGAATGGAATAACGTTGTCAAGAAGGCGAAAACCCACAAGGGGTTGTAGCGCCATTAGAAGAAGATGTTGAAAAGGACTGAGATATGTATTTGTACACACTTATGACACCTGAATAAATGGAGGAAAAATTTGTAAAGTGTGTAAAACACTTTATTCCTAGCTGAGCGGTTTCGGCTTACAAAGCACCACTCCTAACAAGGGATCCCATTGGTGAAAACTACAAAATTTTTCTTTAAAAGTTAACTCCGAAAGTTCTTTAAAAAACATCCAAAACAGCACATTAGATTCCACAAAAAACATTTTAAAAAATTTGTGTTCATGATATGGGTGTAAGGACCCGACCATCTGGATGGAGTTGAGGCGACAGACTTACCAAGAGAGAACTTTTACATATTGACATCTGGTTTATATATCAACTGTCTTCAGCAACATTTAACACAAAAGATTGCCTTATTTAGGACATCCAAAAACATACCAACAAAGTTTAAAATTGACTTGGGAAGGTCATTAGGAAAGAAATTTGTCTCCATTATGTCAAGATCAACAACATTAACATTAGGTGTCTAACTCCATCCAGTTGGTCGGGTACTTACACCTGTACCACGAATAAAAATTTTTGAATGTGTTTTTTGTGAAATTCTGCTCTCTTTTGGGTGTTTTTTTTTTGACGAATTGTTGGAGTTTTTTTAACTTTTAAAGAAAGATGTTTGTCTACAAATAAATATATATAAACATACCTTGGTTGCTTATACTTAAACGTACAGTAATTTCTTAGTTACTCATTAAGAAACTATTCCACTGAATAATATAGTCTTTCAGATAGATAGCCTTTTGTTAATTTACAAAACTTAAGGAAATATGTTGCAGATTTAACTTGTAAACGGAGATGGTTCTATAATTTTGTTGTCGAATATAATAGAGATTTCTTTACTAACTCAGTGGAGGGAATCGGTAAATACACATCAAAGGTTACAGTTCTGGTCTAGTAGTCATGATTAGGTCTTGCTAGAAAATACATGTAGGTGTTTACGAATTAAGCAAACTAAGTTTCTAGAATATATAAAGAGGGAATAGTTAAAAAGTAGTAATAGTAGTAGTAGTAGTGTAGTAGAAATTCTACTACAATAAACACTTACTAAGATTGTGAGGATTGACTTACCTATTACTGTATGACACTATGCATTTTCTTGTATCATTTTTATATCGTTTCTGATATAACAAAAAAAATGGATAATGTCATACAAGCATATAGTTTTCATATTAGAAACGATACAAAAATGTGTGTCTACTGCAGTTTCTTGTAAAAGAAATGCGACAATTTGTGCGCAAAAACGTAAAACTTCTGTCATAATGGCGGCTTTGGAGGAGGAGAACTTTGATTTAGATCAAGCAGCCATCAGAGAAAAGTGCCCACCAACAATAACCAAGATTAGAACAGCAGTAGCCAAATTGAAAAACATAAATCACAGCGATTGAATCAAATAACATCGAAATTACCGAAAGTAGAAGAGATGTATTACTAAAAACAATACATAACCGCTCTAAAAAGTCGTGATGAGTTTAAAGAATATTTTATATCTCCAAATAAGAGAGTAGAATTTCAAGAGCATGCCATTCAAACACATAATTTGTTAAAAAAAAAAAATAAATTATTACAACCAAATTATTTATTATTTCTGTCTTCCATTACAGCCTGTTGAATATCTTTAAAAAGTGTGGTTTCCAATTTAGTTTTAATATTGGGACATTTGATTTCTTTCATTTTTGCACCAAAAATAACAGTAGCATCTGGCTTGGGGTCCTCAGGTACTGCAGTTCTATTTTTATAGGTGTCAAAATTTCGACCAATCATGTGCCGAATCACATACAATTTCCGGTAAAAGAGTAAGAGTTTCAACCGGATAAGGATCCGGTCCATAGTGGCATACAGAGCACAAATGTACGTGCTAGAAACGATACAACAAAACATAAATAACTTTCTATATCAGAAACGATATAAGAAATGATACAAGAAAATGCATAGTGTCATACGGCCGTATTACCAAAGAACTATAACGCTATAATACCTTGTATTTCTATTATTTTATATGAGTTTGACTGGTTTTTTGACTTGGTCTTTGGTTTTCTTTACTATTGTACTCTTTATAATCCTTTCCTTATTTCTTATCTTACATACTAATAAGTCAAATCACTTGTTTCTGCTTCTGATATTATTATATTCTTTTCAATACTTCGATAATTGAGTAATTATCTATTTTTAATTTAGTTTTCCTAATTAATATTAACAGTTCTATTCCATTTACTAATCTTCTGTAATTATAATATCAGATAATAACCAAATATTTACCTACTCCCTTTTGTAATGCAATATTTCTATTTACCAGTGTTAAGCCAACTATTTCCAAACATTGAGTACTCTTTTCTATTATATCTATAGTAGGTCCGACACGCGCCACCCCAAGACCTCCCTGCCCATTGTTCGGTGCTCGATTGAGTTGGCCTAACAAATCGTCCACCTTTCACAGGTGCCGCACCTGTGGACATTTTTATTTACTGCGTATAAAATTTGGTCCTCGTTTTAGTACAGGGAATTAAGTGTAAAATTAGGCATTTTTCGAAGACTGAGTTTTTTCCTCTTATTTTTAGACTATTTATTTTGTTTTTCTTAAGCAAAGGAGAAGTGAACGTGGAGTAAATTGTGAGAGATTTTTTTTTATTTCCAACATAACAAAAGAAAATAGTTTGTTAATTTGAAAATCTATTATCTATCTAATCACCTTAAACGCCACTCTTGGGCATAGGTCTCCCTGTTTAATCTCCATTGGTCTCTATTTGGGCGATCTGCATCCAGTCCTTTCCCTGCCGTTCTCTTAAGATCATCAGTCCATCTCATCTGTGGTCTTCCCTCCTTTTCTTTTCTTTTCCCATGGTCTCCAGTGTAGAATTCGCTTATTCCATCTTCATCTTTATGCCGAAGAGTGTGACCGGCGAAGTTCCATTTAAGTTTTGCAATCTGTCTTGATACGTCGTTCACCTTTGTTTTTTCTCTGATCCATATGTTTCTTTTCCTGTCTTTAAGACCGATACCTAGCATCTGTCTTTCCATTGCTCTTGGTGTTTTGGATATCCTGTCGATGTTCTCCTTTGTGAAAGTCCATGTTTGTGAGCCATTTAATTTTGAAAAATCCCTTTAATATTTTCATCTGAAAAGTCGTACTTAATATCAAATAAATATTTTTTTATTTATTCCTAAGAAACTCTTCTACATCTACGGTTATTTTTAACTTCCCGCATCAGACATCCATTTTTTAAGCATTTTCACAGTTAATAGTTTATAGTTAGTTAATTGTTATTAGTAGCTTATTATACATGCAAATCTTTAAACAGCAGATAACGATGGTCGTCAAGGCAATAAATCATTGCCGTACGGAAGTCTTTTTTTTTTAAATTCCTCGTTGCACATTAATTTATATACCTTTAAAAAAGTCTGCATGAGATAAAAAGCTCTTAACACGAATGTATATAATTTTATACATGTTTATAATTATTGTAATATTAGTAAATATATTTTTATTTAAAACTTTTTTCTGTGGTTATTTTATTAACTAATCATAAAATATAAATAATAATGTATTTCCCGTTTAATACAGATTGCAATTTCTGATAGGCTTGTCTGTATTTTCAATAAGGCATTTCCTTTAATTAAAATTAAGTCAAAAAATCACAAACCCTGGAATACCAAAGGTATCGGCATATCAGCCAAGAATGTGCGTTCACTACAATACATCAAGAAATTTACTACCAACGTCTTTGTCACTGAATATATCTCCAATGCAGAGGAACCTATCAAAAACTTATCAAAACAGCTAAAAAAATGTACTATCAGAATCATCTGGGAAGTTGTAAAAATTTTGCAAGAGAAACGTCCATAATAAACGATCTTTGAAATAAAACTAACACAGCTCAAATATTTTCTTTTCCAAACCCTGAAAATCTAAATAAATACTTGTCACAACAAATCTTATTTCCTATCTCCCCAATTCAAAAAAGGTCTCGAATTCATTCTTTATAAGACCAGTTGATAAATCTGAACTGATCCAAACAATCAGTAATATCAAAAGCAAATCTTCTTGTAGTACTGATGGACAATCCATAAAAATTTTCTTAAATCTCCCAAAAAATGTGTTGAAAGTCCTGGTCTCACTAATTAACGATTTTTTTGACAAAGGTATATGTCCAGAGTGCCTAAAGACAGCTATTATTATTCCCCCTCATAATGGTGGTGAAAAATCTAATGTCTGCAATTATAGACCTATTGCCTTACTGCCGGTCTTATCCAAGATCATTGAGAGTCTTATAAAAGCCCGACTTATATTCTTTTTCGTTGAAACCAACCTTTTATCACAAAACAAAAACAAAAAAAAAAGCAAAAAACAAAAAAAAAAAAAAAAAAACAACAAAACAAAACAAAAAAAGAAGATAATAAAAGAATAAAAAAAAGAAACAAAAAAAATATATCAAAATATAATTTATGTATAAATATTAGGTACCTATATGTAGTACTAACATTGATAACTTATAACAAGAAAATTTTGACTATGAATCTGTCATCACTAATAATTAAAATTCAGTCGATTTTAACAATAAACACAAACAAGTCTGGCTAATTGGCTCTGCCAAAGCCATATTACAGAAAAAAAACCTTTTATCACAAAGTCAGTTCTGCTTTTTATCTAATAATTGTAAAAGCGATGCTATGTTTTCTGTACTACATGAGGTCTATCAAGTACTAAACAATAATCTTTATACTGCCACACTTTTTTGTAACTATGCCAAAGCTTTTGATTCTGTAAATTATGACATTTTGATAAAAAAAAAACCCAAAGTTGTACGAAATTCGAAGTATCTCTTTGAATTGGTTCCAATCTTAGGTTAGGTAATAGAAAAGAGCTAATTAGAGCAAATAATACTAGACAATTACAAAAAACTACAGCTAGTAAAGTGGAAGCAAAATGCAACCCAGCTACTCCAGATTGGTTCCTTGGTATTCGTGAAGAAAGCCAGCCTGCCACCACTCAAATGGCAGCTGGGACGAGTAATCAAGGTTCACCCTGGTGCAGACCATGTCATCAAAGTAATTACAGTAAAAACTCAAAGTGTAACATTAAATCGTGCAGTGTCACGTGTGTGTGCATTACCACTTGACTAAACGTTAACAAACTGTGTGGATAGATTGATATAGGTTATTCTACGAATATACGACTGTTTTGGATTATTGCGACAACAAATATTTTACTGTGCAAGTAGAAGTATGAAAGTAAATTGGTCTAATCATTACTCCAATAAAAAGCATCTACTGTTAGTATGACATCCAAACTAAAATTCACTAGGAAACTAAGTTCCTGTAGCTGGCTGTATACCATATATCACAAATTTTTTTTAATCCTTTATAAAAGGTATATAATAAAATGCCCAAACGGGCTAGCACAATTAAATTACAGAACGTTTTCGGAATGTTAATTCCATCATCAGTGTAAGCTATGAGCCACCAAAATGGCTCATAGCTTACACTGATGGCAAAAAATTTCGTGGTACTAACACTGAGATCACAAGAGCAGATTTTCGTCTGTACGCGATTTAAAATAGTATTTGCGGTATTTTTTCGCGTAACTAAAAGCGGGAGAGAGATAATTAGTTAGCGGCAGTCAACAGTAGAGAGAGAGTCTCTTCAGCGATAGATAACAGCCAAGACAGCGAAGTCTGTACCAAGCGATAGGTAGAGAGAGAGAGAGAGAGAGAGAGAGAGAGAGAGAGTACGTCTGTCTAGCTAGACTCAGCAGACAAAAGAGAGCGAACGACTTTCCCTAGCGACAGTCAATAATCAAGAGAGAGTCTGTCTTCTTTGTTATTTTAAAACTGTCTGTTTTTCTAAAGGAGGGGAAGTTAAACTGATATAGGAAGGGTTATCAAGGGTTGGACTAAGGTAATGATTGTAAAATTGTGGTTGTACAAAAAGGGAGTACATATGTGGGAAATTATTAATATAATTTCCGTGTATGTGGACTGTATTATATAGGGCTGGTTCAAATAAATTAAGATATGTAATAAAAGGTTTACAGACAATAACAAATTAAGTTTATAGAAAGTCTTACCAATATTTCTTCTGCTTCACACTCTCACGGTTGTTTCCGGTCTTCACTCGTGGTTATTCTTTACCCGCGAAATCTGTCCGAAACACCGGTTTTTTGAACACTAAACTAACTAAAGCGGGAAAGAGGTAATTACGATAGAAAAACAGCCAAGATAGATGCTGTTCTTGATAAGCGAAGAGAGAGAGAATGAAAGAGAGAGAACGTCTGGCTCTAGCGATGGCCAAACTAAGAGAGTGAGAATGGTCTGTCCTTAGCGACGGGCGACCATCAAGAGAGTGTCTTTCTTCTTTGCTATCTTGAAACTGTCTGTATTTTTAAGAGAGGGGGTTGAACTGTAAGTAGGAAGGGTTATTAAGGGTTTTACTAGGATAATGATTGAATTTGATAAGATAGTTAATTTCAGTGAAAATAACAGTTTTGATATAAGGGATAGGTATAATAATACAGCGAAAAATAAATGATTTTTCGCATGTGAAAAAATTGAACACAAGGAGAGCATGCAATACAGAAGACATAAATAAATGTGGAAACAAAAGTGGAAATAATACATTAGTAGAATGGCAGAGGTTGGGATAGTACGAATAGTACGATATAAGTCACCAAATGGATGAAGAAGTATTGGCAGACCAAGAAAAAGATGGTGCGACAATTTAAACAATTTAGGAGGCTAATGTTGAAGAGGAAACAGGCTTTAAAGCCTACCTACAAGAAAAAAAAAAAGAACAGTTGTGTTAAAACCAGGATGGCAAAAAGAGAAGATACGTAAAGTTTACAATATATTTTTTAATTATTTCACTCAAAACCCCCCATCTTCTCCTATTTGTTTGATTATCTTTCATTCCGGTATAAATTATTTTTTTAAGTGAATTAGTTGGTCATATATTTGTCTATATTTTTACATAATTTTAAAAAGTAAAAACATCGTTTATGAAAACATGATTTTATATTGTTATCTTTATTTTTTGTCCTTTACAAGAATTTTCATTGTTTTATACAAACTACCCTTTCGAACATATTACTCTGAACAAAAAGTTCTATTATTTTCTCGAAAAACACTCATTCAGGAAACAATATACGGTCTAATAGAAGAAAAATAAGCCCCCATATATATCCTTTTTCGCTTGTTGTGTCTGTTCTGTCAGGCTAATTTTGTTTTCTGCACGCATCGCTATAGAGATGGAAAAGAATTTGAAGTTACAAAAAAAAATTCGAAAATGGAACGAAAAACTTAAAATATTTTTTTTGTACATTAAAAAAGAAGAAATAAAAAATTTAAGCTGGCGCGAATTAAAGTGTAAGATTTATTGTTATAATATTACAATAAAATATTACAATAAAAATTCAAAAACCTGACTACACACAACGGCATATTTCAAGGAACAACCATACTGTGTAGGATGTAGG
Organism: Diabrotica balteata; assembly: GCA_918026665.1. NCBI lineage: Eukaryota > Metazoa > Arthropoda > Insecta > Coleoptera > Chrysomelidae > Diabrotica > Diabrotica balteata. The sequence goes on along the minus strand of OU898278.1, from coordinate 177,546,376 downwards.
TTGAATCTTATTGGAATTTCACGTAATAATACACAAAAACAAATCACTTAAACTAAAACTGTATTGAAGTAAAAAAATAGCACATTTAAAATATTTGTATACGATCAATGTAAAAATAGCGTCCTTGGCGTACTGGTGTTGTGTTGACTCGAGTTGAGCGTGGACTGTGTCTGCCTGTGTTTCCCTTCTCCTCTGGTCACCACCGGCATCCCCTCTCGAGGGGTGTAAAATGACTTGAGGTGTAATATACGGGGTTGCTCGAAAGTTTTAATATTTAAGTCTAAAGTTTTAACACATACAGCCTAAGTATTTTCTTTTTAGTCCATATTTATATTGTTAATATTGTTTAGATAATCTTATATTACTAATTTTGGTGAAGTATTTTGAATTTGTATTACAAGGTGAAGGTTTTTTAAGACGACCTAATACACAAAGATGTCAGACTCAAACAAAATACGGATTTTCAATACAATAACTTTATTGTACAATTTGAACTTATATTATTTTTTGATGCATTTGTTTGCTTTAATAAAAGGCGCGTGTGTTTCCCCCAAGAGGTCTTACAACTGCAGTCATACGTCTTCTCATATTTTTGATGAGGGTATCGATCGATTGTTAAGGTATTTTCTCCCATTTCTAACATCACGAATGCATGGTCCCAAGAATGGAATGCATGGCAAAATAACATGCCCTGTATTACCCACAAGCCACCAGGTTTTGATCTTCCACGTAAAACATGGTCCACTCTAAACAGGATCCGAACCAGACATGGCAGATGTGCATACATGCTACATAAATGGGGAAAGAATCCGTCTCCTCAATGTGACTGTGGGAAGGACCAAACGATCGACCACATTATTGAAGAGTGTCCCTCAAGATCTTATAACGGTAGCACTGAAGACTTCCTGTTTGCAACTTCAGAGTCAATTGATTATGTTAATACACTTGATGTTTGTTTGTAATTATTTAAAGTTTGTCATATACCTATATTACTAGTGTTTGTAATTTTATTCTAAATGTGTTTGTAATTGCCATACGATAAATAAATAAAAATTCTCCCATTCCTCAACCAAAGCAATTCTTACTTCCTATCTGTTTGGAATAGCCGGAACCCGTGCCCTAAGTTTCTTGTTTAGCATAACCCACACATGCTCTATCAGGTTTAGGTCTGGGGAACGCGCTGGCCAATTTATAGTTGGTATACCCACTTGTTGACATACAAAATAGGTAATAATTACCAACCAGTTGAGCAGGCTTGCTTCCGCAAAGGATATAGTACATGAAACCATTTGCTGACAATGAGAACACTGTGAGAAGGTAAATGAGTACCAACTACAGTATTTCTTGCCTTCATAGACTATGAAAATGCATTTGATACTAACGGGATATGGGCTATAGAACAAGCTATTAATAGTTTTAGGATAGATTCGGGATATACGCAACTAATACATGATATTTATATGGCATTTGTAGACTTTGAAAAAGCATTCGTGAATCAGACAAGAAAAGAAATACGTGGATCGCAACAAAATAAAAGTGACCGTGTATCAACGCAGAGAGCAAAACTTAAGTGGAAAGCTGGTCATACATAAGACAAAAAGACGACAGATGGAATAAGATGATTATAAACTGGGGACCATATAGTTACAAATGAAAAAGAGGAAGGCCCCAAATGAGATAGTCATATGACTTGAGGAAACACGCAGGCCCCGAGTGGATACAAACTGCCTACAAAAGAGAGACGTGGAAGAAGGAAGAGGAGGCCTATGTTCAAAATTGGACAGCAAGGGCCGTCCAAGGCCGTCAAGAATTTCAATCCAAGAGAATACACGATAAATATGAAAACGCAACTATGACAGTAAAACTAGACGAAAACACAAATCCCATTAAAAGACAAGTTAGACAAGGTGACGTGATATCTCCAAAGCTTTTGAATTTTAACCCCTGAAGATGTCTTCAAAATTACAAATTGGTCGACATATGGCATCAAGGTTTAATGGCAACAAGTTAAACTTTCTCAGATTTGGTAACGACATCGTGAATATAGCGATCACGTTCCAGGAATTACAAATTATGACGAAGCAACTGGCTGATACCTCCCAATATGTGAGCCTTTAAATAAATATGACTAAAACAATGACCAACACAGATGATCGCAGATGTATAACTATAACTGGTCCAACGTCAACTGAGCTATTACGAGCTGCTGTCAACTCAAGTCAAGCCAAATTTATTGGTCACATGCGACATTATACAAAGTACATGTATAAGACAAGTCAAAGTTACAGACATACATCTTGAAAGTATTTAAATTAATAAACACGATAAAACATACTTAAAAGTTATTTTTAGAATATGGCTCTAGCTCACAAATGTATTGATGTACACACCTCCGAAAGTTTCTTCTTCTTCTTCTTCTTAAGGTGCCGTGCATTTCTGCGTAGGCGTCCACCGTACATCGTCTTGTCAGGTGAGATGTTAAATATTCTGGATTAAATAATTCTGTTTTTAGCAGCATTGCGAAGCATTTCATAGCTGTGCATTCCTGTCCATTGTCGAATATTGCGCAGCCATGACATTTTTTTACGTCTGAGACCTCTCCTACCCTCTATCTTCCCTTCGAGTATCAGTTGCTGAAAAGTGTATCGTTCTCCTCGTATAATGTGCCCCAAGTATGCAGTCTTCTTACTTTTTACATAATTAAAAAGTTCCCTATCCTGTAAGCCCGCTCTTCTGAGTACTTCCTCATTTCTGACCCTGTCCGTCCATGATATTCTTAGCATTCGACGCAGGCACCACATTTCGAACACTTCAAGTTTGTTAATGGAACTGGCCTTTAACGTCCATGCTTCCATTCCGTACAGGAGAACAGGCCACACGTAACACTTAAGCATCTTGTATCGGAGGTTGAAGTCCAATTTGCGATCAGTCAGAAACTTACGAAGCCTCAAAAAAGCATTTCTGGCTTGTTCAACTCTGCTCTTTATTTCATTCTCGGGGTCCCAACCCTCATTCAGCAAACATCCCAAGTATTTGAATTGCCTGACTTGTTCGATTTCTTCTCCAGAGACATATATCTTTGCGTTGGGGTAATCATTTCTACTTATAATCATTGATTTTGTCTTCTTGATATTTATTTTCAAACCCCGAGCTTCACTTGCAAGAGTTAGATCATTTAAAAGGCATTGAAGATCTTCGATGTTATCTGCCACTATGGCTGTATCATCGGCATACCTGATGTTATTAATAAATATGCCGTTAACTTTAATACCCTTATTAGAGTCTTCCACTGCTTCTGCGAAGGCTTTTTCTACGTATAAATTGAACAGCATTGGGACAGTATACAACCTTGCCTTACTCCTTTTTTAATGGAGAAATCTTCTGTTTCGTTGGAATTTTGAAGACGTACTGTTGCTGTCTGATTCCAATACAGATTGGCGATGATTCTTATATCCTTTGCATCCAATCCCAACTCTTGTAGGTATTTTATCATCAATTCATGTTTTACATTATCGAATGCTTTCTCGTAATCGATGAAACAGTTAAAAAACATCCTTTCTTTGATCTAAACAATTCTGTATCAATGTTTGCATACTAAAGATCGCTTCTCTCGTGCCAAGTCCATTTTTGAAACCAAACTGACTCCATCCACTGACCTCTTCACATTTCTTAAACAATCTAGTGTCAAGTATTCTCAGGAAAAGTTTCAAAAAGTGACTCATTAGGCTTATTAGTCGGTGGTCCTTGCAGAAGTTCGCACGTGGTGTTTTTGGTAGGGCGATAAATGTAGATCGAAGCCAATCTTTTGGAATTTGGCCCGTATCGTAGATGTCGTTAAAGAGCTCGACAATAATGTCTAGGTTTTCTTCATTAAGTAACTTGATTGTTTCTGCGTACATATCATCTGTTCCTGGGGTTTTGTTACTTTTTAATAGTTTGATAGCGTGTACAATTTCAGCTTTTCCGAAAGTTTGTTTAAAATCCTTTATAAAAGGTATATAAAAATTTTTATATACCTTTTATAAAGGATTTTAAACAAAATTTTTTTTTTTTTTTAGAAATAACTGTTGATGGTGGATAGTATCTGTGTAGTTTTATTTTGCAAATTTTGATCAGACGTTCCTGTGACTAGAATGTTGATATCATCCGCATAACTGATGATGTTAACCCCAGTCAGTGAATTAGTTACCAAAGCTATAGCATTAATAAATACTATAAAAAGTAGAGGACCCAATACACCACCCTGAGGGATACCATAATGGATATCCAATGTGTTTGATTCGCTTACAAGTTCATTAGATGTTATCTTTACTTTTTGTCTTCTATTCTCTAGGTAGGAAGTAAACCATTTTAGAACTACACCACGAATACCAATCTCCTCAAGTTTTATTAGCAACAAATTATAATCTAAAGTGTCAAAAACCTTGGTCAAATCGAGAAATAAACCACATGCCTTCTCCCATCTGTCCAAAGTATCCAACACTAACCTGACGAAATTTGCAAGAGCTGTAGTTGTAGACTTAGAAGATGTAAAACCATGCTGAAAATTATGCAAGACACTATGCTTTTTTAGGAATGCGTTCATTCTAGTATAAACCAGAGTTTCAATTATTTTTGAAAACTCAGATAAGAGACTTACGGGACGATAGTTGTTGAGGTCATCTTTATCACCACTTTTGAATAGAGGGATTACAATAGATAGTTTAAACATACTAGGAAATATTCCTTGTTGAAAAGAGGCATTACAAATATCCGTCAGTGGATCTGCGAGAGCATGAATGCATTATTTTAATAATGTAGGGGAAATCTGATCAAAACCACAACTGTGTTTGGATTTAAAACTTTCGACTATACTAATTATTTACTGTGGGTTAGTTCGATATAAAAACATAGAACAACTATTACGGTTATATGATGCTGATGTAAACCCACCTATTTTAGTAGGATCCGGTAGTAGATCCTGTAGCTGTGAATAGAATAAGATTGGTCAATGTGGTCAACTCTAGAAGATAGGCACATTTAGAAGAAGATGTAGATTTACTGTAGAGAAGACAAAGAGAAAACTGAATTGATACATAGACTACCAAGTAAAACCGAGTTTATGGCATCGAATTGAGATGATATGTTTGAAGGAAAAAATGGATTTTGAAAAGAGAAATAAGTAAAACGTAATCAGACACATACATACTTTCAAGATACTATTAAATAAGTACATTGCATATGAAATATTATTCAGCATAAAAATTGTTAACTACCTTATTGTTCTTTTAAAGAAACTCGAACCAATCAAGAGACATTTGAACCCATTCCTCTGCCCTAACGTTCGATTTAGAAGATAATCTGTTGTTGTTTAACCGAATACAATTAAAAGAACCAAAACATACTTAAAAATAAATGAAATATAATAAAAACATATTAAGTATAGTTTTATTTTGTTCTTTAAATCATTTATCTCGTTTATTACTATCAGAAAATATTAACTGTAGACCATATGTCATAAAACAACAAAGTCAAGGAAACCGGCATCATTATCGCGTATAAGTTACTATTTATGTCTTTACTACATCCTGTTTTTCATACGTTAAAACAATTCGGATCTACTATTAATGGGATAAAACATGAGACGACGTCCAACTCTATTACATTTTGCAGAAGAATCGATCGTATTGGATCCACGGGCAACTTTCCAATTGGGATGCAACTTTTGCGTTTCCTTTTCTCCATCCATATATCCGTCTCCTTCTGTTTTCGATCCACGGCTTGAAGTACGAGACTTGGTTCGACGATGAGTTATTTTGCGAAAGTGTAGAAAAAGTTGAAAAGCTGTTTCAGCCTAGAGCTGTGTTTATTTGTTTAGTAACAAACGAACAAGAAACAAAATATGGTTTCTGTTAATTATATCAATACTTTTCGTTCGAATTAGTTCGAACTTTTTACTTTTTTATTTTTGATGAGATACATGATATATTATGTGAAGCGAGCTTTTGAGTTTCTTTTGTGTGGCAAGCAGTCCGCTACTACTTTTTTTATAAGAGAAACATTTTCTCATTTTCTACGAGAAACAGTATTTTGGGTGATCAAGCCAATTGATCCATTAACAGTAAAACAAGTTTCAAACTAACAAGTCTCTATGAAGGCAGTATAAAGAACTTATGTAAGAGGAGACTAGACAACAAATTAAATAAAGTATCTATAAACAAAGATACTGTAGGCACACTATAGGGAGATATGATGGAATTGATAAGCATATTGATACCTAAATAAAGCAGGAAACCAACAAAAACAATCCGAGGGAAATGTTTCTCGAATGGAACGACAAACTAGAAGAACAGAAAGGTCAAAAATATAATGCATAGCACAAAAGAAGAAACGAAAATAAATGCTTATACTGTATCCTTATTCTTCTTTAAGTTCCATCTTCTATCGAAGGTTGGAAATCATCATGGCTATGCGGACTCTGTTGACTGCCGCTCTAAAAAGTTCTGCACTACTGCATTCAAACCATTCCCTTAAGTTCTTAAGCCAGGATATTCTTCGTCTTTCCACATTTCGCTTTCCTCGGATTTTGCCCTGCATAATAAGTTGTAATAATGCGTATTTTTGCCCTCTCATCACATGTCCCAAGTACTTAAGTTTTCGTCTTTTAATAGTTAATATTATTTCCGCCTCATTTCCTATCCTTCTAGTTACTTCCATGTTTGACATTCTTTGAATCCATGATATTCGTAGGATTCTTCTGTAACGCCAAAATTAAAGGCGGCCAGCTTATTCAGATGAACTTGTTTTAGTGTCCAAGCTTCTAGACCATAAAGAAGAGTAGAGAACACGTAACATCGAAGCATTCTCAGGCGTAGTTCTAACCTTATATCCCGACAACAAAGAAACTTTTTAAGTTTCATAAATGATGTACGTGCTATTTCAATACGTGTCCTGATTTCTTTGGTTTGGTCTACATCTGATGTTATCCATGTTCCTAAATATTTATAGTTATTAACATTCTCAATTGCAGTATCTTCAATAGTCAATTAAATATTTGCATGTGCAGATTTAGTCATGATCATGCATTTAGTTTTCTTTAAATTTATCTTCAGTCCGTACTTATGACAGCGTTCATTAAGGCGTTGCATTAGGTTCTCTAAATCATTGTTGTTATCCGTAATTATTACTGTATCGTCTGCAAAACGTAAGTTATTCAAAACTTCTCCATTGATAGATATACCTTCTATTGAGTTTGAGAGCGATTCTTGAAATACCGTTTCACTGTAGACATTGAAAAGTAGTGGGGACAGCACGCAACCCTGGCGGACTCCTCTCTGTATTTTGATATTTTCGGTGTACTGGCTGTCAACTCTTACCTTAGCAGTTTGATTCCAATATAAACTAGATATAATTTTCAGATCACGACTGTATCCTAATACTACATAATTTTATTACTTACTAGAGTGCTCCCATAGGTATCACTAACCTGAAACAAAAAAAATATTCATGGTATTATAACATAACACATATAATGGCAGAATAAACTCAATTAATAAATAATTAATAACTAATCAACTTAAACTAAAATTTTACATACATATTGTAGAACCAAATGAATGAACTGAATAAACGATTGAAATCAAAAGTCATAGCTTTCGATCCAATAAGTCCAAGGATATGTAGAATCCGAATTAAAAGCCAATATCCTCTAAATTCGTATAAAACTTGTTGGCCCTTTTTTGTATACCAACAATTCTGCAAAACAGCCACTTTTTTGAGGAATCTCCCAGAGAGGGACTTTTGATTTTTAAATTCAACTCTTCACATTTCACCCATGTGTCTATTTGGAGACGGCCAAATTTCAAAGTAAAGTTTTTGCGAAAAAATGTATGGTAATAGCTGTATTTAATTTTCGTTTCAGGATACTTAGATCTAGACATTCTTAGAGATCTAGATATTTGGTACATAATTTTTATATTTTACCTACTATCTAGATATTTATATACAAACTTTCTTTTATTGGATAGATTTGAATGTGTTGACAAATTCATGTGTCTGGCTGAGACTGAGGTTTGTTGAATGTTACGTCTGGTCCCAACTATTGTACGGGGAGAAACATGGACGTTAAAAGCGCAAATAACTACGAAGCTTGAAGCCTTTGAACTTTGGAGATACCGGAGAATGTTAAGAATTCCATGGACTGTCAGACTCACCAATGAGAAAGGATGGATCGAGGCAAAAAATTGTTGAGAACAGTAAAAGTACGCAAGACTGCATACCTCGGATACATACTGAGGAATGAAAAATATAGTCTTCTGCAGGTCATCCTGTAGGGTAATGTCGATGGCAAAAAGGGTATAGATAGAAAGAGGAAGTCATGACTGCGAAATATTCGAGACTGGACAAACATGACTGTAGACGAATTAAACCACGTTGCAAAAGACAGAGAAAGTTGGAAAGTAGAAATGTGGTCGCCAACCTCCGTTAATAGGGACGACATAGGAAGAGGAAGAAGAAGATCTTCTGGCATTCTGGCATTGTCCGTTTAATATTTTTGCCATATTTATCTCTAGGAGTCAGATTATTTTTAATCAATGATTTTATTCGCTTTATTATTTTTTCGAATACAAAATTTAACATATGAACTGGAATTCAGTGAAGACGATGAAATAACAGTACAGGAAGTCGAGAATGCAATACAAACTCTAAAAAATCGGAAGTCATGCGGACCACAAGGTATACCAAATGAATTAATAAAACATAGCCCACAAGTATTATGGGAATTACTGGCGTATGTCTTCACCTTATTCTATAATGGACACGACTTTGCACCGGAGTGGACAAAAGCACATCTTAACAACATCTACAAAAAGGAGATAGAAATAATTGTTTAAACTACTGGGGGCTAAGTGTCAGAAATACACTCTCAAGACTGTATGGAAAAATAATAAAAAATAAAATAACAAAAGAGATGACAGATGTAGAAGAACAGAATGGCTTTCGTGCAGGCAGATCCTGCATGGACAGTATATTCTGTCTAAAGCAAGTTATCGAGAAAAGATTAGCCCACAACCTTTCAACTCATATAGTCTTTATAGATCTGACAAAGACATACGAGAGTGTACCACTTTCAATGCTTTAGGTAGCAATGGAAAAACAAGGAATAAGCAAAAAAAATATACAAGCAGTACAACAGCTCTACAAAAACATGACGGCAAACATTAAAACTGGAAATAGATTAACTAGAGAAATTCCTATTAGTAAAGGCCTAAAGCAAGGCTGCTGCATAGCTCCTACACTCTTCAAAATATATCTAAATGAGGCACTCTCACTGTGGAGAAGAAAGTGCTGCAATATGGGCATCCCAATCGGAGATGATAGATTGTACACGATACACTTCTCTGACGACCAAGCCATTCTAGCTGAAGACGAGAGTGATATAAGCTACATGCTTAGAAAACTGGAAGATGAGTACACCAAATTGGGCCTCACAATTAATATACAAAAAACTGAGTACTTAGTTGTAGGAGAAAAACCAGAAAGCCTACAAATCGAAATGGGAACTATAAAACCAACAGACAATTTTAAGTACTTGGGAGTCCAAAAATAACATCAAAAGCAGGAAGTAGCGAAGAAATATATTCCAGGATTGGCCAAGCAAGATCAGCCACTAGTCAGCTACACGGACTATTATGGAATAAAAAAAAATAACAGAAGAAAATAAAAAAAGAATTTATAAAACAATAATAGAAAGTATTGGACTGTATGGCGCCGAACTCTGAGAAATAAACCAAAGAAACAAATCAAAAATTAAGGCCATGGAAATGAACTACTGGAGACGATGTTACCAGCTCACTTGACTTGATAGGGTGGGAAACGAAGATATTCGGAGAGGAATGGAAATCGATCTAGACATAATAGACACAATCAAAGCCAAAAGACTTAACTGGTATGGACACCTTCAGAGAATGCCGGAAAATAGATGGCCAAAAAAAAAATAGAAGAATGGATTCCACGAACTAGAAGAAAACGAGGTAGACCAAGACCTGGAGAGACGATGTCGACGATGCAATGACCGCCAGAGATCTAACAACTGAAGATTGCGTCGACAGAAAACGCTGGAAACTAGGATGCGAGAAGCGGCGTCAGCTGTAGAAGACTCGCTTGTTATATACAAAATGCAAATTTAAAATACAACACACTTTTACTTTCAGATCTCCAACGCGAATAAAATGATCGAAATATACTTCCCTTAAGTTATTGTTTTCATTTTTCTGGCTTCTTCGTTTTGCTTGTATGCATGTATAAGGCCTGAAGATATATATCCTGTTTATCCTTGTTTTGTATTTTGTAGAAATTCTCAAATACTATTTGCTTTTCCCATCGTTTAGCTTAGTAAACACTGCATTTTACATCTAAAAAATAACGCATCTACATGCCTAGGCTATTCAATATATAACTTTATTTAACTTACTTCTCCTGTGCCTCCAATTTGCCTGGCCGCAACAATCTTGCCTTTATAATCTGTATACGCAGTACAACTGACTCTAGCTTTTTTGATTAAATTTCTTTGGTAATTATCATTACTTCTCATGTCCTCGCCGTTTTTTTCCAAGATTATCTGCTTGGAGTAGCTCCCTCAATCCCTGAGGTCACTTTCAGTGCTTCTATTTTCGTCCCAACTAGACATATTGCCAGAAGAATATGATTATATTACTTTTAACTGCACACATTATCGAAGTCGGTAAATCACTGAAAATATTTCGCGACACAAGGCTTGCATTTAAAGTTTAAAGCGGCCACTATACTACTCGCGAAGTTGATCGAAGTTCAGCCAGTACGAGAGTGTAAATGGGTACTTCATGCGACTTCGCTTCGTCTTGTTCTACTTCCGCTCTGTATCGACTTTTCGCGTCAGAATAAAAGGGTTCAAAGTTCGAATACGAACTGTCACACTACATTACTCCACTTTACGAGAATGTAGAGAGTCACCTCGCCTCGATTAACTTCACTTGACACTTCGTCCGAAGAACTTCGATCTAGAGTGTAAGACGGCGTTTTAAACCAAAACAGAGCGCAAGGCACAAATTTAAATATTTATTTCTTAAAGGGACAAGTTAGTTTACTTAGGTCGTTTCTGCGCTAAACTATTATTTTCTCACACAAAAATGCAAATAAGGAATGTAGTTCATTTCTGCACCAAACCGTAAGTTTTGGGTCAATAAATAATTTTGAATATGGCGGAAATAGAACTTAAGCCCTTTCATCAATCATCATCATCCATCACTGGCTCGACAGCCCTTTTTGGGTCTTGGCCTGTTCAAGGATTCTTCCTCCATTCTGACCTGTTTCGTGCTTTTTTTTTCAGTTTTTCATCATCAATAATCGATTAAAATAAATTAAATGAAATAGCTTTTTACTATATTTTTACACATAACAATGTGGACCCCCTATAACGAGGTTTTTGTATTTTTCCTCTGGTAACGTATTAAATAGGTAGTTAAATCTGCTTAACTCTCAATAAAACTTTTATTATTAACATTTCCTTTACATTGCTGGTAAACTTGTTATTTTATGAGGATCAAAAACGTGCATAATATTATTAATATCAAAGTTTGTTACAGTTTACTAACATACGGACACGATTGAGGGCATTCGAGTTCAAGCTAAAATGATATAAATAGGATACAGAAAAATTCAACACGATGATGGAATGATTGATTAAAACACTAGACAAGTAAAAATGGTAGGCAAAAAGACCATTTCTAAGACTTTTGAAGACGAGATGAAAGTTGTTTCTCAAAGATGAAGCGACACGAACGGTAGATTGGTGTGTGTGTTTGAATGTAAACAAATATGTCGTTAGAACACCTTTGAAGTTTTTTGTAAAGAAATGATGAGGTATTCGAGAGGACGAACATTAGAGAAATATTTTTCTTTCTAATGACCAACATTCGGAGGCATGTGTGCGTTTTGGATCATTAGATTTTCATTCTGGCTGTTGTTTAATTTTAGAATGTTATAAAAGTCTTAACAAAACAAAAATGTGTAATATTATAAATAATAAAACTTTATAATTGTAAAAAATAAAATCAACCGATATTTGCATTATATTAATATTGCTATATTATAGCAATATAATAATATTGCTATAATATTAATATAAGCAATAATGTTGCCAATTGGCAGGGTAAACAGCTGTTGCAGTTTAGGATAAAACAATATGGAGGATATATAAACATATATTAAATATTAAGGATATATAACAATTAGTAATAATAACAGACTTTGTGGTAGTTTTGATCTCCCCGTATTCCAAGATTCCCTCTACGAAAAATACAGCTGTTTTAAGAGCTAATTTAAAAAGACGAACCATCTGCGAAATAACACCAGATGTGTATATGAGATACGGGACGAATTCCATCTACAAAATCATAGTCGTGTTTTGTCTCCCAAACGACAGACACGTGGGTTTGGGTTGAGGGTTGTGCATCCTACCACAGACACTTCGTTTCGGTCTTGTGCTAGAGACAGTCGTTTTATGCAGTTGGGGTGGAGGCTGGTCCTTTTTGTGGTTCCTGTACGTCGCTGAAGACGTCTTTTGCGATAGTGGTTGGTGCTATTATTTCATTGCGTAAGGTACACTAGACCATTTATCTTATTGCTGCATATATCTGTATTTGTATTTTGTTAACATCAATTTTATTTCTTGTGTTTTGTATTGATAATTATAATAATTTTCTTCTTTTTTTTGTTTTTGTTTTGTGTGTTTAGGGTTTTCTGCTATTAGATACCTTCTTCCATGTTCTTTTTCATGTCTAGTTGCGGTTTCCTTATGGTAGGAACCTTGTTGGTTAGAATAACCAGTTTATATGCCGTTGTTTATGGTTTCCTTATGGTGGGAACCTTATCAATGATGATAACCATTTTATTTGTCTTGCTCACGGGTTTCTTATGGTAGGAGCCTAGTTGGTTGTGATAACTATTTGTTGGAGTTATTTCTTCTATGTGAAAAGATACCCAGTCGTCTACCGAAAGACGATACCTAGTCTGCTGAAAGACTATTTCTTTGTCGAGGTTCTCTTATGTTAAATACCTTATTGCAGTTATCACAACCATAATATAGTCGGGCATTTCTTTTATCTGAAAAGTTAACCAGGCTGCTGAAAGACATTTACCTTTTTACGTTATACAAGGTTAATTTACTAGATACTTTGTTGCGGTTATCATAACTAGATAGTCGGGTATTTCTTTTATGGGAAAAGAAACCTACTCTTCTGCCAAAAGACGATCCCTAATCTGCCGAAAGTCTATTTCTTCTCTATCGAGATTCTCTTCTGACAGGGCCTTTTTTGCGGTTGTTATACCCATCTTGCACTACAGTATATCTTTTATACTGTTATATTTTTATTAGTCCTAATTTATTGTCTTTATTCTAATTTATTTTAATAATTTCACATAATTCATTTGCGTTCGAACAATTTTAAACCGATATCGCGAGCTTCTTGTTGACTGACTGTTCTCAATGAGAAGCTCGCGATATCGGTTTAGAATTGTTCGAACGCAAATGAATTATTTGTAATTATTAAGTGTAAAATAAATTAGTATAAAATAAAGACTTTTGATAAATTATCGTGAGTTTTAATAAATTAGAATAAAGACAAAGACAATAAATTATAATAAAGACAATAAATTAGGACTAATAAAAATATAACAGTGGTGTCAGAAGTGGGATTTTTGACCTAGGAATTACGGGAAACAATACAAAAGAATTAGTCATAAAATATTTACAGTTCTATACGCCATAACATTTAAAATCGTAACAATACTAAAATATATCAAGTCGTCTGCAGAAAGACGATTTTCTTCTTTACATTAATTTACAGAGACCTTTTTACGCTTTTTATAACCATTTTACTCAGTCTGCCAAAAGACATTATTACTTTTACTTCTTCAGGGTTTTCTTGTGCTAGAAACGCGGTTTAATATAACAATATAACCATTTACATTGGGGTATGAATTGTGTGAAAAAAGATACCCAGTCTTTAGAGAAATTTCTTCTTTGTGTTCGTTAGTGTTTGCGAGCGTAAAAAAAGTAAAAAAAATTATTTAATTTTTTCCCGATTGTAGGGACATAAGTAGCAGATTGTAATCGTTTTATGTTGGGATATTTCTATTCCCTGATAACATATCCGACATTTGAAGACCTGTTTCGACTAACCACAATCTAACAAAGAGGTACTTGTACTTCTTGGGTTTGTTTCTGTGAAAAATCCAGGGATTTCACAATTACTCTTACTCATCCACAATCTTTTCCTTCTTTGTCTTGCCAGTTTTAAATATTAGCTGCTCCTTTTTGTCTAAACAATGGACACCGTCAAATTCAAGAGACAGTCTGCAAAGAATGCAATTATTCGTCACTGTAATTGGATTGCAGAAAATGTTTCATTGGTCGATATTGGATTATCTTTTACAAGTTCGTCGTGAGTATTTACAACTTGAGTATGATAAATATGAATGCGCACAGGATGCAATCGAGAACTTATTAGTAGATTCCGCTGAAGATAGCGAGGATCGAAACATTGCAGATGATTTGTATTGTAATGCAATGGGACTTATCATATGGGAGCCCGACCTCTCTTCCTTTTCGTATTATAAAGTAGGTAGTGCATCCCTTCTAGGTTACATGTGAGGAAAGTCCTTCCACACTTATTTCGGATTTATGCCATCTACTCAATGTAGTGAATTCTTCTCAAAATCATATGTCAAAAGACTCATCTTTTTCGCAACCTCAACCTTCTTTCGAGACATCCACATCTCAAATACCTTGTGTGGTAGCGCCTAGTTCGTCAGGTCAGCTATTCTCGACTTTAGCTTATGTAAATACTGTCCCTAAGGTGTTAACTACTGGTCTTAGCAGTATTGCATATTTCCTTCCACCTGTTGCAGCGGTAAATGTTCCTACAAGACTAGTGACGCTGGTACAAGCGCGAGTTCTTCTACTGGGCTATCCTTTAATAATGTACATCTCTCTGGACCTCAGGTCCATTCTAATATTCAATCCTTGCCCAAGGATTTTTTTTGGTATGATTTCCATGATGGGATGTCTGACGATGACGCTGCCGATATAAATTCGCGGGGAGCTAACCCCGATACACTTGCTCCATCGAAATCTTGGCATAGTGAGCCAAAATCTCGTGACAGAGACAATTTTAAAGAATCTAATAACTTAGCTATTGCGACCAAAATTGGGTCAAAAGTTTCTAGAGTGGCATTATACCCAACTCTAGATTTAGCATTTGGGGTACATATGTTTAAAATGTACTCCTATCTTTCTAGTTTACGCCGAGTAAAGGCATTTGTGTTTTGTTTCGTCAGGAACGTTCGTAAAACGCTTATTGTTCAAGACTTAAAGTCACTAGTTTCCTCGTTTATTGGAATCGTTTTCATTCGGTATTACCAATCCGGATAATCAGTTGGATATTTGGAATGTATTTTCAGAGAAAATTATTCACCATACAAAAGTTAGCGGTATCAAGTACGTTTACTTGGTATATAAATTTTATATTCGGTTAGAACTTTATCTCAGTAGTGCCGTGATTGCGATTGAACATTGTCAATTGATCATTTTGCATTTGTTTTGTGCTATTTACTGTATTCTATATTTGTATTTTGTTAACACCGATTTTATTTCTTGTGTTTTGTATTAATAATTGTATTAATTATTTGTATGCACCGCATTATTAATTTGTTTTTATAAGTATAAATTCTTGTTTAGTTATAATTGTATATTTGGTTACGTATATTTATGTTTATTTTCACTTCTTTTTAAAATAGAGTTTTATATGGTCCTTTGGCTTTCATTTTTTATTTTAATATACATACCCAATGCGAAAGGGAGAAACCAGCGAGTTCTAGATTGAACATAATATCTTCTCTTCGCTTTCAGATGATCCCAATTATTATATTGAGATATGTGCAGAACGCAACAACAGCTACATATATATCTTGGTACTAACATAAACAGTCAATGGAACCACTCTACTGAAATAAAACAACGCATAGCATAAATTTTTCAAAGCACTGCCTTACGAGCCGTCAATCACTTTGTTTAAATTGTCTGAATTATTACTCTTGCTAAAATAAGAAATAAAATTGAATCCTAATATTCTATGACTTAAAATCTTAGAAATCGTTAACGTGTGCATAAAAAAATTAGTTGAAGTATACTCAGTTGTGATTTTCGACGCTTTTTGTCTTACTTCACGTACAATACATATTTTCTATGTGCTGCATACATTGAACCGAATTGGATTCGGCTATGAAAGAAATTGCTAACAGTTAAACTTTTAGTACGTCATAAAATCTAGATTAAAATAGAAGAAATCATGTAGCGAATGAGAGAACTAAAATTATTTTAAGCGCTACCATAACTTCTAAACTTATATGCAGGACGAATTGAAGAATCCAGGGGGCTTTAAAAAGCGCAACTTACAGTAAGGCATAATAGAAAATTATTACTTTCATAGTGGCAGTTTTTGCTTAATTTTTTTTTATTATTTAGAATTACCGCGTCAACCATTAGAGATTATTAGCGGGTTTTACAGATTTTACAGTAACAAAATATACTAATTACAAATTAAATTACAAATAATAAATTATAAATTACAAATTAATATATATGACTATAAAATTTTATGTAATAAACGTACGTTCTTAAGGAATTTGATTGTATTTGATACATTACAGTATAAAATATCTTTAAGTTTATTTGCTTCTTCTGGTATATCGTTAATGGATCTTTCGTAGGAATAAAGAGGACATTTACTCAATATATGCTGGATAGTTATTGGACATTGATAGTAGGAACATTCAACTTTTGTTATGAGATGCTGGTGAGTTAACGCTCTATATACAATTCTTAATTAGTTTATAATCACCTGTTGCCTTCTATTTTCTGTAAATTGCAGTTTAGTGCCAATCCTAGTTTTAATATTTTTAAGTTTAGCCGTAGTAGAATACCACATTTGTTGCCAATTTTTTTCACAATGCAGTTTAATATTGAGCTGAATATCACTGGATGGAATTGTTATTATTTCAGTTTGCTCGTCAGTAACAGCTTTCTTTGCCACTTTAGCCACTTGTTCATTTCCTGTGATACTTGTGCGCACGGTACCCAAAGAAATATATCTTTTGCATATTTGTTTTGTAGGTGGTAAAGTGCCAAATGTGTATCTTGCAGGATAGCATGTGCTTCGTATATTTGCCTTAAGCTCTAAAGAACAGATAAAAAGTCAGTAATGAGTAGAAAGTTTGAGCTAGCATGACTCTTATATACGTCTAATGCCCTTAAAACGGCGATTGCTTTTCCAGTAAAAATGCTGCGGAATTGAGAGATACGAATTGCCTATTCAGTATTTCCTAGGATAAAGGCCGCTGCATGTCCATTTTCAGTTCTTGATGTATCAGTAAAAATCTTGTTATAGCCAGTGCATTCTGATATTCGGTCTTATATATAACGGTCTTGAGGTGATAGTCAATAATGGGAGAATTAATCAATAATGTCTTTTTCCGCAAATCGCCAGGAAATTTTGACATTCCTGTCAAAATTTCTTGAAGAAAAAGTCAGGACTTCCTTACTGTAAGGAAATGTCATTTCCTTACTGTAAGGAAATGATATTTCCGTACAGTTGTTAGTGTTCTACATAAATGATAGAAAACACGTTGCTTATAAGGAATTAATTTATATTTTGAAAACATCAAGTCATTGCTGAATACATTTTTAAGATCAATTTGTTATATTTACAGTAACTTGACAGTTAGTACAATTATTGAACATTGGAGGAACACTCTTAGAACTATGAGAAACATTTTGTACAACATGCAGGGTGGAAGTGTCATTTTGTTGAATATTTTGTACTGTGAAAATTTTATTTGCCACCTCAACCTTATTGTTAAGCGATTCTTCGATATATCCTTCAGCAACGTTTGATGACTTCCATCCGCCATGCCTCTTTAAACTAGTTATGTCGGCACCAGAGTCAACCAATATTGTTGCAGAAGACCGACGAAAGCAGTGACCAGTATATTCTGTCGGATTTACCAAGTTCAAATAAGTAGCAATTATTTTGGGCATTTTTCTAAATTGATGAATTCCTACCACTTGTCTACAACCCTTTCCGCTTTGATATTTAAAGAAAAATCGGTCATTGTTCATATTTTCTGGTCTTAACGAAACATACTTTCGATAAACATTCAAGTAGATCTGATTAATTACAAATGATCTTGGTTTGTTGGTTTTCGAATCAGGTATGCTGATTAAAAGCTTAGATTCTAAGTCTTCTATATCGTGTACAGTCATTCGGACTAACTCATCCATTCTACAGGCCCCAGAAATACCAAATATTACAGCCACCTAAAAAATAAATAAAGCTATAATCTAAATAGAAATTAAAACCTTGTAAATTACCTTAATCATTAAATTTTCTTTATCTGGAGCTTCCTGGATAAATTTTTCAATTTCTTCCTTCGTTAAAATCTTAGATTTCTTTGCCCTATAACCTTGAGCTTGCCGTTTCAATAAAGAACGAAGTTTTGAGTATGTAGATATATCTACATTGTGTTTAAGTGCAAGGGTTGACTTCAGCATTGAATAATTGGCCCATAATGTTGAAGATTTCATCTTTAAACAAAGGTCTAGGAAGTATGCCATTACAACATTTTCTGAGAAAGAACTCGTATTTTTACTCATGCGATAATCCATAAAACGTCTGTATGCATTTTCGTACTTTTCTCTTGATTTCTTTGGCAATAATTCTAATGAAGCAGTATTTACTGCCTCAACCAGCTCTGGAGGAGTCCCAGGAATAGAAATTTCATCATCACTTATCATTTTACTTTCGAGAACACCAGCAATTAAATTTATAAGCGTCAAGTTTGACAATTCAACCTCAATACGTTTCCATAGTAACCCAAGTAATTATATTAGGAATTTCAAAGCACCATCTATTTGGGAATAAAATTATCGCGTTTTTTTTTAAATCAATCAATATCTGTCGAATTTTAAACGATTTGCGGAAAAATAGTATGTTTACCTCGTAGGAAAAGCCACATTCCTGGACTCTGTGTTGCTAAGTCTCGGCTTGCGCCTCGACTTAGCAATCTTCACAGTCGTCCAGGAATGTTAAGCTTTTCCTACCCGGTAAACAATGTACTATTTATTTCTCATTAAAAATTACACTACAATATTCTATTTTAGCGTCATTTGTTCTCCTTGGCATATGCCATCAGGAGGTTGGCATTCATTCTATTTTACAAGGTCATTAAAATTAATAAAAAATAAATTAAATAAATATTCATAAAAATGTTATAGTAATAAACTTAATATGTATAATATTCTACTGAGTAAAACTTCGCACTAGACTAAACAATAATCACAATGTATAACAGTAAGGTTAGCTTGCATTTGAATGAGGAGATAACAGCGGATCTTGTGTTGTATACAGAACTGTTTATCCTCAATGAACATCTAGACCGGCAGTGTACGAGTATGGAAGAACATTACATAGCAGTGGATTCTTTAAAATGAAATAGAGCACCAGGAGTTGATAGAATTGCTGCTGAGTTCTAAAAGTTTCTTCCAGAAAGCGGAAAATGGCTTGTACTTTGGCTTGCTAATATTTTTTGTAGATTTTCCTCATGGTTTTTATGGTGCAATAATTTTTCCTCTTTATAAGAAAGGAAATTGCAGAAAGTTATCGAGGTATTAGATTCTTCAATGCAGTAACCAAACTCATTGCGGTATTGACTTTAACCAGACTTACTTCGTGGGTACAAAATAATAACGTTTTAAATAAGTTCCAGGCAGGATATAGAACCATTCAACTATGTTGACTGGCAACTAGACAGTATTTTTAATCTTAAGAATATAGCAAAAATTCAACATGCACGGGAAGTAAAAAATGTTTATACATCTTTTGTGGACTTTAGTAATGCTTTTGATACAGTTGATCGGTGGGTACTTTTTTACAAGTTGAGTCACTTGGGAATTATCTACTAATGCTAAATATGGTAAAAAGTACGTTCGCGAATACAAAATCGGCAGTCTGGTCAAAGGAAGGTCTATCTGAATGGTTTGACTGTATTGTAGGAGTAAGACAGGGATGTCATTTAAGTTTGGCGGTTTTGAGATAAATGATTTGATTAAAGACTTTTATTATATGAAGATGATTTGGTTTTGATGGCAATCAATCCACAGGTGCTACAGCCAATGATTAATGAACTGGAAAAATACTGCAACATGTAGAATCTAAGAGTAAAGATTAGAGGTTGTAGTAACATCCAAGTTGTCGTTTAAAGCTCATCTAAAAAAGCGCCGAGTTTGACAAAACGCAATTTGGCATTCACACGGCTTGGGTAGTTTCGTGTCTAAGGCTACTATACCATTTTTGGCTAAAGCAACAGTGTATGACTTGGTGGTAAGGTTAATTTTGACTTCTGAGTTTGATGAGGTGGAAATAATCGTAAGATTTTATATAAAAAATGTTTTCTTGTCCAAGATATTGTCTCAACTTTATGTTAGAATCATATATATACGATGAATTCACATAAAAAATATGTTAAAAAATACTAGGATATTCGAATGATAGGTTGCCAAAATTTCTTTTGAAAGAAATGATAAGAGCAAGGTGTAACTGGTGGAAAGATTGGATGAGCATAAGAGAAAAATTTGGTATCAAGGTAAGATGTGAATGGGAATGGACAAATAACTATCCTAGTATGATTGAGAATATGACGAGAACAAAAGGAGTAGATACGATACAGCGTCAGGCTGAGAATAGGACACTTGAATCAAATTTTCGTGGACACTACAAAAAACTGCGGTAAGAAGGAGTATTCCTATATTATCTACTGGAAATAGAAAATTTTAGGGACATTCGATAACTGTTTAAATTAAGATTTGGAGTTCTATATTTGAATGATCAACCTGACATAAATGATGAAAAATGGTTTTGCTCAATGTGTAACATGAAGAAAAGGAAAGATCTGATACACTTTTTGGGAAAATGTTTGGTGTTGAGACAGATTAGCTTAAAGTGATTGGGTAGAAATAAACTTAGTACATTGGTAGTAGTTACTATCGTGAGACAGGGACAGGCTGAATTAGCAGGTTATTGTAGGAAGGCATGGCCGTATAGGTCTAACTATGAGTTAGTGATCTATTTAATTATTAAATATATTAACATGGTGTTAGTTCAATAGTTATTATTTTTGATGTATACTCGTTGATTTCATGATTGATTACTATTATTAACAAGAATATTAATTTCATTATATTTCTCATATATATATAGTATCTTAGTTAAATAATTTATGGGCATCGGTATACTACAGCTGTAGTCACATTAAATGCCTTTTTGTGCAAAAAAGTTGCATTTATTATATTCTGAGACAAATATATTAAATGTTTTTAAATCAGTGCATAGAACTGAGGAGTAGAAGGTACAGCTACAAGAGTTTTATTACAATTGTAGCAGCACCACCCTATATATACCTGTGTTGGATGCAATTTGCAAGAAATTGTGAGAATTGCCTTATTGCATTTCTTTCTTCTGTCGCCATTTGTTCGGCCTGTCTTAAAAAAAGAACGACAAATGAAACCTCGGAATTTTCTCTGTACTCCGCGGTTTTGTGTTACAGTCTTAAACATAAACACTTAAACACACAAGAGATCTAAGTGCTGCCGTCTATACGGTGATTAGGCTGTTTAGTTAGTGTTATAGATTACTCTATTGTTTCTTGAGAAGTATTCGTATATGCGGAGAAGATAATAACACTATAAGTGTGAGAATGGAACGTGTTTCTTTTAACTTTAATAATTAGACTAAACATATTTCATCTAAGAAAGAATCTTGTCGTTTTTTAAACGTATTGATGAATTTTTCCATCGCATTCCACGATTTATTTTTTGAGATTTACAAAAAGATTTCCCATCCACATAATATAAGAAAAAACAATTCATTGTTTTTTATTGTGCACTGTTGGGCTAACTGTAGTATTAAGATCCATTGTTTGTTTTAAATGTTATGTTAATGTTTAGTTGTTACCTATTTTAAGTTTCAGTATCAAAATTTTGAAGCCGGGAGCAGATAAATGTAGTAGAGGAAGACCACCTACACGTTGTGCTGACGACATCAGGCGGTTCACGAAAAGTTGGCAACAAAGAGCATAAAATCGTAAAGAACGGAGGAGTTTAAGGGAAGCCTATATCCTGCAGTAGACGTGATAAATAAAAGCTGGATGATGATGATGATAATGTATCAAAATTGGTACAGAATAGTTCACTGCTTACCTTTCTGGGTAAAATTCTTTATTTGGAACCAATATCTTGGACAAATGTTAAATATGAGCGTAATGAGATGCCAAAATCAAACAACCAAACTGACATAATACTAAATAGTAAGGGAAAAAACTAGTTTAATGACATCATTATCGTTGTCTTCTTATCTTTTTGCCTGCGTAAAGAATGTTTCTCTGATTACAATACATTACTTCATAAGTTATCTCTTTAGGTAAATTACCAATATTAATCTAAAATCCTGCTTTATATTTCTTACATGAATTTAATATTCAACAATTCTTCGCCTTAATCATTTATTACTTTAGGATTATACAAGTAACCATTTGAAAATTATGTTGTTTTGTATAAATATCAGAGAAGCCGTTTAGATTGAAAAACGCCCCTGTTGTTTCAATAATAAATAGCGATGGGCACATTGTTATCAAAATTGTATTTTTTATGGTAGGAGCAGTGTTTTGTCTGTAAATGTGGTCAGACTCCTGAAGAAGGTCACAAATCTACTATTTCAAATAAGTCAGAGTTTAAATGAGTAGTTAAATGGGAACTGTAACAAATAATTTTAAAAGCGGACATGACTACTAATTAATAAAATGCCCTAAATCAAAATTTTCAAGAAAGTAGGAAACGGTATCTGCTAAAACGTAGAAGAGATCTGAGAAGAGTAGGACAACCTTAGATATACATTAGAGCCTGGATATTGTTTATTTATCTTTGATTACATACTCAAGAAGAGCCTTTGTTCTAATTATCTTTTAAATTGTTCTATTCATCATCATCATCATCATCATCACCTGGCCCAGTTCCATTTCAGTGTGGCAATTGAGGCAATCGGTAACTCCTGTGCTTAGTATTCCTTTCTAAATTGGTCATGAAGCGATATACTCTGCATTGAACTTTCCATTTTCCACACATTGGTCAAATGTTTTACGTTTTAAATTGTTCTATTCATCATCATCATCATCATCATCACCTGGCCCAGTTCCATTTCAGTGTGGCAATTGAGCCAATTTACATCGGTAACTCCTGTGCTTAGTCTTCCTTTCTAACTTGGTCATGAAGCGATATACTCAGCATTGAACTTTCCATTTTCCACACATTGGTCAAATGTTTTACGTTTTAAAAAAATTCGTATATCGCTTTTAAAAATGTCTTTGAGTTGTCCTTAGGCTGCCCATGCTAGGGTTTATTCATCTTCGGAGTTCTCATGTTTGGTTGTCTCTTGTGATCTTATTTTCTGTCCAAGGTACATGTATTTTTCCACCAGCTCCACTTCATTGTCACCAATATTGATATTTCCGCTAAATACTAGGTTTGTCATTAATTTTATTTTGGAGATGTTTATTTTAAGACCCACACTGGTACCCACTAACTGAAGTTCATGTAGCATTGTAATTTGTTTCCTTGAGGTTGTCTTGCAAATTTCAAATTTGTTAATCTTCTACCGTCAATGTTCAGGCCTTTCTCTTCCCAGTTAAGTTTTTCACAAGCATATTCTAGTACTGCGGTAAACAGTTTAGGCGATAAGGTATCACCCTGTCGGACTCCTCTGTCGATAGGGATACTATTCGTATCTTTATGTAGTTTCACCGAAATAGTTGCGTTCTTGTATGTATTGTAAATTAACCTTGTATATCGGTAGTCAATGCGGCATGCTTGTAGTGCTTCCAGGATTTTGTCACATTGTACCATGTCAAAGGCTTTATAGAAATCTACAAAAGTCAGAAAGAGTGGTCGATTGTATTCGATAGTCCTTACTATTACTGTTTAAAGCTCTGTAAAGCTTATTTGATCTCCTTTTTGTACAATAGAATTACATCAGCATTGTACCATTTTTCCGGTATATTACTATCCAAAAGTGCACAATCTTCGCCTGGAGATTTGTTATTCGTAGCTTTTCTTAAGGCTAGTTTAATTTTGTCTATTGTGATTTCCGGTAGTAGTTCTGATCCTTGGTTGACAATGTCTTTTTCCTATTTAATATTTCTGGTACTTCATATTATATGCTATTTGCTTTAGTTGGTTTGTGTACAGCAATTTGTAGAAGTCTTTTGTTAGGCATTTGTTAATTTATTCTTTAAGTCCTTTATATTATTTTCTGTTTCAGAACTACTAAGTATGTCAGAAATACATTGCTGAATACTATCTACATCTGATGGTTCAATCCATGGTTTTGATTTGTTCTTCTTCTAAATCATCTTATACCTCTCTTTCTTTAAGCTTATTTCTATTTTACCTCGTACCATTCTATTTCGCTACTGGTAACAGATCTGTTTAGAACCCTGCTGTCTTAACGGTGTGTTTTTTGTCCGTGATAATAAAATCTATTTCGTTCCAGTTTTTCCATTATAACTTTGCCATGTCCATCTTCTCTGTTGTTTCTTTTTGAAAAAACTGTTTATTTGGAATAGTTGGAATTGTTTTATTGTTTTTTCGATAATTTCTTCTAGCAATATAATAAAAAGCTCTTATGGTAGTTCGAATGTTATTGGAAAAAATGAGATAATCCTAAAAAAAGTTATTGATTGTAAAAGTTCTTTATAAGAGCTGATAACTATAAAAAAAGTGACTGAATCTCTTATATCTTATATCCAGAAGAAACAACAAACTCAGCTCAATTCAAATTCCTTAGATCCATCCTGTAAACAAAGCGACATAGCTCATTATTCACCTGTAGCAACGAGATAAACAAATTTAGAACGACGCTGTGGAATCCCGGTACATTCCGAACAAAAACGGAGCTACTGTTTTTAAAATGTCGATGTTGGTGTTCATTGTAGCGACCGACGTTCGCTGAGCTGTCCATTTCCTGTCGACAGGGGGTGGAAATTTTAAAGCTTTCATTAGGAACAATGCCGCAGATGCTTTTTTCATCGAGAGCTCCTTTTGTCGTGGTTTAATTTAAGAAAAATGGGGCCGTTAGAGGTTTTTAGTAAAGGATGAAGACGTTGATTGTCAACTGTGAAATAAACAAGTCGTGATCTGGATTAAATTAACGGGTCTGAAAAATTTAATAAAACGCAAAACCGAGTAGTAGTAAACTGTTGTAGTAAAAAATATACAATGTATAAAAATCTTTAACCTGGCGTCGTCACCCAGGTGAAAAATGTATGTATAATATTTATTTGAATTTGTGGCACCTAGTCGATAAAAAAGATCCTTGGGTCATAAAAAGTAGAAGTGATTTAAACAAAGAAAAGATCGAAAATTGCATCAGGAGAAGATAGGAACGAGCACTGTGAGAAGCAGGGAACAGAAGGAGAGCAGAATTTGCAGAGTAGCAGAAACACATTGTTTGGGAACGTGGACGAGTTCTTTTGGTTACAACACAATCCATGAAGGAAAAATTTTACATGTTCAGACATTGTAGATTTATCAGCAAATGTCAGTCGTTTTCTATTGTAACATAAATATATGGAAATCATGAATGTGTTGCTTGTGTGAGTCAATTTCAAATAGGTAAAGAAATAATAAATAAGACTTACTCACAATAAATTTAATTTAACTATTCAGACGACCGGTTTCGCTTTCTACAATATGCAAAGCATCTTCAGGTCTCGATACAAAGTTAAATAAATGCTGAAATGATAAAAACCCATATTAGGGTGTTGTCTAATTTAGATAAACAAATTAGATGTTATAAATTATAATAATTATGCCAATATTACATGTCTGTGGTTTTTTTCAAAATGAATAAAAAGGTATAAAAAGTTTTAACAGACAAGGTAAGACCCACAAATTGTTATAAAATAGTCTATTAGATTGTAATAAATTAATAAATGAGCAAATAAATAAACATTACTTACATGCCGATACTCTATTAATTGATGGATGGTAGAACATGGTTGAAACTATCATATATTGTTGAATGGAGAACTTAAGTCTGCTATTGTAGTTGTTTGACAGTAAACGGGAAGTTCTTGAGGAGATAGATTTGATCCAATGAAGTAGAGATGGGTGTAATGTGATTGTTTGTTAGATGAAAGTGATGTTATATACCATTGTATTATTTAAAAGTTATTTATACTTATTCGAGAGATATATTTATGAAATTTGTGTTATTTATTGAGTATTTGTTTTATGAATATAATTATGAACTGATTGATTGTGAGTAAGTCTTATTTATTATTTCTTTACCTATTATAAATGTATGGTTTTTTTTTTGTATTAAATACCATATTGCATATTAAATTTCATAACATTTCATTATTATAAAATTATCCAAATTCAATCAGATTTGTTGTTTGTTATAAATTATTTTAAAGTTGGTTTTTTACAAAGGAGACAATAAGAAATAAGATTCTCTATTCGTGTTTTTAGTATGATATAAATATTCAAGGATTAAGAAAATTGCAATATTTAATGTTTTAATTATTTTTGATAAAATAAATGGTATTGATAATTTCTATTGAATTTATGGGTGTATTTTTTTCTTGTGTCTGTATCGATAAGGAAACAACTAAGTAATACTAGAAGCCACGAATCAAGGTGATTTATATATAAATTGAGCCCTGAGATTTGTTTTTTTTAACACACAACAGGTTAAAAGTAGATCGTAACAATATATAGTTAAAAGGTCCCATTTTACTTCTACTTTTGCCTTTTTTACTTAATATATAAAACAAGAACGTATTTTCAAGAGAGATATTAAATACTTGAAAAATGTGTCGTTTCGTTTGTTATTTTGAATACGCGTATGCATTGGCATACACCTATATAGAGAAGAATAGACAAAGCGCGACCGGAATAAGTGGGACTTTTTGCCCCAACGTCGTCATTCATCAACGTCGGCGATGCCAGCGAAATGCCGGTGCTGTGATGCTGATGCTGATGCCGGTCTCGTCCTCCATCTCGCCATTGCCATCGCTTGCGTTAGGAGAATACAAAAATTCTTCAATTGATACTATGGCGTAGCCAGGCAGTACACAAAAGGAACAACTATGTATAAAGCATCCTATGTATTTTATTACAACAATGAACTTTTAAAAAATGATTGATGAATTCGACCATTACTTGATGCAAGTGCCATTTTATCTAACGATAAAGCACTGAAAACTTTTGTTTTCTACACTTCCGCAAAATTTATTCTCGAAATTGTAAGTACCAGTTCCTAAAGGTTATTATGGAAGGGAAGATAGAAGGAAAACGAAGCATCGGGAGAAAGAAATTCTCATGGCTTAAAAACATAAGGGATTGGACAAATCTCGATGCCCATTTGTATCGAGATTTGTCCAGTCTCTTTTTAGAGGCACACAAGATCGAGAGGAGTATTCCATAATTGTCGCCAACATCCACTAATTGGTTAGGTCACCATAAGAAGAAGAAGCAGCAAAATTTATTATAATTTATTATCACTAAAGCTATTACCTACCACTACAGCAATTGTGTAAATTAACAACTTACTATAGAATGTTACATATATTAACATTGTCATCAAAACAGTCAAAAAATAACTTCGAGATTGAATTGAATTGAATAGCATTAAGCAAATAGCAGTAAACAATGAGTACAACAAACAAACAATAAACAACATTTTTAGACAAAAACTGGATAAAAAGATCCTGAAATTTGCCTTTTCACAACCAGAGAGAAAACTCAGTACCTACTACTCGATTACATATTATGTTCTTCTTCAAGTACTATATCAGATTTATCCGACGTTGGCAATCACCATTGATTGAAAGCTTTGCGAAAGCTTTTCGATCTTCTACCGCATGAATTAATTGACCTGCATTTGATATCTATGATAACGGATTTGAGTCCGTTCACGAATGTTTCTAAACCAGGTTTTTTAAGTTGATTACATAATACAGGCAACATTTTAACAAAAAGCGAAACATATAAAAAGACAGAAATAATACAAGCTTTCAGGACTAACAATGTTGAGTTAATCAATGGACTAACAGTGGTGAATACAAAGTGTGGTGTCAAGAACTCTTCTGTAACACGAACACTTGACAAATTTGCCATAAAGAGATTATAAAATTTGGATCGGCACCTAAAACAATGAATAAAAAGCGATAAATAGCACTTTTATGAGACAGAATGCAAAAGCGCTTTATTAGCAAATAATTGATTTAGATTAGGGTGCAGATTAGTTTGATGTGTCCATTAGATGAAGAAATCAAGTAGACGATTTATATTAAGAACAACAAGAGCCAAAAGAAAGTACTTACACAGTAATGCATATAAACTTTAATCCAAAAACTTACATGGGTCAAACTGGTAGAACCTTTTAAAAACATATAGAAGAACACAAAAGGGCTTTTAATATTAGAAGATTTGTGGTAGTTAAAAATAATAACAGCAAAGGTAATTTAGCTGTCGGCAATATTAAACTACAGCTGCGAAAATTAAGCTTTTTAACATCTAAGCAAACATTCAAAGCAAAAACCATATTATGGGATATATTATTAGAGTAAAAGAAACTCTATACTTTACCTATGTTAACGTTTTCATTAACAAAGTTATAAACTATATAGTATATATAGACTATAGAATATATTTAGTTTTAAGATTAACATACTTGTATGAGTGTTGAGGCTAA
Organism: Diabrotica balteata; assembly: GCA_918026665.1. Classification (NCBI taxonomy): domain Eukaryota; kingdom Metazoa; phylum Arthropoda; class Insecta; order Coleoptera; family Chrysomelidae; genus Diabrotica; species Diabrotica balteata. The sequence continues at coordinate 177,517,493 of OU898278.1, read as the reverse complement.
AGGACAGGTATAACACAAACTACGCAGAATTTAGTCAACTCAGTAAAACAATAAACAAAGAAATCCAAAAAGACATACGGCAACATAACATGAGAGAGGTGACAAAGGTGATAGAGAAAAATAAAAGTCTGAAAGTTCTAAGACACAACATGTCCACAGGAAAAAAGAACATACATAAGTTAAGAAATAAACAAGACTACATTGTGACTGATAAGGAAGAAATAGTGAAAACAGTGGAAAATTTCTGAATTAATGCCGAACATAACTGTTGACGAAATTAAAAATGCGCTTCGGGTGACGAAGAACAATAAATCCCCAGGTGAAGACAGGGTAATGACCGAAAGCCTAAAACTAGGAGGAAATAAGCTCTTACTGACACTTGCTAAACTGTTCAATAAATGTTTGTACGAAGCGATAACACCGACGCAGTGAAAGAACGCGGAAATCATCTTACTTCATAAGAAGGGAGAGAGCAAGCAGGTTTTAGAGCAGGATATGGCACGAATGATCATTTACAAGTAATTAAGAACTTAATAGAAAAGAGTGTTGAATATAACAAGCCATTAGTCATGACTACGAAAAAGCTTTCGACACAACAAGTCATCAAAAGATGTTAAAAAGCCTTAACAGAGTGCCGTATAGATCATCGCTATATAAACATGATAAAATACATCTATCAAAATGGGACAGCAAGCGTGAAACTGACAGATAAAAAGACCAACGTATTTAAAATAAAACGGGGAGTGCGATAGGGAGACACAATTTCGCCAAAATTGTTTACAACATTATTAGAGCATATGTTTAAGAACGCAAATCTGAGTGACAAAGGAATTAATGTCAATGGAGAAATGCTTAGTCATCTGAGGTTTGCTGACGATATTGTCCTTTTTGCTGACAGAATCGATGATGCAGTATCGCAACTGGAGAAACTATACCTAGCCTCCCTACAAGTTGGATTAAAAATCAACCACACAAAAACACAAATCATGACAAATCTTGTGTTAAGCGAAAAGATTTCAGTAAATGGCATGCATATTGAAGAAATCACCTCTTATAAGTACTTAGAGCATGAGATACGCATAGGAAGAGATAATCAAACGTGCGAACTAAGCCGCGCATAGGACTTACCTGGGTAGCATTCGGCAAGCTGAGCTATGTTTTTAAATCAGAACTGCCTATGTGTCTTAAAAGAAAAGTCTTTAATCAGTGCGTGTTACCAGTACTTACATATGGTAAAGAGACATTAACACTAACCAAGACAGTATGAAATAAAATTTGTGTTACCCAAAGAGCCATGGAACGATCGATGTTAGGCATTTCTCGTAGGGATCGGATCACGAACAAGGAAATAAGACCGAGAACAGGAGTGACAGATGCCATAGAAAGAATTATGACTCTTAAGTGGAACTGGGCGGGGCTCATAGCTAGAATGTCGGATAACAGATGAACACAGCGAATAATACAGTGGAGACCGAGACAAAAAGCACATCGAAGTAGAGGTCGTCCACCAACAAGATGGTCTGATGACATAAAACGGATCGACAAAAATTGGATGCAAACAGCACAAAACAGAAATACATGGAAAAGACTGAGGGAGACCTATGTCCAGCAGTGGATAGATCCGGGTTAAATGATGATGATGATGATGATAATACTTGTATATTTTATAATTGCGTGATTTATTCCCAATCTTTCAGCTGAATTGGAAATAACTCAGTAAATGTGTTGGTAACTCTAGCTTAAGAAAATTATTCATTAATTGATTCTTTAAAATGGATTTCACTGATTGTAACAAAAATGTAATAGTAATGTAACAATATAACTAAATTGAAAGCTATCTAGCGGACTGTGCCGTTGAGTGACTACTTGACACCCAAAAGAGGATTCGGCCAATTTGTATCCCCTACAAAGACCCTAAAATGAGAAAGTGATAGGGTAATCACAAAAAAATATATGAATATATGTAAATGTAAGTGATAGGCTATGGAAGTTGCTATAGGATGTGATTGGGCGCCAGGAAAGTATTAATATATACCTTCCAAGTTATCTTGTAAAGCTGTTTGCTGAAATAAAAAGGAAAACAGGTATTCATTGAAATATTTAGTCTCCACAACAAATTTAATACCTAACCAAATATATACAGTCTAATTCCTTATGCTACCCACCACTCTGTGTACAGTTAACCTAGTTACTTATATACAAAAAAAAAATTCCTGATTATTCACAATTTATCCCCTGGACGGTAGGACCTAATACTATCAAGGAATTTACAAATAATAAATATAAGTAAAAAAATTTCTAATTCTACCAAAAAAAAAGGAAATTTACTCGCCTACTAGAAATAGTAATATAAGTATAGTAATAGAGAAATAGAAATAAAGTAATATGGATACTATCCTGACGGGATAGTTTAAATATATAATAATGAAAATACCTCTTTAAATATATAATAATGAAATATTACTCTCTGATTACATGTGTACACATAAAACCGTACAGTAGAGTTAATAGGGAGGATTTAAAACCTCAATCTGTAGTAGACAATTTTTTCTTAAATATTATTCCGTATTATTTTAAAAAGATTACTGGTCTTTATATTAAAAGGAATAGGATGATTTAAAGTAAAAAACAAATTATAGAAAATTATTAATATTAATAAATAAACCTTTATAATAAATTAACAATTGTACAAGTGTTTCAAACTCTAATCGATGAGGGAGGTCCTTCCAGCTGGTTTCCTGAAGTTGTCCGGGAATTATATGGTAAAAATCTGGACCTCTAAGGAAACAGCTAACGATGATGAGAATCAACCCTGGTGAACAGGTGTAAAGTCAATAGGGAATAACTTAACCCTTTTTTTTAAACTTCAATAAAAAAAAAAACAAAAAAAACGAATCCTTTACTACTGCTTAACTCCTGCAGTTGGCTAAAAAGAACATTCGTGTTAAAGTTCCTTCTTACTCTTGATAAAAAGTAGGAAAAAACTCAATCTTGAAAGGTACTACAAAAAGTTACCAAAGAACCTTGTATAAAGGCAAAAAAACCTTAATGGATTAGAAAAAATGTGACCCTTTATGTGAAATGGATTGATTAAATAGATAATTTTAACGAAAAGCATGCTCGGAATATATTTTAGAATATAAAACAAGACATATGACTAATGTTTTGATATTTAGAAAATTTCTTAACTAAATAATGTGAAAAATGACAGTATCGACTGAATATTGATTTATAGGTTTTAATTAAAGTGATGCAAGGATTATTATATATATATATCCAAGATGGCTTAAAAACATAAGGTATTGGACAAACCTCGATGCCCATGCACTCTTTAGAGTCACACAAGATCGAGAGGAGAATGCTAGAATTGTCGATAACATCCACTAATTAGATAGGGCACCATAAGAAGAAGAAGAAGGATTATTGAAGTGATGGACTCGTTACATGATCCCTCAACATAAAAACAAACAAAAACAAATATTCTTCCACAGACCAGAAATAATATTGCGATAGAAAAAAGAAACGTCTATGGAAAAGATGCGTAACTTAACTAGTATTCAAAATAACTAAATAACTTTGATATTAACGAAGTGATCAAACTCAATTGTTAAAAAAGAACAACTGATTACAGCATATCACTGATTAATAACAATAAAATATTTTACTACTTTTTTTTATTTTAGCTACAATTCCGCATTGAAAATTCCTAGTACGTCCTTGGACCGACATTAGCTTTCCTGGTCTTTCTTTGCAATAGCCCGAAGAACAACTGGCAGTCAACGCTTCGCTTCTTTCACGTGTGCATGTAGTACATTGCGCTCTTTTTAAGGAGGCACAATGAAAGCTGAAACAATGGCGAAATGACGGCTGTTGGAAGCCGTCGTTGGTTGAATGGAGAAAAATGATGATGCCGTTTTTCAATTATTCGCTCGTCTATTATGTCGTGGGGATCCGTATTGCGAATATTGACCAACCGTATGACTATGGCTGTCGGTTTTGAAACCGAGGATGTTATTAAAAACTGAAACTGTAATGACAACTTTCATTTTGAAAGAGAAGAGAAATCTTTGTGTGCTTTTTTCTGATACTAGAAAATATTTTTCTTTGGGAATACAATGGGATTGCAGAATCGGAATTCGGAAACGTACTTTACTGATTTATAACGTCAACAATTAATAAATGTAATTGTACGTGTAAATTGTTTGATCCCAATAAAACTAATCATATTCAAATAAAAACGAACAACAGTACAAAAAAATTAATAAAATAATCAAACAGAAAATCAAAGAAGCTAAGGAATGAATTGCTGTAGCTACAAGAAGAAGAGTATCGGAAATATCATGGATAAAAATAATAAGATAATAACGGAATATACAGATAAAATAAATAGATGGGAAGAATAGATAAAAGAGCTATTCGAAGACTACGAAAAATTGAGGTAATTGAACCAAAAGGAAGAAATGGGCCACCAATCACCAAAGACGAAATTGAGAAGGCGCTAAAACGTATACAAAATGAGAATGCCATGGGACCAGATGAAATATCTACAGAAATCTTAAGAATATTAACAAAAAATCATATGGGCCCACTAATAGAATTATTTAATGACATTTATTATACGGGAGAGATTCCAAAAGAATGGTTAATATCAATATTTATTCCAATGTCCAAAAACTCAAACGCAATGAAATGTCAACAGCACAGGATAATTAGCTGATGAACCATATTCTAAAAGTGTTCTTACGAGTGATACATGAACGTATCTATAAAAAGTTAGATGATACAATAACTGAAAACCAATTGGGATTCAGAAAAGGCTTTGGCACCAGAGAAGCATTATTTCCTGTACAAACACTAATATCTAAATACCTAAAAATCGTGGAGTAAGACAAGGATGTGTGCTTTCCCCTTTACTTTTTAATATGTATTCAGAAGAATTGCTTAAAGAGAGATTAGAAGAATTAACGGATAATTAACTTCTGAATAATCTTAGATACGTACATGAAACAATACTCCTTGTGGACAGCAGATAAGGATTACAACTCTTGGTTAATCGCATTACCCAATACTGCGAAAGGTATGGAATGGCACTGAATACAAATAAAACAAAAATTATGGTGGTAAGCAAGGACAGGATTGAGAAAGACAGTGTTTATGCTAAAGGAAAACTTTTAGGCTGGGTGCACTGATATCAGTACTTAGGTTGCGAACTAAATGAAGAATGGGATAGAAGTACGGAAATAAAACGGAGGATTGAGATAACTAGAAGTGATTTTAATAAGATGAAAGCAATATTATGCAATGGAAAACTCAACATTAAAATTAGAAAACTAGAGTATTGATAAGCTACTTGTTTCTGTCCTGTTGTGTGGAGTTGAGGACTGAACGATTACAGGGGCGACAGAAAAAAGTCTCACTAACTTTGAAATGTGCTGTTATCGAAGAATGTGGAAAATATCTTGGACACAATACATGCGGAAACGCTACGAAAAATGAAAAAAGATAAAGACATACTCAACACTATAAAGAGAAGAAAAATGAGCTACTTTGGTCACATTATAAGAAACGAGAAATACAAATTGGTGCAGCTGGTCATACAAAGGAAGGTAGAAGGCAAAAGAGGATTTGTAAGAAGACGCATGTCCTGGTTGAAGAATCTGAGACAATGGAGTGGGAAAACGTCAATAAAACTTTTCAGAACGGCTGCAAATAGAGTCCAATGGGCCATGATGATTGCCAATGTTCTTAGGGATGGGGCACATTAAGAAGAAGACCTATTAATTATATTAGAATATTAATGTTGGGACGATGAATATAGAGGAAAATGGAAAGATGCATCAACTGTCAGTCAAACTCAGCCCAGGTATAGGAGATTCTAGGTAAGTTCAAGAAAAAATATTTAGGAAGAAAAAATAATACGTGATGTTATTTAAGAGATCTACATTAGAGTTGGTAAATGTTGAATTCAAATAATTCTTTTGTTAAATACATTTAGATTTCATTATCTATAATGTACTCATACAGGTTTATTGTAATAAACCCTGACATAATTTGTCACATAAAACCACATCAAATCAAATATTTCATAACATTCCCAGCGAGTGTTTTTACGATTTTCTAAAACGACGTCCATTTTATCAACAAAATGTAAATAAAAATTTGTTGCACCTAAGTACCGACAAAAACAAACCTTTTCATTTTTATTTTACTCGCATGGCCATATAACTGTACAATCACGAATGTGAATAAATTTATAAGGGCCTAGGGACGAGTGTCGAGTGTGAGAACCAGAGACGAACTCGGATTCAAGTAAAGACGTATAAATATCAAATGCCAAAGTTGATTCTCTTAAGTATTCTTTTTATTAAAGGTGCAGATTTTTTTTAAGATACGTGAAAGTGGTTTAAAATATTACAATGGAAATATATTATAAAATAAATGGACTTCAGTCATCTTATGATTACAATTACTATTGAGAATCTGACATCAAACAAAAGATAAGTAGGGTAGAACGGGGACAATTGAAACATTTCTGTATTTTGATTTTTTTTCTCCGCATCTATCGCAAATTTCTAAATTACGAAATTAGCTATAAAAAGCGTATCCTATTGTGTTTCCATATTTATCATTATATCTTGTCTATATAATGTCATTAATAAGATATTAAATAAAAACTTGAACTTGTCAAGTTGTTTCAATTGTCCCCGTGGCAGGGACGAATGAAACAGATATCTGGGACAATTGAAACAGCACTAAGACATAGAAAAATAGTGTTTATTCTAGTGAAACTACAATATAAAATATTTTTTATTCTGAATGGCAATTGTGGCATACGTATAGTTCTTCTTGGCGAGTACACTCTTCATGGGACCAATGACGACACTGCAACCCATTTCTCTCCAGGGCGACTACTACGATATACTTCCAAGCAAACCAGACAATAGCAATCATCCTCTTCGGCGCTATCACTCTGTTGCTCATTGTTCTGGCATTGTTTGGTTTTCTTGTATTTTCTAAAAGTTGTATTTGATTCGTCGTTTAACTCAGTCACTTTTTTCTTAACCTGTTTTTTCTTTTTTTCGTCATATTCCTCTTGGATAGCATTTTTCTCCGACCTATCTGTATAAACTGCAGACTTCCTCACTTTTCGTTTGCCAATTGTTTTTCTAGGGAGCGCGTTTGGCAACGGTCTAACTGCTTCTGGTGAAAATACAACCTGCGATGCTTGAGCAATGCAAGTGCTTGGAGACGCTGGCGGTGTGTGATTTTGTGGTGATGTTGGCAAGATATCAGCTCTCTTAGTATGTAGAGGATCTTCACTAGGTGCTTCTTGTAGAACGTCAGTGGCATATGGTTTCGTGTTATTAAGAGCTGGTCTATGTGTGATATATGAAGGTGCAATATCTGGTTCCGTAAATATGTCTCTGTTAAAGGGATATATGCCTGTGCAAGCAAATCCAACTATAATATTTGATTGCGTGAGGGCCAACGGTAGAGATAATTTAGCTATGCTGGGTATGTCGTAAATTGTCATCGTTTTTCCTGGATTATTTCTCATCCAAGAATCGCAACTTGAATCGAAAGCCTTTTTGAAGGGACCGTAGATAGAACGATCCAGAGGTTGCAACTTATGCGAACAGTGCGGGGGATATGACAAGACAAAAATGCCATTATAAATACAGCATAAGAGGCTATCAGGATATAAGAATCATTGTCAATTTATATTAATATCAGAAAGCCATAATACGAAGACATTTCAATTTTTCAACAATTCCTGCTTCTAATATATCTGCTCCTGCACCATTCTCTACCAAGGTTTGACTTCAGCAATATATGCGCGTTCGCTGATACTTTTTCGTGGCCTTTGTTTTGGTCTGCTTCCTTGTATTGTACCATCTAAAGCTCTTCTCGATGATATGTCATCATCCATTTCCACTACTTGATCAGTTGATAACTGAGGTCTAGCGAATTCTGAGATAGGTGATTCTTTGAGTAGTTGTTATAGTCCATGAATAATATCTATATGATATATAGATGAATTATACTGTAGTTCATGAATTAAATCTACATTTTCTTTTTGTATTTTGATCATCCATACCTCATATACGTAACACACTATTGGTCGAATAAAGGTTTTACAAGCCTTAATTTTTCTTTATTATTCTTTCTGTATTTCAATATTTTGTTTATATTTGTCCATCAATCATTTATCTATATTAAAACACAGCGAAGATAGTAAGACAGTGTAAATTATAAATAAAGTCTTTTAAACTCTTTACTTGCTCTAATAAACCATTTAAGAAGGTCACTGCGTTCCCTCCCTGGCATAAAGCAAAGGGGTGAAATGAACTACAGGTGAAAATACAACGCGAACGCGTCGGAATTTTATCACTGACTTAATGAAAGTAACCCACTTCCGTCAACGACCTCATTTGACCTAAAGGCACGAAAAATGTTTATATAGTAAGCGAAAATTAAATGAAAAGTGAAGGGCTCACTGAAGTATCAGGTAGAGGAAGTGTGATGAATTATTCGTGTAGATTTTTGCGCTGGTGTTCAAGTATGTTCGCTATACAATTCCTAATTAAAATTTTTCCACCTTTTACCGATGTTTTATAATTCGGCAACATTGCGAACAACATAGTACATGAATATGATACAAGAGAGAATTTTTTTCGCAAAGCAAAGAAACGCCAATTATTTTCCGAAGAATGAATCAGCTTGTTAGTGATGCAGAACTGACTTTAAAAGCATTAAATTACGTATTGAGAACACTGTCCGTCAAGATCGTCCAAGATGGTACGGTATTACTGCTGGGATCTTAATTTATAGCCTTGGCCGTGGACGAAAAGAAATTGTGCCATGCTGGAGGTAGTAACAGGTTATTTTAGCGAAATGCACTGTAAGTGAGTTAGTGAAATACGCAAGAAGAGGAGAATGCGACAATACACGTAACATTTTTGTAAAATGTAAATTTGGAAACCAAAAAATTACAAAAGAACGTAAGAAAATTGAACAATCAAAGACAGATTTTAAGAAATACTTCAAAGAGATCCCACTATCACTATTTGTATTTTTATATTATATATTTCTTTTGACATTGCAACTATTCTTATGTTTTCAATTTGGGTCCTTTTGTTAGTTTGTATTAGATATGCTGTAACAAACCTTAACCACGTTGGGGACAATGTAGCAAAATGTGGCCAATTTTAAAGCCAATGTACCAAATTGTAGGAACGTTGCAAAAAGACTATAACAAGGTGATAAATAAAAATAGAGAAAATTAAAAAATGTACGTCTAATGACAACAAAGAGGCTCAATCCATGAGGGTGACCACCAGAAAACTCCAGAATGGAATCGGCTAATTTAACAGAAGAATTTTGAACAACAAGACATTAGACTATCCAACGAGACAACAACAAGTTTGGAAAATAAAAATAACGCAAAAGGTGTAAAGAATCACTACTGAAAGTAAAGATTTGGTATGTAATAAAGTTGTGACCAGAATTGCCAAAAAAAATCCTGTAAAAGAATAAAAAGGGTAAAAGACACACCTGTTTGTATAAGCTCCGCTGAATAATATAAACTGTAAGTGTAATATGAAATATTATTTGAAACTAACGGATGAAATAAAACGAGAACTATGGGAAAAATTTTACTATTTGGAAAATAAAAATATCCAAGATACGTATCTCCAAGCTTAAGTGGAGGTGATGCCTGTGAAACGTAGACGCAAAAACCGCAGGCCTAACGTAAATAATGAACAAGCTCAAAAATCCTATATGCCTACTAATGACTTGCCAAACAAAAAAATTCCATTCATACAAATATAACTTGAAATTAAATGGTGTTCTTACTTAAGTTTGTAGAGGAGTTTTCTTAAAAATGTATGGTATTTCTGACAATAAAATTAAAAGAATAAATAAATCATCTCATCTTTACAAAAGCACTGTAGATATGAAGGGAAAATTTAGAAGAGGAAACGCTCTTCCAGGTAATGTTTGTGTGAGAATACAAGCACATTAAGAAATTTGATGTCAAATAAACCCATTACGGGGAAAAACCTAAAAAATATTTTGACGCTAGGCTTGACGTCGCAAAAATCCATGCAATGTTTATGTTAGACAACCTGGATACAAAAAATTAAGTAAAAGTTTCTATAACAAATACTTAAGAGAACTTTGCTTACTCTTTTGGTTGACTACAAGTTGATGTGTGTTTAACTTGCGAAAGACTGTCGGCCAAACTGAAAGACAAGTGTTTGAGAGACAACGCTAAAAGAAATGTAGCTGCTAAGATAATGATACATTCAAGAAGAGCAAAAAAGTTTTACAAAGCTATGGATAAAGCAAGGAAAAACAAAGATAACAATACAGTCGCACGTGCCTTCGGCTACATGAAAAACTTATTCTTACCGCACATACCTGTACAGAAGGATTTTTTTAAGAGGCAGCTCTAGGTAAATGCTGTAAATGTAGTTCTTCCAAGCTTTGCGTCTAAGGGCGAAGCAAACAAAGGCCCAGACGAAGTATGTTCAATATTACTATATTACTATTTGGTCTCAAACAAACAACTCATTGCAAGACCTACTTCAAAAATCACGGAATTTTGACGCTTCCCTCTTTATTTATTTTGGAAACGGTTTGTTTGATTCGAAAGCATCTAAACATTTTTTCCGATAGACCTGACCATGGCTACTCCATTAGAAATTCGGATTGTAACGTTTATTTGCCGATCCCGTCCACTCAGCTAGTAAAGAATTCTATTCTATATCGTGCAAAGAAACTTTATAATCACCTTCCAAGAGAAATTAAATCCGCAACATCCTTCATTAAGTTTCGTAAGGTGACAAAAATCTATCTCTCAGAAAGACCATATTACTCAGTTGACGAGTTTCTTAATGTATAACAAAGAAACAAAATTAGTATTGTTTATAATTACATTTGGGTGTCTCAAGCAGTGGCTACAATTTGTCTCATTTGTTGTTGTCTGTACAAATTATGTAGGTTATACAATAATTTTACTAATTTAAAATTGTGTTATTCTGTTTTTTACTATATTGTTTTTGTTTTATACTTTTTGTATTATTTGACTGATTTATTTTTTAGCTTTGTCCATAAAATTGTTCAATAATTTTCAGTGACAATAAAGCATATTTCTATTCTATTCTATTCTACTGAACTACTTCAATGACATTTCAGTTAATGTGAAGCATCTCATACTGTTTTGTGATGAGCTATCAGGTCAAAATATGAATCATACAGGTGTGCGTTTTTTACTAAACCTCTGTGACTCAGGTCGGTTTGAAACCATAACTCACAACTACCCTGTACGTGACTACTCATGTGTGACAGAGATTTTGGAAGCATAAAGCGTCTCTTGAGAAAGATGGACAGGATTTATACTGTTAATGAATATGTAGAGCTCATGCAAAAGGCTAGTAAGTCTGGCCGATTTACTGTATATCTCATAACATCAGACGATGTTCTAAATTTCAAAAAGTGGTGGCCCAAATCATATAAGAAAATTTAAAATTCGGATGAAACATCAGGCAGAACATTATCCAAAGAAAGTAAGGAGCCATTCAAAGTGTCCAAGTACAAGCAGTTTCTCTACAATAAGAATATCCCGGAAAAAGTGATCGCAAGCGAATTCATTGGAGGAATAACAACATCTACATTCACCTTGCCAAAAACTGCCAGCCCTCCGGAACTACCAACAGAAAAGGCTTGAGAAGATATATGTTTAGGTTTTTATTTTACTAAGGTGATTTTTTGTAGGCTATAACAAATTTTAAAATTTATTAAATTTTGCACAGTGAGATTTTTGGTTTTAGGTCTCAGTTAACAAAAAAAGATAGACGATATAAAAATTTTGGTGGAATACATTGTTGGATATGAAGACTTCTATGACACTATCATCCAATGGCCAATCACTGACAAGGAGTTGGACAAGGAGTTCCCAGAAGCTGAATAAGTAAGCAATGCCAGATCTGTGTATAAGGACATACTGTCATACTCAATTTAAGAATAGAAAAACACTTTTTCTACACTTGAGTGCGTATGTTCCTTACCTTTGATATAAAACAGATAAAAATTAATGGTTTGACTTAATTTTAAACATAAATTTAAAAAAATCACTTTAGACCAGTGTTTCCCAAAGTGGGGGTCGCCATGAGGTACTAGGGGGGTCGCCGAACATTTCCAAAATAAGACAAAAGCACCACTTTGTTAGATCATGTATTTTTATTTTAACAACGCCGTAAACAGAAATTAACAATTAATTATCAGACGAAATATAAAACTAAATATTAAAGTCCGTAAAAATAAAAGACTAAAACAGAGTCAAATATTATAATCTTAATGAGAGCTATGCGCCTGTTTCTGTGAAACTAATCTTTCAAATCTAGGCTGTGTATTTGAAACACACAATTATATCATTTTCAAGTACCTACGAGACGATTTCTAACTCTTGTTTTAATGGCAGTCATAGACAAGAAACTTAACTCACACAAATATGATGTTACAAATGGAACCAAACCTTTTACAGCTTCACTCGCCAACTGGGGGTATTCCTGCATCTTTTCGGTCCAAAATTGGTCCAAGTTCTGGGAAAAAAATTGGAGCTTCAACATTCCATCACTTGATATTTCAATAAGTTTTTCTTTCATGTTTATTGGTATTTCAACATGCTGAAAGGAATCGGCTAAAAACGGATTTAGTATCCATCTGCAACTGTCGTAACTGCTTTGAATTTCTTCAGGGAAATAATCACAGAGCTGTTGTTTGAAATTGAGCAAAGTAACATGCATGTCAGCAAAAACTTGTTCAAAATTTGTAGCACTGTAACTGGATACATTTTACATAATTTCCTGAAGACACTGGAATGAATCGAGGTTTTTGCCAAGTGAGGTCGACCGTAAATCGATTTTTCTTAGAAACGCCTGAATTTTATCTGTGGCTGTAATTATATTAATGTCGTGACCTTGTAAATTACTGTTCAAAATATTTAATTGCTCGAAAATATCAGCAAGGAAACCTAGTTTCAGAAGCCAAATAGGATCGGAAAATTGATTTTAATATGAGGACTTCTCATCTTTCAAATACATTAAAAGCTCTGCTCTTAAGTGAAATACTCTTTTTAAGACGTTGCTCCTTGAAAGCCACCTTACTTCGGTGTGATAGAGAAGATTTTTAAATAAAGCACCCATGTCTTCGCAAATTTCTCTAAAAATACGGGTCTGCAAAGCTTTTCCTTTAATGGAATTTACAACTTTAATGATGGTTTTCATAACACAGCATTTCAGGAGGTAAAGCTTTGGACGCAAGAGCTTCTCGATGAAAAAAACAATGTCTCCATTTGGCATTAGGCATTATTTCTTGTAATTTGACGACAAGACCAGATTTAGGTCATGTCATAGCTTTAGCGCCATCTGTGCATATAGCAATACATTTTCCCCAGTCAATATCATATTTACTTGTACGTTTCACACAAGTGTCGAGTAAACATTTTCCAATGGTATTGTTCTCTAATGGGGAACAAAATAAAATATCTTTACAAAATGACGGTATTAGATTTTGATTTGATACAGAGCAGCAATAAGCCGCATATACGTATTTCGATCTCCTTAGATCTCCTCAGTACGGTATAGTTACTACTCCATATCAAACCAAAATTTGAATTCGATTTTGCCAGGTAGAAATCGTATGATTTCTCTTTTTGTTCTTAGATGGCGTAGTTACGTCCGTAAATAGTTATTTTTAATAACTATAATCTACGACGGGAAAATATTTTGGTTTGATATGGAGTAGTAACTATACCGTACTGAGGAGATCTAAGGAGATCGAAATACGTATATGCGGCTTGTTGCTGCTCTGTATCAAATCAAAATCTAATACCGTCATTTTGTTTTGTTTATTTACTTCATTTGGAGTACCAGAAATCGAATTCACTACGAATACAGGCCATGATGAACGGCATTTGGAGTGCAATTTTTAGACTCCCTTGCCGATTCCTTCATCAAGCTGTTTGCTTCGCAATTTTTAGGGGGCACAGTGGCTTATATTTGAATTCGATTTCGCCAGCTAGAAATCGTATGATTTCTCTTTTTATAAAATATCTTCTTGAATGCCATTATTTGTATCATATCTTACAAACGTAATGAATTGGGCACAGTTAGATATATCTGTGGATTCGTCCATTTGAAGAGAGAAGTACGTGCATTCATTAAGATTTTCCACAACTTGCGCTTGAATATCTTATGCCATATCACTAATTCTTCTTTGGATAGTATTATTTGACAGAGGTATTGTATTTAATTTAGCAGACTCTCTTTCCCCACACATTATATGTACCATTTCAACAGCTGCTGGAAAAATCAGATTTTTAGCAATTGTGTGCGGATTCCTAGTTTTGGCAACATAATAAGCAACTTTATAACTTGCTAATAATGCTTTTTCATTAGTAGTTGTTGCCAAGGGAAAACTGTCTTGCTGTTTGTGAAGGGCGTTCAGCTTTCTCTCAAAGAATTCTACGGGCTTGTCTTATTTATCTGGATGTTTGCTATCTAAATGTCGAAGTAACTTTGATGACATGCTTTCTTTTGACAAGACTTGTCCACAAATAACACATTGTGGTTTATTGGAAATAACGGTAAAACCATATTTAAGATATTCATTAATGTAGAATCTGTTTTTCTTTTTATTGCTGCTACTGCCACTTTCAGATGTAGATGGTTCTGCACTTCTTTTTAAAAACTTATCTATAATTTATAATTTGTCGTAGACGTAAATACGTAAACGGGAATACGTAAGTCGTAAAATATTTACTCATTACTCAACACCGCGTTCGCCACCATCGGCTATGTGGATTCGATCTGAGGTTTCGTTGCGCATCGCCGCTTATATAAAGCCAAAACGAGAACGTTCCAGAGTCCCATCTAGTAGCGAGCGCTTTCGCGATTATCATGGAAGAGTTTTGCGATGTAGACACAAGCTAATATGTAGCGGTGTACAATGTGCAGTCGACTTCTTATTATTTATTTTATTGTAAATGCCATTCTGGCAGAAGTACCTACTACTAATTACTAGTGGGACAGATCACAATCATTAAAATAATTGTATTTAAATAAACTAATTGTTTTTGATTTAAAGTTAAACAGTAAAGTAAAATTAAATTTGAGAAACCATCAGATAATTGTAAATTAGGCACGCTATTTCTGTCAAATAATATTGAATAAATGAGTGGGGGGAAATTGGGGGGTCGCGAACAAACTTTTTAGCAAAAAAGGGGTCGCGGTTTTGGAAACTCTGCTTTAGATAAACTCATTTATTGCAGAAACCACCTAAGTGTAATTTTTTCAAAAAATTATAACACAAAAACAGACAGAAAAAAATATTTGAAGGAGACTAGACCTATACTTAAGCTGCAAAACAGTTTTTTTGAGTTTTCTAAAAGTTGTAAAAAGCGCAGTTCAATTTCAAATAAACCAAAGATTATTCCTGCAATTAAGAAGAAAGATAACTTCATCCTTTAAAAAAATTTCAGATAAAACTAAGCACATGACCTAAATATTTAATTTGAGATATTTGCTGCTGCTCTAGATCAAACTTTTTGTGAATAATACTCGTAATGAAACTGGCCCAGATTCCCACAACCTAATAACCTTATTTCCTAACTATTTATTAATTACCGACTTTAATCATCCCACTAGAAAGCAATTTTTCTAAGAACCGAAAGGCATTTCCAAAAGGATACATAGATTATCTCAACACAGCCGATCCCTCTTTTTAGCCATTTTATTAAGACCGCACATAAATTTGCCGCAGAAACTGCTTCCAGACACGCGAATATTGGATCATGTTCATTTTTTTAATGGGTTTATTAGTTTATAGAGACGACTTGTAAAAATGAAGGCAGCCGACGTTAAGGCAGGATGTTTTTTAGGATTTAATAATCGTTATTTAATGACACATCAAACTAAAGTGAGAACTGCTGGTGGTCTCGGACAAGTGAAGAAAACGAGATTGGCATAAATCTAGCGGGAATCGGTAGTTAGAGGCTTCATTAATTTTTAGTGTTATTATGCTCTCCAATTAAGCATTGTTTATTCGTTCAATAAGTAAAGTTGACTTAATTGCAACAATTTACAGTAAAACCTCATTCTAATCTTGTACAAAATAGCACCGATCTGTATTTAGATGTGTTCTATGGTTTTTTAATTTTAATTAAATATTTTTTATTGGATATGCTTGGTAAACTTTTAATTTTTCAAGGATTATATTAATAATTTAGCACAAATTTTTCTTAGATTAATCTAAAATTACTAAAAAAAGTTTGTAATCTGGATGTCACGTATATTGTTTTACCTAAAATGCTCACTTTATTGTTGACTCTACTTTTTAACAACTGCTTATATCCTTTTTGTCATTAAGAATTTTTATTTTAAATCCTTTATAAAAAGGTATATAAAAAAATGCCCAAACGGGCTATCACAAGTACATTACAGAACGTTTTCGATGGAATGCTAATTCCATCATCAGTGTAAACCTGAAAGTATATAACCACTTTAATTAAAAAGAACGTTGAATTTAAAACATTGACTAATTAGGATGTTTAAGTTACCGTTGGAATTGGTAACATGGCGGCCCTATATAGGTTATATGGTCCTGAGACTGAGTGTCTTCGAGGACCTGTTGATAACAACTGATAAAAATGACATTGTTGACTATGTATTGTATTACAGTCAGTGTAACTTAAGGTAGTTGTCTAAAAATGACAGAAGCCAGCATTATTTAAAATTGAAAAAGTTAAAATTATAATAATGTAACAGTATCAACCATCAATGTGGTAGTCTGTAATGTGAATTAATCCTGCATCTATGTTGAAAATATTGAAACAATTGTTTTTTTAAAATTAATGTAGGTAAACTGAAGTATATGAAATTTTGTAGGATCGATAGGTAACCAACTATACATTTGTCTACACTAATTTATTCTAAACTAAAGATTTTAACAAAAGGCCCTGTATGTGGTGAAACATTTGGTACCTAGAAAATGGTAAAAAAGGCACATGTAGGAAGATGGATTCTATAAGATTTATTAATGAAGAGTGATGTAGTAAAAGATATGTTTAGATATGCTGTTGAGATGAAATTTAAATATGACAAGAATGTGTTTATAGTGTGATGTTCATGTAGTACTTAACTTAAAACTTAAGCATGGAAGGCTCTTTATGCCAAAAACAACATTTGGTACCTGGTAAAAATAAAAGATTTTTTAAGTTATAAGTTCATGAACATCAATTACTGCTTATGTGCAAAAATAAAGATGGTGGGTTGCTTTTGTGTGTTGACAAGTATGCCAGAAAAACAGAAAATTGATGGCTGAAAGGTTGTTTGGTATGATATTGTTCATACAGTGCTCAAGTTATAACTCAAGAAAAACAAAAAGGCCCTATATGTTAAAAGGAACATTTGGTACCTAAAAAATATAAAAAAAGAATAAGTTGAAAAGAACAGAGAAAGAAAATATCGATCAAGTCTCGGGAGCTCATTGCCTTTGTTATTCCCTCCTTCCATATTCTTTTTGGTCTTCCTCGTTTCTTGCGATTTGGTGGTATCCATTTCATGGCGATTTTTGGTAGTCTTGTTTCTGGCATTCTTTGAACATGGCCATGCCGTATAAGTTGTTTCCTTTCTATGTCTGTTACCAGTTATCCATCTACCCCTATCCGATTCCTTATTTTATCGTTTCTAATTCTGCCTGCCCTAGATATTCGAAGTGATCGTCTAAATACATCCATTTCTGTTGCTTCGAGTTTTCTTTTATTGCTTTCTGTTAGTCTTCATGTCTCTGTACCATAGGTTAAGCTGATTTTTATAAGAGATTCATATATATTGTATTTTCGTCTTTTACCAATTTCTGAGCTCCAAAGGGCCTGGGTTATTCGTTTTCTAATTTCCATATTGGCTGTGCCTGTGGTGTCGAAAGGTAGGTATTTTCAGTGCAGAATGCAATTTCGGTTGTGTCCATCTGAATGTTGGATAGTTCTGCGCCTATTGGGGAGATATTTTGTTTTTTGTGTATTGAGTTCTAAACCTCACTTTTTGTATTCTTCCATATATGTCAGGTCTTCTTTATCGTTGGCTATAAGGACTTGAACGTCTGCAAACTGTAGGGTACATAGGCAAGTTTCTCCCAGGTCAATGCCCATTCCAATGCACTTTCTCTTCCACTGATACAGTGCTTTCGCCACGTAGATTTTAAACAAATCTACGTGGATTAGACACAAACAAATAGACTTTTTGAAAGTCTATTTCCAATTTTTATTCCCGACGTTGATTCTTCATAAAGCTGTTTAAGGGCGTTAATTACTGTGTGGTTAATGTTTATTTCCTGCAAAACTTTCCATAGCTTTTTAGCGGGTACAGTATCATAGGCCTTCTGAAGATCTATAAACATAAGGTGGGTTTCTTGGTTGGTACTTGATCTTTTTTCTATTATTTGTTTCAAAACAAACACATTATCGGTGCAGCTCCTTCCCGCTCTAAAGTCAGATTGTTCCTCTTCTTCTTGTTCCTTATATTCTTGTTCGATAATGTCTCGAAGTATCCTTCCATATAGGCGACTTAATGTACTGGTTACTGATATACCTCGATAGTTTGAGCAGTCCAGTTTAGTTCAAAAATTCTTAAAAAGTACTTCCGTTAGTTAAATTTGGGCAAATGATCGTCTGGAAACAAAAATCAGATTTTTGCTAGGAGGCGAGGTTAAAAGGCTCAGAAATTTTTGTGTACAAAAACTATCAACAATGTCATAGTATTAGTTACAGTGACAATTTTCTCAACTAATAACTCAACTACCATTATATGTTTCGAAATATTACATGAAAAAATCAACAACTAAACTCTACCAAATGATCATTTGTTCAACTTTTAGCCAACTGCAGTCGCTTTTCATTCCGAACAAAATTTATGAACTTACACATAATTTTATTGATTTTTAAACGTTATATTTAATAGCAAACACCAAAACTAATCATAAATTAACCGATAACGGTCCCTTAATGTCCGATTTGCACCGCAAAATGCCACGGGATGACCATAACTCTCTTCTCTTACTAAATATCTGCAGCCGGTAATCTGCCGGTGGGCAGCCTAGTCGGTGGGTCGTGCTGGATGGTCAAATAGATAATTTGACCGCCGATGGCACTGTGAGGGGGTGGGATTTATGGGGCTATATGTGCCAGAGCGCCGACGGGAGAAACGCCACCGATAATGGTCGTTATTGGCAAAATCCATGATGAAGTGTCCCTTTTACTGGATAAAAATCATTTTTCGGGTTAATTTCCGCTGAAATATAGTAGGCAGTAAATTTTGTCTACTTTTTTAACTGGATAAAGCTTTCATAGAGGTGCGTTGACCAATATATTATCAGCATTTGTTTGCTCAGCCTAACTCGATGTGTAGAGACTATCTAAAGTTCAACTATGCAGCTAAAGAGGTCTTTATTAAAAAAATTATATATTGTAGAAACAATGATAAGAAAATTATTATATATGTAGATATATTAGGGGCTATTATGTTCAAATTTAGTTAAACAAAGATGTGTAAATGGCTCCTAGAGAGAGTAATTATTCATCAACGATTTCGCTTAAAATCCTATCCCATTTCCATTCTTTCACGGTTTCTGCTGAGGATCTTAAAAAACCACTTGGTTTGACATGAAACTTACAATGCATATAGAAAACATGTCAAAGAAAAAAAATTATACAGTGCCGATGTGTATATATTCTAAAAAATAAAAAGTTCCCTCGATATATGCGAACGAAAGTATTCAACCAGTGCATTTTAACAGTTATCACATATGGCTCACAAACATGGACTTTCACAAAGGAGAACATCGACAGGATATCCAAAACACAAAGAGCAATGGAAAGACAGATGCTGGGTATCGGTCTTAAAGACAGAAAAAGAAACTCATGGATCAGAGAAAAAACATAGGTGAACGATGTATCAAGACAGGTTGCAAAACTTAAATGGAACTTCGCCGGTCACACTCTCTGTCAAAAAGATGAAAGATGGAATAAGCGAATTCTACACTGGAGACCATGGGAAAATAAAAGAAAAAGAGGAAGACCACAGATGAGATGGACAGACGATCTTAAGAGAACGGCAGGAAAGGACTGGATGCAGATCGCCCAAAATAGAGACCAATGGAGATTAACAGGGGAGGCCTATGTCCAAGAGTGGGCGTTTAAGGCTGATTAGATAGATAGATAGATAGCCGATGTGTGATTTCACCCTAGAGGTAAATGCTACCCACTCTCGGGAGTGAAAATACTTAACCTTTAAAAAAACTCCGAAATTGTTTCTTCTTCTTTGCGTGCCATACCAGAATTATCCAACATTGGCAATCACCATTGCGAAGGTTTCTCGATCTTCTGAAATATAGAATAATTGTCCTTCATTTGATATCTGAGTCCATTCACGAATGTTTTGCCCAAGAAACTTGTTTTCTACACCTCTACGGCCCTCTATTTTGTCTTTAAGGGTCAGTTGTAATATTTTATATCGACTTTCCCTTACTGTATGTCCCAGGTAAGACATTTTTTCTATGTTTAACAGTCTTTAGCAGTTCTCTATCGTTGTTGATGCTCCTTAGTACTTCTTCATTAGTTTTCCTTGCTGTCCAAGGTATCTTCAGCATTCGTCTATAAACCCACATTTCTAATGCTTAAATTTTGTTTATGATCTTGTGCACTATACAAAAGTATGAACCAAACATAGCACTTAACCATTCTTTTTCTTAGTTCTAAACTGAGATGGTTATTAAAAAGAAATGACTTTCATAAAAGTAGTTTAAGTCATTGCAATTATACATTTTATTTTTATCTCTGGATCAAGTGATTAGATATGGTTATCGCTCAAGTGCCTTTTTAAATAACTGGTCCGAGTAAATATTGAATAATGTTGGCGACAAAATGCAACCTTGCCTGACTCCTCGCTGTATGGAAATTTAAACGGTGTAGTTATCTCCAATTTTTACGATAACAGTTTGATTCAGTACAAATTTTCTTGTCACCTATTCCGATATTTTTCAGTATTTGCATTAATTTTACATGCTCACTCGATCGAATGCCTTTTCGAAGTCCACGAAACATGCAAATACATCTTTTCTTTGGTCACGGCATTTTTGTAATAGCATTAAGTGCAAAAAGTGTCTCCCTGATCCCCACAGCATTTCTAAAACCAAATTGGGTATCTTCAAGATTTTCTTCGCATTTGCGTCTAATTCTGTTCCGAAGTATTTTTAGGAAAATTTTAAGAGTGGGGCTCATTAAGCTAATTAATCAATATTCTGAGTATTTTCTCCTGATATATTCTGAGTTATATATTGAATTAAAAAGTCTTACTACTACTTTTATGTTATAATTCTCTACTAGTTCCGAAATTGATAAAGAATTTAATTGATAACAAAAAATATTATATAGCCTTTTCTGGGTTACACCAGAAGAACTGTTAATGATATTTGTATTGTACAAAAGGATGTGGTACAAATACTGCTGTTGAAAAGTTAGACTTTTGTTTAATGCAGCCTGTGGAACTTACTCTGATAATTGTCAAAACTGTCCATCACTTACAGATCAAGAAGAGGAACCCAAAAATTATACTTTTTCTGATGAAAATTAAACTCTTATTATATAAAATATTATATTAAACAATTTTTACATTAAAATACATTCTCTTTTATTTTTTTCCTTTATATACACTTTATAGTTTTTAATTATAATATTACAATTGTTGTAGATATTATAAGACCTATATACAATATTTTGTAAAACAAGGCGATTTTTAGGGGTTGAAACAATGAAATATTTGGGAAATTATATTAAAAATAATAAGGAGATTTTAAATTATAACATTCACAACCTTGTTCATTTTGAAATTATTGTAAACAAGTTTTATAAAGGGTAGTTTTTAAGAGTTGATCTGCAGTTTTTAATTTTGAATAAAAAAATGTAGTTTTCGCCCCTAACAAAAACAAAAAGACACATTATATAACTTTAATCTCTCTAGAACCCCTTAAACTCCAATCTCACTCTCTAAAACTCCAATTGGCGATGCCTTGTCTCGCCGACAAATTGAATTCTATGCATTTTGTGAAAAAGACAGCAAATATTTGATTTCACGCAAACAGCGCCTTTGTACCTGTTGATACGTATTTTGGGCCTAATAGGTCTCATCAGAACAGTTATTCAAAGGTGTTCTCAACGTGAAAGATCAATATTTTCTGTCTTTTAAGAAGCAACACTAAAATGGCTTCGATACGGATGCAATAGCGACATCTGATAATAAAACCGTAAAATAGTTTCGAAACACAATTCAGATTTCCGCTTTAATCTGTGCTTTCTAAAAATTTCAAAGCAAAACAGACGTTGATGAAGATGTTAAAACATGTCTATGCATTTTGCTTTGTGTCTATTGACTCAAAGACACCAACATTTTATACGTGGAACGAAACGCATGGAAGTAGAGGAGCAAATGAAATCGGATCTGCACTCATCCATCACTTAAGACGCCAAGATCTTTCGTCTTTTTCTACAGTATCGTTGTTTTGTGATGGTTGCGTTGGCCAAAATAAAAATGCTCATATTGTTCATGTTTTGTGCCATTGACTTAAAAGTGAGGCTTCAGAGAATGTACAGAAAATTCACGTAACCTTTCCGACTCGTGGCTACAGTTTTCTTCCAGCTGATCGAGCTTTTATCCGTGTGGAGAAGCGCTTGAAAAAAACTGATACCATCATCTCGAGCGAAGATTATGCTTCTATTTACGAGGAGTTTGGCTCTGTACAGAAACTGGGACAATACTGGGTGATATACGATATTAAAAGTCTTGAAATGATTTATCGAAAAATAAAAGGAATCAGAAAAACCAAACGCCTCATTATTAAGAAAATTAAAAAAGGGACCCGCATACTTCAACCAAAATAAAATGCTGCGCCAACTATAGGTTCGATAGTAGAACAGAAACTTTTAGAAGCATTGTAAAAAAAAAATAAAAATGATTTTCTTCAGGCCCTTCCCCAAATCCCACTATCTTATTCCGTGACTAAAGAGAATAAAAAAAGATGTTCTCCATTTATTGCAAATCCACTTTGGACAAAATTGGAAAGAGATCCCTGATATTCATTGGTATAGGTTATTCCACGAATATACGACTGTTTGGAATTATTGCTACAACGAATATTTTACTGTACAAGTAGAAGTATGAAAGTAAATTGGTCTAATTATTATTCCATAAAAAAGGATCTTCTGTTACTATTACATATTATAAACTAAAATTATTTCAGTTAGTAGATGTTTAGATAGACGCAAAATTTATTGTGAAAATTAATCCGAAAATAACAAAAAAATTTACGTAAACGCTCCTACAAATAGGTAAATACAATGACCTCTATGAAGTTAAAATGTGTTCATCAGCCATTTGGGTTGGATTTCGGTGAAATGTAAACACCAAAGAGGCACGACGGGTATCTTTATTACTTTATTGGGTAGGTACTACAACGGTAATAAAAATAAATATATTTTTAATATAAATAAAAAGAAATTGGCAGAACGATGGTTTAGAAACCAGGAAAAGAATCTAGTATTCCACTTTGTTAGTTTTTTGTTTGCTTTGAGTGGATATACTCTTAAAAGTTCCGAAAGTAACGGGTATAACATGGCGGCTATTGATAGTTAAAGTACCGAGTCATTACAGATATTAAAAAGTAACGAAAATTTACATACAGTTTCATAAATCGCCGACTGATTTTAGTTTTAAAAACAGTCCGTATAAAGGTGTCCGGTGAAGAGACGTGTCCGTTAAGAGAGAGTTTAGTGTAGTATATTTGTTTGTAATGGTGATTAGGAGAATAAGAGTAAGAGTAAGTTTTTTTGATTTCTTAATACTAATTGAATATTCGACTAAATAAATTAAACTATTTAATCACTTAAGTATTGTTACACTTCGTTTAAATCACTTAATTCAAAAACCAACTTGTTTACAATAATAAAGTCAATGAGAGTAATTATACGAGTATACGTCAAAATCTGAATTACAACTATTCTATAAACTATCAATTCTATATTTAGATCATAACTTCATATTTAAATCTAAGGTGTATATCTGTCATAACAGTATTTTAAAAATGGGGAGAATTTACCATTGTACAATTCAGCACATTGGACCACTTAAGTCGACACCTTAAAGCGAATTTAAAACAGTCGTATATTCGTGGAATGGAGTATATATTCATGCTCTTCAACACAAAGTGATCCAGATCCAGAAACCCACAACTACCATGATGGCGAGTGTAATTGCTTGGAGGATGAGTCGAAATATGTTCACATCTAAACTTTTTGTACTCCTCATTTTTTTTTGTTTTAGTGGGTACCGGTTAATATTTTTTATTTCTAAGATAGTGTTAGTTTGACAAAAGCTAATATCTCCCATCATTTTTTTACAAAACGCGATATCTCCAACACACATATGGCTATATTTTGTTAATGCAAATAAATGAAAATAATATTAATTAACGTTTTATTTCTCTAAATCTAACCTCAGTTGATTACGTTCTCTGAAATTTCGAAAATTTTAGTACAAGAGCTGCAGCACGTTTTTACGTCTCCTGAAAATTTTTGAAAAGTGGATTTATGCAGTTTTGTAAAAAAGCTCCTTAATTGTGCTTACATCAACAAACATCCACCGGCAACAGTTAGTGTTAAAATAAATTCGATTACCGACAATTGTCAGCGAATACACCCGGTAAACTATTTTCTTGTTAGACAAACGTTGTACACCTTAGTTCTGTCAGGAATTACGCCAACGTCTGCCGTAAAAATAAAATCATAACGATTTAAAATTATGCAAAGGGTTTTAAGTTGTAAGCTTACTTGCTAAATGCTGAGGTTTAAAATTTTTTACCGTGATAGAGTAAATTATTAGAGGTGGTAAAAATACAAGCAAGAATGAATAAACAATGACAGTAGATATGTGTAACACTGGGGAACAATTTGAAACCCAATTTCTGTTTAGTTAGATTTTTTAGCAGTTTTTTATAGAATTAGGTATGCTGGTTTTAAAACTGTTTTTAGTTTTCTTGTATCACGTCACGTTTGTTTTCTATGTGGGTGGGGTGCATGTTGGTGGAGGAATGACGAGCTGATGACTGCCACTGGTCTAGACTTCGAGCAGTAAGAGCTTAATGATATGGTACGAGATTTGGGACTATCCAAAAAAGATTCAGAGCTCTTAGCATTATGACTCAATGAGAAAAACTTTGTTAAAAAGAGAGCCAAGGTATCCTATTTTCGAGCACGAGAAAGGGCATTTCTGCAATTTTTTCAAAGTGATGGTGGATTTGTGTTTTACCATAATGTAAGTGGTTTAATTTAAGAATTGGAAATTTAAAACTATAACGCAACTGACTGGCGACTGTTTATAGATAGCTTAAAGCAGAACTTAAAGTGTGTTCTTCTCAACAATGGAAATTCATTTTCAATTGGCTATTCAGTTTGGTTGCTTAAAAAATATGATGACAAAAAGAAAGTCATTGATCTGTCGCAATATCACATGCACCAATGGATCATTTTTGTTGACCTTAAAATGGTCTGCTTTCTACTTGGTCAACAGCTGCTTTTTGTGTATGTCGGACAGCAGAGCTCGTGAGCAACATTGGGTGCAGTGGAATTGGCCTCTGACCTGAGACCTGGTGATCAAAACATTGTACATCAGCCACTTGTCGAGAGAAAAAACATTCTATTTCCACATCTGCATATAACATTGGGTCGCATGAAGCAATTTGTTAAAGCTTTATCAACTGAAGGAGACTGTTTCAACTATCTTGTGTCGAAATTTCCTAGCCTGTCATTTGAAAAGATAAACGCCGGTGTTTTTGATGATTCACAGATTCGGCAACTTCTTGCAGATGAACATTTCGTGGTAACAATGTCATAAATTGAAAAGAATGCGTGGTTGCACACGTTTTTATTATATGTTTCTTTATATGCATAATTTTTGAGGGTATCCTGTAGTTGAAAAAGTTGACGTGATAGACAAAAACTGAGGTTATTCTCAGATTCAGACGACAAAAATTAGTGGGAAACAAGTGTCAGATCTAACCCAACAAAAAATATGTTCAACAGTGTAATTTGCATTTTTATGGTATTTCTACGCTGAATTACATAGACACGACAAAATAATCTTATTGGAGAAATTAAAATAACACTTCAAGGTGTGTGTCCTTATATTTGTTGCTTGTATAATTCCCGGTATTTTTACTTGTTCTGAACTGGCTCCGCACCCATTGCTATAACATCGTCTCCTTGGCAACCGACGAAAAACCTTCCACGCACTACTTTTTGCCAATGGTCAATTTATAACAAATTAAAGTGAACACTGTACAGTCCTCGTTTAATCGTTTTTAGCACAAGATAAAAAACCGAACTGTATGTACATTATACAAGGTTCTTACAGTATCTAATTGCAAAGATCGTATCACTGGGAATCGCGCACAACATCTGCAAGCTTCTTTAAAAACTCGTTGCAAACACAGAAGGAAAAAAGGAAGAAAACGAAAAAATGTGTGTACATAATTGCAATTTTAATTGGATAAACTTTTTTCATACTGAAGACGGTAAAACGAAGTTATATGTAATTTTTCAAGATTGAAATCTTCTCTAACAATAAAATTGTTCTCGCTGGATGATTATTTTTAAATGAATGATTTCTATACAAAAAAGTTAATTTAAAAAACATATTTTCAAACATTTATGTGATATCATAAGGTCAGAAGAAAGAAATATTCTTTTTCTTCAAGGGCCGTCTTCTAGTCGATGGTCACTATATATCGCTTCTGGTAAAATTTCTACTGACTACATTTATACCAGTCGCTTAGTTTTTTAACCGTAATACTTTTCTTTTATTAAACTTATTAATTATATGACCGATTTTACTATTTTACTCTTCTCACAACTCAGAAGTTAGTTCGGTTTTCATTAGTTTATGGTAAATTTTTCGCGCTTGTTGTACTTCAAGATATTTGTACATACCATTTTCACCTATTGCCTCGATGTTTTGGTCATCTAGCATATCGAAACCTCTGGGCTGCACCTTTCCTGTGACTATATTTAGTATACGACACTTGTCTGGTATAAAGTAAAAAGTAACTTTCTTATTTTTATGTTTATTATTTCATATTGTCTGCCCATCTCTTACAATAACATTTTCTTCTGCATCCATACCATTTATTTTAAGCATCCTTCCGTAATATCACATTTCAAATGACTGTAAATTTTGTTACAAAGTACTTGTCTTGTTTACTAATAGTTGGAGTTATAATGTCATCTGCATTATTGTTATTGCTAGTTCTTCTATGAATTATATCACTTCATCAGTTTCAAGCTACAGGAAAAATTAATTCACTATATATACTGCATAGCATTTCGTCAAATGCTCTCCCAAATTCAAGCTATGAATGTTTCATTGGATAGAAAAAAAAGTTGGACAATTGCTGGCCAGGAAAAAGTGATAAATAATATATGAAACTGTATGGGAATTCATCGATGATATTAGTAGCAAGTTAGGCAAAAATCTACAGGTCTCTTAGAAGATTCATGCAAAGCAGAGTGAGAAAACGCATTATTCGTGACATGATTGGGCCTGCAAAATTCATAGCACTCTTTTGACATAATATTTATATCGTCATTGGAGAGATTTAAAATCTTCATTTTGACTTTTTAACTTACAACCAGAATTTTTTTTACGACAGTTTGTTTAATTTTGGTAAAAGCTTTAATAATTAATTTTCACCAACACTTCATTTCTAAACGTTTCGTACATATTTTTTATTTTTTTCTGTAGCACTTATCACTATTAGTAACGATTCTTAACTCCGCCCATCAACATCATTGGCCGAAAATGATATTATCTGTTGTATTTATTGAATAAAATAACAATATTCATTATGCTGATTTGTATTTACTAAAATATTAATGACTTAAATATCCCACGAGAAAAAAACCACAATAAAATTCATATAAATAATTCATGAAGTTGTTGACATATGCGCAGCTAAAACTTTTCCCAAGAGGTTTCTAGATGTAATTTAATTGTGTCGTGTTAAATAAAATACGTTGCTATTAATTCACTTTTCTTCTTCTCTTTTATCTATTTTTAAACTTAATTTAAGCACCACCAGGTCTTTTTGGTTTGAGAATAAACTTCTTTGTTAAGTTATCTAGAGATAAAAAAATTTTGTTTAAAATCCTTTATAAAAGGTATATAAAAATGTCTCAAACGGGCTATCACAAATACATTGCAAAACGTTTTCGGATTAAACAATCCATCATCAGTGCAAACGGTTGAACATGCTAGTAGCCACCAAAATATATGGGTAAAAACCCTTTAAATGTTTTAAATTTGAAGTTGTTTTACATTATTAGTATTTATAATTTGTGATGGTTAAGTTACCGTTGGATAGGTAACATGGCGTCATTAAAAAACATTAGGTACGCCCCTGATCATTTTCTTTACTTATCACCTATTTCTTCGTATTTTGTGAATACAGTAATATAATTCCTTTTACTTCGACATGTCCTATATTATGTAAATAATCTGCAAAGATGAATAAAGTTTTATTATATATTATACCGATGAAAAACTATTGAAATTTGTTTACTATCAAAAAAGTTACTTTTTGACCTTTCCAGAAAGTGTCAATTAGAAATTTCCTATGAGAAACTTTTGAATAAAAATTAAACATCTCAAGCCTTTCAGGTAGTAGTAGTTGGTTAGCTTCCTTAATAGAAGGTTGATCGCTTGTTGCATAATTCCTTTGTTTTTTATCCTCCCACACAGTTTTGACCTCCACGCGACATCAGTCTTATCTGTCCTCCTTCTCCTCTATCGGGCGGTTGAAGGTTCCCAGGCGGTACGCGCGAATACAAATCCACATCCACAACATCTGTTTCAAGATGATGAAGCAACCACCAATAACCCAGGTAAGGCTCAGATATCAACTTCGCTTCAGTAAAAGTAAGAAAACAAGCTTTTCAATAGTAAAGGTATTTGATCACCTACCTCATGTTACCTGTTTGAATGTTATTAGGTACGTTTTATTTTACTTTTTGAAGTTTGCCCTTATTTTTTTTGCTTGTATTTTATTAGTATTCATTTAAGTTTGAAACCAAAAAAAGTTGAAATCGTTTTCCTTATTTTAATAAACTTGTATTCAAAATATGTTTTGTTGAATAATAATATGTAATGTTGAATAAAGGTTAAGAAATATTTCTGAGCCTGGACACGGCATCCATATCAGCACCGGGCGGCAGACTGTGTTGGAACTGCCTCTATCCTTTATTCTTCGTAAGGATGTGGTTACGTTATGGTGTCTAACGAATGGTTGCTATCCATACTTCTCTCTCCTGGCCGCGGTGTGCTTCCTCAGTCAGAGAATAACATGATTGCTCTCGGTCTTATGGAGATCATATGATGCACACTGGAAGCACTCTTCACAGCCAAGTTGTACAAACGATATTTTGAGTTTTGCAATTTCCTGACGATAGAGTTCATAACTACCCTGACAATCAGGATTCTTTAGTTTGTAGTCATTGTACACCATTGTAATTGAAATATTCAATGGTATATATAGACTATTTGGAGCATGCTCCCGACTATAATGAGATACGGTAGGTCGAAAAGGCTTTATATGTTCAAGTAGAGAATATCATGATTAAATGACATAAAGAATGTTCAAGACCAAAAACTACCGAAAACAAACACTCACATAGGACACACAAACGCACAAACATAGGACAGCTCAGATTTGAAAGGAAGATACAGAATGATTTTCGCTACCACCTAAGGACCAAAACTGCGATTTTGTCAGTTAGGACCTTTCAGCTTAACAGGGCAGCATTTCTCTCAGTATTCCCCACATTTTATGCCTTAAATTATCAAACGCTTTCGAGTAGTAAACGAAGCACAAATATGTTTCTAGATTTTTTTATAATTTGTCTGAGATTGATAATTTGTTCTCATGTACCTCTTCCAGGGACAAATCCACATTGCTCTTGTGGGATCTGTGGTAGAAGTATTGATTTTAATCTCTCGTTAATTATAGTTAGCTGAACTTAACTTGCGTGGGAGATCAGGGCTATAGTGCTGTAGTTATTAGTCAGTTGGTGAGCCTTTCTTATAAATGGGTATGAAAGTGAGCTTACACCAATCATCTGGCCATTGCCCTATGTTTCAGATTTCATTACACGGTTTAAACATTACTTCAATTCCTATGTCTCCCATTTCTTTAAGTGCTTCCGCCATGATTCCGTGTTCTCCTTTGGATTTTCCAGTTTTGAAATTTTTTTATTGCGGTTTCTATTTCCGATTTTAAAATATATGGTTCCTTTTCGTCATTTGTTTCTTATGGATTCACGTCTTCATTCTCACTATGAAACAACATTTCACAATATTGTTTCCATGTCGCTGCTATGCCCTTTGTATGGGTGATGATTATTCCCAAGTTATCTTTAATTTGCGTTTGTGGTTTGAATTCTTTAGTTTAGTATTTTACTTTGGCAAACAGTTCTTTAGATTCTTGTCTTATCTGTAGCTAATACCAGCTGATAATTTTAAGTCGTGCATAAAATAGTCCACTATATGCAGTAAAATACAAAAAAATAATGGATTGGAAAAGTACCACCACAGCTCAAGGTATCAATAGCTTGAAACCAGCTCAAATCTATAAAAAAAGTTTTGGAAAAATTAGAAAAAGAAATAATTTTTCATTCGTTAAAATTGTATAAACATGTAACAAAATTACTATTTTTGTACTACGCCAATGATAATCTTCAAGGATCAGCCTACCATCAAAATTAAGGCGGCCATTTTTATGACGCTTAATTATACTAAAGGCCGCAGTTCCATCAAAGAAACGTACATCTAAACACCTGTTACACGCTCAATTCGAAACGTTGATTTATCAATAAAATTATTGGCTTCGTCATTTTTTTTAATTTCTTATTACCTGCTTATTATTACGAATTACTGTAATTATTGGACGATACATTCAAGATTTTATACTTAACTTAACAATATTGTGGGAAATCAAGTAGATATTGTCTTTTCGATTGACATTATTCATTATTTACTGTCAGAGTAGGTTGGTTGTGGGTGTAATATTGCCAAATATAGAACGAGCCTTCATTTATTTCAAAATTCAGTTCACTTCATTTCAATCAAAAACAATAGTTAAAATTGAGTGAAATAAATAATAAAACTACGATACAAAAACGACGTACATCGTCGAGAGATGGAAAGAATACATTCACGTTTTGACGATGATACCCCATTTTCTCCACCATCCACGGATGATCAAATAAATGAAAAACGTCAAAGATCAAAAATAACAAAAGAAGAAGTAATTTATGTAATAAAAGCTCAAAAGAACGGAAAGCTACCAGTCGAGACAATATCAATGTCGAAATACTTAAACTAGTATCCATAATCAATCCAATGCCTTACACTGCGATGACGATCCACGAATCATTCATCCACGAATTTACAGATGAGTGAGACTCAATTCGGATTTAGAAATGGATTGGGAACACGAAAAGCTCTTTTTGCCTTAAATATGTTAACACAACGATGCAAAGACATGAATGTAGATGTCTCTGCAAGTTTTATTTATTATCAAAAAGCATTTGACTGCGTTAACCATCAAAAGATGATCGAAATTCTGAGAGCAACTGGATTTAATGAACAAAACTTGCGGAATATCTCAGAACTATATTGGCACCAAACGGCAACAATCGAAATAGAGCACACAACATCCGAAGATATACGAATCAGACGAGGAGTGGTGATAAGGTTGCGCCTTATCACCACTATTATTTAATCTGTATTCGGAATCTATATTCTGAAAAGCATTAGACGAGGTTCAAGGTGGAATCAAGATTAACGGAACCAACATAGACAACATCAGGTACGTTGATGATACCGTCCTAATAGCAAGCAACGTACAAGAACTACAAAATATAATAAATGCCGAAGTTCTTCATCGCGAAATATTCAGATTTACGTCTAAATGTTTCCAAAGAGAGAATGAAACAATACTTGGGTCATGTGTGGAGAGTTTAAAGATATGAATTACTCCAAATCATATTGGAAGGTAAAGTGCAGGGCAAGAGATCAGTTGGAAGACGCCAGAACTCGTGGCTGAAAGACCTGAGGAGATGGTCCGACCGCTCATCCACGGAAATTTTTCGTGCAGCAGTTTTCAAAGCTTCTTCTTCTTCTTCAGGTGCCATCTCCGCTACGGAGGTTGGCAATCATCATAGCTATCTTAATTTTTGAGGCAGTAGCTCTAAATAGTTGTTTTGAGCTGCATCCAAACCATTCTCTCAGGTTCTTCAGCCATGAAATTCGTCTTCTTCCGATGCTTCTTCTGCCATCTATTTTTCCTTGCATTATGAGTCGCAGGATGCCATACTTATCGCCCGCATCACATGTCCGAGATACTGTAGCTTTCTTTCTTTAATTGTAAGTTCAATTTCCTTCTCTTTGCCTATTCTTCTCAGTATTTCATTGTTTGTAACTCTATCTACCCAGGAAACCCTCATAATTCTTCTATAGGTCCACATTTCAAAGGCGTTAAGTCGTCTCATGGTATCTAGATTTAACGTCCATGATTCCACTCCATAATATAGTACACTGTATACGTAACATTTTGTTAGGCGTACTTTAAGAGCTAATGTTAGATCTTTGCCACATAGGACCTTTTTCATTTTTATAAAATTAGAACGTGCTTTTTCGATTCTGACTTTGATTTCTGCCGTGTAGCCATTATTTTCTGTTATAAGTGTTCCTAGGTAAGTGTACTTTTTTACTCTTTCGATCTGCTGGCCCTCTACTATCAAGATTTCGTTAGTATTATAGTTGTTTTTACAAATTTTCATAAACTTCGTCTTTTTGATATTAAGAGAGAGTCCGTACTCCCTACTACACATGACTATTTTGCTCATGAGTCTTTCCAGGTCTTGTAAACTATCGGCTATTATTACTGTATCATCTGCATATCTGATGTTGTTAATTAAGACTCCATTTACTCTTATGCCGACTGTTTCATCTTCCAGAGTTTCTCGAATTACCTCTTCAGAATAGGCGTTAAATAATAGAGGTGATAGAATGCAGCCTTGCCTGACTCCTCTCTTTATTTCCATTTCTTCAGATGTTTCTTTTTCGATTCTTACTATTGCTCGCTGATTGTAATAGAGGTGTGTTATTAGCCTTAAATCTCTTTCATCTAGGTTTTTATTTTTTAGAATTTCCAGGAGTCGATCATGTTTTACTTTATCAAACGCTTTATTGTAGTCTATAAAACAGACGTAAAGAGGACGGTTAACATCCAAACATCTCTGTGTCAGCACATTGAAGGAGAATAATGCCTCTCTGGTACCCATGCCATTGCGGAACCCATATTGAGTGTCACTAATATCCAGCTCCAGTTTAGAGTGTATTCTGGCGTGGATAATTTTCAAGAGAATTTTCAAGGTATGTGACATTAAGCTTATGGTTCGATAGTCACTACACTCTTTGGCATTCACTTTCTTTGGCAAACACACAAATGCTGATGTCAACATTTCTCTAGGAATGATTCCCGTAGTATAGATAGCGTTGAACAGTTCTACTATTATGTTCAGGTTTTTCTCGTTGACCAACTTTAGTAGCTCGCTTGGTAATTCATCTGGACCAGCAGATTTATTGGTTTTCATTGAGTTTAATGCCTGACTAACCTCTGATTTGGTTATCTCTGGACCTACATCTCCCGTTTGGCTATCTGCAGATGTATTAGCTTCTCTCTGGTCATGAAATAATTCTTCGATGTACTCTTTCCATCGTCGTAGTTTTTGTTCTGTTTCCAATATAATATTTCCATTTTTGTCGAGCAATATATTTGAGGTTCTTCTATTTCCTACTCCGGCTAGTTCTTTGACTTTTTTATGTAGGTTGAAGTTGTCATATTTGTTTTGAAGTTCTTCTATTTCTTTACATTTTTCAGAGAAGTAGGTCTCTTTAGCCTCCCTAATTTTTCTTCTTATTTGGTTTTGAAGCTGTTTATAGCGCGTTTTATTGATGGTTTTGTTTTTTCTCCTTTCATTCATCAACTCTAGAATTTCCTCTGTTATCCATTCTTCTTTCTTATATTTAGTTGTTGTAAGTAGTTTCTTACTTGGCTCCAATATAGAGGTTTTGAAGAATTGCCACTGCTGCTCTACGTTGCAGTTATTTCCTGGGTTTCTGTCTAGATTTGTGTTGATTTCGTGTTTCAGATTTTCTTTTGTTTCTTCTGACTTTAGTTTCTGTATGTTAAGTTTATTGTTATTGCGGCTTTTTTGTGTCTTTTTTAGGTGAAGTTGAAATCTAGCAATAAGAAGACTATGATCAGAAGATACGTCCGCTCCTGGATATGCCTTTACTGCCTGAATTGAGTTTCGATATCTGTGTTTTATTAGGAAGTAATCAATTTGATTTCTGACGATTTTGTTGTCTTTGTCAGCTGGCGATTTCCATGTATAAAGGCGTCGCTTAGGTAATTTAAAGAATGTATTTGCGGCTATAACATTGTGCTCCTGGCAAAATTCTATTAGGCGATCCCTCTGTCGTTTCGTTCACCAAGCCCATACGGTCCTACATTAGGGTAGCATTTTCCCTCGCCAATTTTTGCGTTGAAATCACCCATGATCACTGTTACGTCTCTAGATGCTGTGAGATGTAATGTTTTTTGAAGTTCGCTATAAAAGTTTTCTATTTCTTCTTCATTTTTGTCAGCAGTTGGTGCATAAATCTGAATTAAATTCATTTTTCCATGGGTTGTCAATAATTGCACCATTATAATTCTTTCAGATATCGGAACGAAGCCTGTTACTGATCTCGTTAGTTTTTCAGTGAGGATCATAGCAACTCCATATCTGTGTTGGGTGTCGCTGCTTCCAGAGTAATAAATTCGTCCATTGTCTGTATTGATTTTGCCAGAGCCGACCCATCTTGTATCGCTTATTCCTAATATATCGATCTCTAGTCGCATCATCTCTTGCTGTATATTTCTTAGTTTCCCAGGTTCATACATACTTCTAACATTCCATGTAGCTATTTTGTAAGTGGATTTGTATATATTTAGTGAACAGGGATTTCGCTGACTAACGGCCTGGGAAGCCCTGTCGTTACTGCTGTTTCTTCCCCTGCCGAATCTTGGCATCCGAGAACCATGATTAGTAGGTTGTTGATTGTCATTTTTATTAGCCATGACGATTTCTAGGGATACTCCAAGAGTCTTTAATGCAGTGGTTTCCCGTTGCCTTCTGCATTCTTACGCCGTTGGCCGTTTTCTCGGCTCGTCCGCCTTCAAGATCGATTTCTCAGTCTCAGGGCAAAAGAGTGCCCTTGTCTCTTACTAGCTCGTCCGCCTGCAGCCGTTGGCCAATAAAAGGAGTTCTATATCAACCCTAAAATCGAGGGTTGCCACTTCCGCCTTTTCCACTTTTCAAAGCTACAATTGTCATTTGGATCACCAACCTTCGACAGGAGACGGCGTAATAAGAAGAAGAATAAATCTGCTTTGGTTTTCCTCTCTTAACGCTTCTGGGAATTGAAAAATTCTTCGTATTATCTAATTATTTTTGACGACGAACATGCACTAATCATCTTAACCTATGCTCTCAATTGGTGCCACCTCTGCACTTTTCCTGATATATCCATTTTAAGTTTATTATTTATCTAAGCTATCTAAGCATTGTGATTTCCATCACATGGATTCGTTGTGACGCTTATCTAATCGCGTATCGTTATTGCCCAACATTCAGCTAACATCACAGCCGTATTTTCTTTTACATTGTATTATCGATCCTAAATACTTAAAAACAAGTATATGGTATCATAAATAGGTCACCATCCAATATTGTCATCTTATTTGTAGAGTAAAATTCGAACTAGTCTTCTACTACTTTTACCTAAGAAGTTTTAAACTTTCTTCTTCGAAAGCTTGTGACAACTGTTCCATCATTTAATTTAAATCCCTTTCAGTATTTCCTGTATATGGTTCATGTATCTATTATATATGAAATATTTAACTAAATATATATTTTATATTAGAAAAAACTATTTCCTGTCACCTACCTTATTGGATATTTCAATCATACATAAAACTCTCTGAACACAAAGTAATTAAAGTTAAATGTTTACAGAGGTAATATACAGAATTAGTATCTTAGGGTGATACAGATTTTATTGTCAGCTTTAAACGTTAAGATCCTCTCCTAGAGAACAAATAAATATTGGAATTCGGTCTTAATCCTCTTACTGACTGTAATAAAATTCTATTTTCGTGACGTCGAGCAGAAACGGTTACTGCACTTAACGATTTATAGGAAAGTGGAAACATAGAAACACCTTTATAGTAAACAGACTCCATCTGTTTATGGTTAACACACGTGGCATTTTAATAACTCCTTTATTTTCGGATAAAAGTGCTTTTCTTTTCGCCTCCGATTTCTTTATTTTGCTCTGATATATTTATTGGGAGAAAAATTGTGGTTAACGATGACGCTGAGAGTGAATTATGAGGCGGCGCCTTTGGGCCGCTATAAATCTTTAGCAGCCTCGTTTTTTTCGGAGAAGAATTAGGTTTTCTATTTACTAAAAGAGAACAGCGTTTCCTGGTGTTGGCTTAAATCACTTAACGCCAGTTAATTTTTTCGTTGATTGGTTAATTTTAAATTGTTAAATGAAGACATTAATCGGTTCAAGTTCCAGAAGTCTCTGACGTTCTCATAAACAAAACTATACAATGTTTTTATACTATTAAGTATATTTAGGATGTTTCTATCTTTAAAAGAATATTTAAAGTGTCGGATAGATAAAGGAAGTAATATTTTGAATAGACAAGTTTTGGGCTGGTTAAATTAGTCAGCTGTAGTCGGTTCACAATTTGTCGATAGCTCACTATAAGTTTAATCCTAATTAGAGAACTGAAATACAGAGAGGATAGGTAATACGATATAATAGTAAAAACCAACCTGAAACTGACGGTTTAAGATGTTTTCGACTAACCCACCTTGTATCTGAAGGAATACAATACAGCGGTCAACCTTATAATCCGATTACGAAGGTATTTGGTTACAGATGACCGACCAGTGTCGTAGAGTATATGATTGAAACATTTATTTGAACTAAATAAATATATTTTTTAAATTGTATTTTTGTTTTAATAAAACTTCTTTATTTTATTCAAAAATAAAAAGTTTCTTGCCATTTGTAAAAGATACATTTATTTAATTAAGGGAAAAGGCGCCAAATGTCGCCTGGCAAAATTTTCAATGTGTTTTAAATGTATCCATTATTTTCGAATCCGGAGAAAACTAATAAATATTTTTAAAAAATTTAAACGCAGAATGAAAGATTACATTATTACTGAGGCCACAAAGTCCCTGAAAACTTCTACAATGTTTATTTTAATATTTATGTAACAGGGGTGAAAATAAAAGAGAAATATACTATAATTTTTAATTGAAAATATTGCATGCAAAAGAAACTTTTTATTTATTCTAATAAATATTTCATTCTGCCTTTAAATTTTTCAAAAATGCTTTTTAGTTTTCTCAGGATTTGAAAAAAAATGGATACATTTAAAACACATTGAACATTTTGACAGGCGACATTTTGTGCCTTTCCCCTTTAATACTCTACGATTACAACTACTATTACTTACCTTATATAATTACGATTAGAAAAACTATTCAAATTCAAAATAAATAGGATCAACTTCGGAGTCCGAGTCGTCTTGAGGTTAATAATTAGCGGTTGTGTCTCTACGGTCGCATCAATTATGTTATCAAGATCCCACATTTTTTGTTCTTCTTCTATTACATGTCTTACTGCATCTTTCCAGTTTTGTTCTGTAATATGTTGTAAAGACTCGTATAACAATTCACGTACAGCTTGTATTTTATATAACGTATTTTTTCTAGCCACATAACTTTTCATCTGTGCCCAAATGAGTTCAATTGGATTTATTTCGCAGTGGTAGGGTGGAAGTCTAAGGACTGTGATGTTTCGCCTTTCCGCCATTTTGTCAACTACGTATTTCTTGAACTTAAATTTGTGTTGCCGGGCAATTTTTAAAAGTTCTGCTTTTACCATTTCATCTTCGTAAGGCAGATGTCAAGGATGTTATTCCGCAGCCAGTCAATGATATCCTGTTTCTTCCACGCAGTCATTGGAAGTCTTTCTACTAGTCGTGAATGATAAGGTGCATTATCTACTACTATAATTGAATTTGGTGGTATGTGTTCAATCATCTGCTCAAAATACTCTTCGAAAACATCAGTTGTCATCTCCTCGTGATAGTCTTTTGTGCTTTTGGACTGAAATTCCCACAAACCATGCTAAACAAATCCTTTTTCACTGCCAATGTGAGAAATTATTAATATACTGCCTTTACCAGAAGGTGGGGAGATGTCAGTAGACCAACCTTCCATAAAGGCTTGCCTGGAGCTTAATATATTTTTATCTGACCAAATTTTTTTTAGAGTATGACCTGAGTTTACCCACGTTTCATCCTGGTAGAAGATTGGCCTTTCTTCAGCTTCGGAATTTTCGTATAGATCTTAGATAATTTCTTCTCCAACTTATTATCTCCTCGCGGTCAATCAAAAGTGATTTTCGGTCTGATTTCTCCCACCGAAAATATAATTCTTTTAAAAACTTGCCACAATTTAGTTCGTCCGATATGAGGCAAATCCGGGTCGTCTCTAACTTCTTGTAAAATTTTGTTTAGGTTTGGTATTTCTTTTTTGAAAAAAAAATCCATGAATTTTCCTTCGAATACCATTTTTGGCAAATTCATCAATTTCAATAGGCTTTTTCCCTCTCTTTAAGTGTTCGTTTGTGTTTGGGTTAGCTATACCGTATTTTTTTCTTTCTGATAGGAACCTATATATGGTTGACTCTCCTACGCCAGTCATGTTGGCACAACTTTCGACTATGTTGCGAAGAGTGTTTGTGGGATTCTGAGAAACCAGAGCATCGTGAGCATTCAGGAAAATAGTCTTCTCTCTTGGTGAATAGATAGACTTACTGACTGTACACAACAGTACCGTTGTAAAACTTGATGATGAAGCCATCACAAACAATCCAACAAAACGAGCATGAGCGAAAGCTACATGTATGTTCGTAGGTATATGGAATAAAAAATCACTCACGCACTGCATATAATTCGCAAACGAAATATTCGAGACGCTAATTACTGCCGTAGACGCAGAAACACCGACGAGCCGTAAATTACATGCGATCAAAAACGTACTAAACAAAAAAATTGTTTTCGTTCGTAATAACTTCACCCTTTCAAGTTAAGTTTCGAATATAAACTGAACAGACGAGGCACGTGACCAAAGCCGGCATCTTTATACCCATTATATTATTAAAAATCTTGGGAATTCCATCCTAATTATCTTCCAACGAATAGTACCTTCGGATATGAATTCCAGGTTTTCTAGTAAAGTGATTAAACACATGATGGCACATGATAAACACCAAGATGGCAGCAATATGTATGAAAACATTAACAGGCAAATAAAAGCAAAAATAAGAATAGCAAAAAATGAATGGCTTAAGCAACAATGTATCGATCTAGAACATTTACAAAGACAACACGACGACCGTAATTTACATAAAAAGCTTAAGGAGACTGCTGGAATATACAGAAAACGAAGACCGACTACCATAGTTAATCAGGATAACCAGATAGTGCTGGGTGAAAAGGAGAAAATTGATATATGGGAAAATTATATCCAGGAGCTCTTCCATGACGAAAGACCCATGAGTGAAATTTATACAGACGACCAGCTGACTGGCCCTTCAATCACCAAAGAGGAGATAGAAAAAGCAATATTAAATTCAAAAAACAATAAGGCACCTGGACCAGATGAGATCCCGTCAGAAATACTCAAATTACTAGATGAAAGAGGAATTTCAGCACTACACAAAATATTTAATTTAATTTATGAAACTGGCTGCTATCCTCAACAGTGGTTACGCTCTACCTTTATTCCCCTGTCCAAGAAAGTCAATGCAAAAAGATGTGAGGATCACAGACTC
The DNA here is from genome assembly GCA_918026665.1 of Diabrotica balteata. NCBI lineage: Eukaryota > Metazoa > Arthropoda > Insecta > Coleoptera > Chrysomelidae > Diabrotica > Diabrotica balteata. Next base: position 177,477,297 of record OU898278.1, on the reverse strand, counting down.
ATTAGCCTGATGAGTCACACTTTAAAGATATTCTTAAAAATACTACATCAAAGATTATACAAAAAATGTGAATGGGACATCAGTGATTCCCAGTTCGGGTTTAGGCAAGGTTTAGGAACACGAGAAGCAATAGTAGCAACACAGGTACTGGTCCAAAATTGTTACGATCAGAGGAAGGATGTGTTCCTATGCTTTTTAGATTACCAAAAAGCGTTTGATCGTGTCCAACACCACAAGTTAATGCAGATTCTCAAGAAAGTTGATATAGACCAAAAAGACATAAGATGCATTGAAAACTTGTACTGGCATCAAACGGCACAGCTAAAAATAGACAATTCTATATTTAAGCCCATACATATAAGAAGAGGCGTTCGACAGGGATGTGTGCTTTCCCCTCTTTTATTTAACATTTATTCAGAAGCCATATTTCAAGAGTCTTTGGAGGATGCAGAGATGGGAATCAAGGTGAATGGAGTATTGATCAACAACATACGATATGCTGATGATGGTGTCTTAATTTGTGACAACATAGTCGATCTTCAACAACTTGTCACTATAATCGGAGAATACAGTGAGCGAATGGGACTAGAGATTAATACCAAAAAGACCAAATTCATGATCATCTCCAGAAACTTGGATGCATTTGAAAACTCCACCATAACACTGAATAGTAAATCCATAGAAAGAGTGAGTAAATTTAAATACCTGGGATCGTGGCTTTTTGAAGACTGGGCATCGGACAGGGAAGTAAAATGTCGCATTGAGCAAGCTCGACAAGCTTTCGTAAAATTCAAGAAGGTACTGACTTGTTCTGAGTTCGATCTTCAACTGAGACTAAGGTTTACTAAGTGCTACGTATGGTCAGTGCTGCTATATGGCGTAGAAGGCTGGACACTCAAAACGAGGGATATAAACAGATTGGAAGCTTTCGAAATGTGGCTTTATCGCCGTATCATAAAAATACCATGGACAGCGAAAATCACAAATATAGATGTCCTTAAAAGAATAAACCAAGAACGCCAACTTTTCGAAACCATCAAGAAAAGGAAAACGGCGTATCTAGGTCACATCATGCGAAATGAAAAATACCAGTTCCTCCAACTTATAATCGAGGGTAAAATTGAAGGCAAGAGAGGAATGGGACGCAAGAAAATGTCCTGGCTCCGAAACATAAGGCAATGGACAGGGATTAACGACATACAATCTCTGATACATATTGCAAGAAATAGAGAGTTAATGGAAAATGTGATCGCTAACAGCCATTAGTGGATTTGCATCTGAAGAAGAAGAAGAAGATTAAACACAAAGATTGAAAGTAGTATTGAAATATCCAAAGAGATAAGGTATTTTTATTTACAAAATTGTTAATGGTTAAATTCTTATTTGTATTAATATAATATAATAACCAACATTAGCCGTGAAAGTTTTAATTGTTTGTTTTTTGTTAAATATATTAGTATTAAAACATTATTAATATTAATATTAATTTTAATGAACAAACACCTCAGGAACGCCCATGATGATACAAATTTTACGACCGTTTGATGAATTTGAGGCACATTTCGTGCTCTCAACAATTTGTGGACGAATTATAATCTTTTTACTTTCTCTACGATTCAGGTATATATTCTATATGTCATGTGTATTCTTGACTCAGAAAGCGCAGTAGCGGACTATGCATGTAACGTCAATAACCTAAATGATCATTCCCTCTATTAATACGATTTCAACAATGAATTTTACCACTTTTTTATGATCTAAACATCTGCATTAACTGAAATAGGTTTCGACGCAGCATCTCGTATTTTTGTAACGGAAACATGGTCTCGATAAAATCTTGTTTTATGCTCGCCTATTAAATTTATACAAAAACGACACGGTTAGATCTGTAGGAGATACAGACCAAGAAGAAAATATTAACCTCATCCGCCCTTTTAATGATATACTACATTCCGATATGTAGAAACTGAATTAAAAGTGGGACGGCAGTTTTAATAATATAATACTTTGTATAAGACAGAAGAAGGCGAAAGGGTTTATAAATTTCATTATAGTTTATTTTTATGAACGAGAGAGTAATTAGCATAATTTTAACTGGTACCTCCGACCACTCCATGGGCGTGCTCAAGATTAATTGAAAAATTACTTTGAATAATTGTAAAAAATAAATGAATTATTTCAGTGTTATAAAGTGTTATGTGTATGTAAACAAAAGTGACCTCTTTTATCACACACTATATTAGAACTGACTGGCCTACAATAAAAAGGGTTTTAAAAAATTCACATTTTTTTAAATTTTTAAAAATTACAAAAGAGAAAAAGAGTTTTTAAAACCGTCTAAGGTATGTTAAATAGATGAATAAAAATATTAATATAAAACTTACAGCTACTTGTTACAAATCCAAATCAGATTCAGAAGATGAACTTTCAGAACCAAGATTTATAATAACTGGCTCGATCATTTTATCAGTAATATTGTCCAGCTTCCACATTTTTTCCTCTTCTTTAATAGTGTGATTTACTGCCTTTTCCCAGTTTTCAGGTTTTACATTATTTACGGCCTCCAAAAACAACTGTTTAACATCATGAATTTTAAAAGTGGTATTTTTTCTTGAAACTTCACTCTTTATCTGTGCTCATACCAGTTCAATCGGGTTTAATTCACAATGATATGGTGGGGATCTAAGTACTGTCATTCCACGATTTTTGGCAATTTCATCAATTTCGTATTTTTTAAATTTTTCTTTATGAAGGGCACACAACGAATAAAGTTCCTTTCTTATAGATCCGGGATGGTACGTAATATTTTTTGAACTCAGCCAATTCTGCAAGTCTTTTTTTAACCACTTGGTTGTGGGCAGTCCTTCTATAAGTCTGGAGTGATAACTTGCATTATCCATTACTATTACACAGTTTTTAGGAAGAAGATCTATCATTTGTTCGAACCATTCTTGAAAGACATCAGCGTTCATGTCTTCATGGTAGTCACCGGTACGAGTTGATTCAAAAGTTAATAAACCACCTTCAACAAAACCGTCTGAACTGCCAATGTGTACTATTATCAGCCTGCGTCCCTTTCCTGATGGTGGGTTTTAAACCAGTAGATAAGTTATTTACAAAAGCGTGCCTTTGACTTGTAAAAGTTTCATCCTGCCAAAATTTATTTGGTGTATGACCCTCGTTGATCCATGTTTCATCAAGATAAAATTTTTTTTTTTTTGGTTTCTCATTTGCTTTATGGTTCTTAGAAAATGTCTTCTCCATATGACAATATCGCTTCTTTCTAATAAAATAGACTTTCTGTGGTTCTTTTTCCAGCGGAAGCCTATTTCTTTTAAAAGTTTCCATAACGTACTTCGACTCATTTCTGGGTAATCCTTATCATCTCGAACTGAGACAAGAACTTTATCCAATGTTGGATATTCTTGTCTAAAGAAGAATTCATGCACTTTCCGTCGAAGTCTTTCTTTAAAATGATATTCTATTTGAAATTTTGGTTTCCCTGGAGCATTACGTGGCATTTGAAAACTACCACATTTCTCTTCTTTAATCACTCTGTAAATGGTAGATTTCCCAACACCAAGTGTACTGCTAACTAACTCAACGGTCTCATCGACACTTTCACATAAACGTTTGTCTGTAAATGATTTAAAACAATTAAATATTAATGTTTTTTCATTAACTGTTAAAGGACCAATTTTTCGGCGTTTACACGGCACTTCCAAATTTTCCATAACACTAGTATACACAATAAACTGCACCTTGCAACTGAAGTACCTACTTTTAGTGAACTGTTAAGAATTTTGAATACGCCACTTGGACCTTCCTACAAAATGGAAAAACCCAGTATCACATTTTCTGTGGAATAAGTTTAGAAGGTAATTATCTAGTCAATTACTGTCGTAGATTCCTGGAATTAAAGAATTAAATGTTTGATTGTTGAAACCCTTACTTCGTGGAATGCACTCATTTCAGATAAAATAAAACGTTTTATTTTATCTAAAGAATTAAACTTTATTTTGCAAATAGGTAGGTACTTATTAAACTTTTATTGGTTATATATAACCAATAAAATAAACATCTTACATTTCTTGCAAATTCATTAGTACCTGTTAACCTCCATCACTCCGACACTGGCAACCTTATTTAGGGATTAGTAACCCTCACAACTATTGTATTCTATTCTGCTCCAACCTTTATACCTGGTGGTCATACTCAATTTAAAATTGTTTTCCTATATACTTCTGTAAACTTGTTGACAAATATCTGTTTTTCATTGAGTCACCCATATCAACAGTTTAGGGATTTGCATACATAATTTATTGTTTTATTACTCTCTCGTACACAAAAATACACTATAGCAAGTTAATATTGTATATGTATAAAATTAAAAGGTGTTCATTTTGTATGTTCTTTGATACGATTTATTTCTTGTTATGAATTGTACCTTGATAGTACAAGAATGTTCCAGTATGGATAATTGCAATACAAAAATTTATCCACTTATTTAAATGCTTTAAAGTAAGAATTCACATTTAAGCAGAAAAATAAAGAGCTAAGGAAAACCATTACTGATTTTTTTCCCAAAAAGGCTGTAGCAAATCTTTTATTTTGCCTGAGGTTTTTTCGTCAGAAATAGTCTGCTTTTTTAGAATAGAAATATGCTTTATTGTCACTGAAAATTATTAAACAATTTTATGGACAAAGCTAAAAAATAAATCAGCCAAATAGTACAAAAAGTATAAAACAAAAACAAATATAGTAAAAAACAGAATAACACAATTTTAAATTAGTAAAATTATTGTATAGCCTACATAATTTGTACAGACAACAACAAATGAGACAAATTGTAGCCACTGCTTTACATTTGCATCTTCGTGTTTTTAACATTCGTAGTATTTGCTTTGATATAAAACCAGCCTTGGAATTTTAAATTTTGAAATAGACAATTTTCTATCTCTAATTTCATATGCCTCTCTATGTTGCCCCTTCATGTCCGGACTTTGTAAGCTGCAGTATTTTTGTTTTATATCTTGCCCAGTCTGCTTTAGATTTAGTTGCAAATGCAAACGTATCTAATTTGTATATTCCTGTTGATTTTTTGCCAACCCGACGATAATTCTAGTTTTTAAATTAAACCTCAATATATATGTTATCTTCTTAACGGGTTATATTACATAAATTCCAACAAATACTTAACAGACGCCTCCAAAAACCCACTACCAACGATACAACCTTCAACTTCATTAACAGATTCAATATCTCGAGACTAACGAGCTCCTCTTTACAACGTCACTCTTACAAATATGGATGTCATTATAACAAGATGTCGTTTAATTGATTGCTTTTGAGATTGAACTGATCGAAGCGAATTAACAGGTGATGCATGAGGTGAATGCGAGATTTTTTGGTAAGAACCAGACTATGAGGTGTGTTAAAGTTAAGTCCATTAATTAGAAGTAGAATCAAATTAGTTATACACCGTTTCAAAATTATTGATAGCAGTTTTTATGACATAACTAATAATCCAAGAATGTGTATAAGAGCATAGACGCTTTTGAAATGTGACTTGGAGGCGACTGTTTTGAATTCCATGGACGGCTCGGCGCACGTGAAATCAAATCTTGGCTGTCTTTTTCATTTTATTCGGATCTACTCTGTATGAGTACAAGAAACCAATTCGCTAAGGATTTCTGCTTAGTTGAGGAGACATGTCGTGGAATGCAAATTTTAGATTCCCATGTCTCTATTGACATCTTTATCAGCGTCTGTTTTACCTTGCAACTTTTAGAAGGCTCAAATTAAGGCAGAAATCTGAATTGGTTTCGAAATTATTTTACGGATTTATATAACATCAACTATTTTGTTACAACAAGATCCCATTTCCTATATTCCCAATTCAAAAAGGTCTCGAATTTATTCTTTATAAGACCAGTTGGTAAATTTGAAATGATCCAAACAATCAGAAGTATCAAAAACAAATCTTCCTGTAGTACTGATGGACTATCCATAACCATTGTCTCAAACCTCCCAAAAAAACGTGTTCGAAGTGCTGGTCTCACTAATTAATGATTCCTTGGAAAAAGTATACTTATTTTAAGAGTGCCTAAAGACAGCTTTTATTATTAACACAAGGTTCAGTATTGTGTCCTCTAACTTTCTTTATTTATATAAATCACACCACTACTAAATTAAAAATTAATGGAAAACATTATCCATCAACTTCCAACTCGAATATTATAGACTGAAAGAGAAAGAAAGAGACATTTGTGCTCTACACGAAATAAAAAAGAAAGAAAAAGGTCAATCAAAATTGGAGTGGAGTGGAGTAGCAAAAGAAAACAGGGCCAAAGAAGGTGTAGCCTTACTAATACACCAAAGGTACAAAAATCACATCAAAGATTGACCGAAATCGACAAACCGAAACCTATTAAGGCCGGTTTTCACGCTACGTCTTATTGTACGTTTTGTTGGATAGGACAAATCCTATACAATAAAACGTGGTATGTAAACAGCAAAACGTACGTTTTGTCGGAAGGAAACACATAGTGTGTATACACAGGAAAAAACGTATGTTTTGTCGTACGTTTTATATGACCAACAAAACGTACAATAAGACGTAGCGTGAAAACGGGCCTTTAGAACTAAATTCATTTTCAGATAAAAAGGATCTCCCCTATATCGAAATTCTCGAAAAAAATCGAGAAAATGGCCCAAAAATGGAGACTTTAAATTTCAAAAACTTAAATGTCATTTTGAAGAGAAAAATTAAAAGTTTTTTTTTTGTACAGCAATACCTATACCTATACCCCCGACGAAAAAAGATATGGGACAAAAAAGAAAAATCGCGTGTGTTACTGTCTTTTTTTTTTGATTTTTGAATATATTTAAATTTTAACTCTGCTTAAAAGTTCATTACAAACACTTTTTTCAGTTCAGTTGTAGTACACAAAAAGAAAATATACCGTAACACAAGTTAAACATTTGGAATGAAACGTTAAACGAACTCCCAGAACGAAAAAGCTAAAATATATACATACACCTCGTGAAACTTTGAGTTAGCAACTTTTAATTAGTTTTTCTGTCACGGCAACTTTGAAATAAAAGCTCAAATATTTCCCAAAGTTGAAACTGTTCGAAAACGTTTTGGTTGGGTGTTTGCTTTGCTCAGGTAACAAACACGAGTTGGTATTTTACTGACATATTGATGAGATTTGAAAGTATTTAATCAATACAAAAAAAAAATAATTTTTATTTAGTTTTAAGTAGGAAATTATTTATATTTTATATCCTCAGATCATCTCGAATGCACAGAATGTTTGAATGTAAACATGATGACGGCCAACTTCTGAATACAATCACGGCACTCAAAGAAGAAGATAAAGGCTTCTCTTCAATAAGACATTTAGCAACCATAACAAAGCATTTCAGGATATTACATTTTTATATTTGAGTTTTTAATAAGAACAAACTAATAATTAGGCCTATTCACAGGTATTCAGTGCTTTATGGCAAAATTATCACAACTAAGAATTATTATGCAGCTGACTAAAATGCGATTATCTCGAAAACGGTTAAATTTTTTAGTTATTAACAAGTATACCTTTTCTTTGTAAAAATATTGTGTCTTTAAAATTTTTTAATAAAAATGGGTCTAACTTGAAGAAAAAAAATTAAGCGCAAATTTATGCCACATATGTGGTATATGTGGCACCTTCTATCAGCTACATCAAATTAGGTATCAAATTATAATTGCTCCTAGACAAAAGCAACCAATTGTAAATTTTTGTTCATAAATATTCACAAACGTGAAAGTTATAGCGGCAAAAGATAATAAAATTATAACCGACCGAAATGAAATTGCTGAACTAATCGCCAGTGAATTTGAGACCAATTCAAGTAACGATAACTATCCACCGGACTTTAAGCTTAAGAAAGAAAGCGCAGAGAAAACAAAGTTGGAGTACCACTCTCACGAGTATAATATACTTAATGTACCGATTACAATGCAAGAACTCAAGGATGCCCTAATGTCAAGTAAAAATTCCGCTACAGGTCCAGACGGTTATACCATTAATTTTTTGTTAAACCTACCAGAAAATGGAAGGTCTTGGCTATTAAAATTGTACAATTTTATTTGGACAAATCAGGTTTTTTCATCTGTATGGTCAGACAGCATTATAATTCCTCTGATCAAACCCAACAAAGACAGAACAAATATAGTAGCAAATGTAGCATGTATATATATAGTAAATGTAGCATGCAAAGTTCTAGAAAAAATTATAACCAAAAGACTGTTGTGGTACTTAGAACAAGAAAAACTTTTAATTCCTCAGCAAAGTAGCTTCCGTCAAAATAGATCATGCGTAGACAACTTAGTAGATTTAGAGTCAGAGATACACGAAGGTTTTGCAAATAATCAAGAGACCATCGCAGTATTCTTCGATATCACCAAGGCATACGACACGGTTTGGAGATTTAATATTATATCAAAATTACACAAATGGGGAATCAGGGGTAATATGCTAAGATTCATAGAAAACTTTCTTCAGTCAAGAGCTTTCTCTGTTCGCGCCGATAATTCCACTTCATCAAAAAAAATTCAGAAAAACGGAACACCTCAGTCAGTTATGAGCCCAACTCTTTTTCTCGTGGCTATCAATGATATACTGGATCACTGCTCCCCGCTAGTTAAGGGAAGACTATATGCCGACGATCTGGTTCTATTTGCAAAGGGCAAGAGTATGAGAATGATTCAAAAACACTTACAAGAATCTATTTATAAATTAGAGATATGGTCAATGTCAGTAGGCGTGCAATTCTCCCACTAAAAACAAAATGCATGCTTTTCTCAAGAAGGCACCGGCCACAGAGAACATCTTTAAAACTGTATGGCGAGCCGCACAAATTATCTCAGAAAAAATTAATTTTCTCGGAATGGTATTTGACCAAAAACTAACATGGAAACAACATATTTTAGAAATAAAAAAGTCTTGCCAAAAAGGATTAAATGTAATGAAAACATTATCAAATAAAAAATGAGGATCCGACGAAACCACGTTATTAAATATTTATAAGTCACTCGTTAGATCAAAAATAGATTATGGGGCTATTGTGTATGCCTCCGCTAAAAACATGTTACCAAGCAACTTGAAGTCATTCAGAACACAGCACTTCGCATTGTCATAGGTGAATTTAGAATCACACCAGTTAAGAATCTCCAATGCCACACAGGAGAGCCACCTCTTAATCTACGAAGAAATTATTTATGCCTTTCGTATGCAGCATCAGTCGCCAGCAACAAATTCCACCAGTATTTCAAAATGCATTTACGGACCGTCACCTAGAAGCTTATAACAAAAGTAGGTTCGATCCACCATTCTACGAAAGAGTTCGAAGAAATTTAAAAGATCTACAACTCCAAATTTCTGACCTCTTTCCTTCAAATGTAAAAACTCCACCTACAATCATGATTCCCGAAATCAATACGACGCTACTCCAATATAACAAATCAGATACATCACCCACTGTAATCCGACAGTCTTTTTAAAGGAACTCGAGACTTACGGGAAAAGCTTTTGCATTTATACAGATGCCCCCAAATCTGCAAATGACGTAGGAGCAGCATTTGTCACTCCATATTCCTCTTCCCAATTTAAATTAATGCCAGCTACTTCTATATACACAGCAGAATTATATGCAATATTACAAGCCCTCATTCATATCAAAAGTACAAACCATTCTTCTTCCGTCATTATCACAGATTCTCTAAACTCCTTAACAACAATCGATCAACTTTATACTAAGAACCCTATAGCCTTACTTGTCAAGAAAGAACTTGCTGCCTTACAAGAATCTGGTCCAGTAGTCAAATTTATATGGGTTCCATCTCACATGGGAATACAAGGTAATGAAAACGCAGACCTCCAAGCAAGAGAAGCTACCAAAAATGATCAAGCTATAATAGTGTCAAAGACTATCTGCAGTGATATAAAACAGTTCGTTAAAGAAAAAAGTGATTAGTGCGTGGCAAAATAAGTAAAACTTATCGGAATCTACATTAAAAGAAATTAAATCGACAGTGAAACCGTGGCGCCTAGTAAACTTAAAAAGAGCTGACCAAGTCAAAATGTCTCGACTTCGATTAGGTCATACCAATATTACTCATAAGCACCTAATAAGTAAAGAAGACATTCCAGTGTGTGATTACTGCCAAGTCAATATTACTGTTAAACATCTAACAGAATGTGGAAAATATACAGTTAACAGACAAAATAACAATATTTCCAGTGACTTAAAAACATTATTAGGTGAACATTTAAATACTAAAAACTTAATTAGATTTCTAAAAGAAACATCTTTATATAATTTAATATAATGTAGTAACTAATGTAAACTAATGTATCTTTCTTAATATCAACATTTTACTAAACAAGTTGAGTTAAATCGTAATATTTTAGAGTGTAGAATCTGCGGTTTCTTTTTGTACAATTACTTAAGGAGCACTCTGTATTTACAATGTATTTCGACACAACTTAAAGCAAGTGGTAAATGGTTCTAGCGTTAAACAAAGGCATTTTATCAAAAAACCTTTAATAGCTTAGAAAGACCTCCCCGTTGCGAATCACACAAAATATCAAGTACCTAATACTGTAATGCAGAAAATTGAAGTAGAGATTTTAAATTTTCCATCCAGCTATAAAATCGCCGACGTAAAAATGCATAATGATCGTTCATTTTTATTAATTACAGTCTTTGTAACATTTACAACGTTATGATCGTAAGTGGACGGGTGATAAAAGGCGTATAAATAGATGAGAACGGGAAAAAAGTATTGTTGCGTTTTAGAGACCGTGGGAATCAAGCAGATATCAGTTTGAACAATAACTGTTTTTATTGTTAATCAAGCATTTTTATGTTGATTAGCCGTTGTAATATGCCTTATTATTAGTATCATAATAACCCAGTCATAAAACAAATATTTATTTACATTTAATTATCAACAACAGACTGTAATAATACACTAAAAATGTAGTTGAAAGAGATTTTATCAATTTGGAACTACAACAATGTACCCATTATATTATCACTAATAATTATTATTCAAATATTAATTCAATGAAAGACACCAACTACACGAGTTCGAGGAACCGTCAGGAACCAGCTGGCTTAATACAAGATATAGATTTATGAGAAGCTTTAGAGTTAAACCAATAAACTGTTCTCCCTACATCCAGAGCTACCTCACGGAATGGACATGGACTGAAGAACCTAGCGGAAACTCAACCGCAGATGCTCCAGCGCAGCGTTGCCCCTGTAAAACAGAACCTCATTAAATGGGGTATAAAGACAGATAACACACTCTGTTAATGTGTGGAAATACAGAATGTGGAAAACCTAAGAATATGCAAACGTTTTCCATCACAGTCACCCTCGATGATTTATCTCTTGCAAATAAAAAGAACAGAAAAGCACCAGGTAAAGACGGAATACCAAACGAGTTACTGAAATATTGTGGAGCAGCAATGACATAACAATTAACAACATAATAAAGTTATAAAACACAATAAAAGACCGGAACAATGGGGAACGAGCGAACTAATTCTACTATTCAAAAAGGAGATAAAAAATAGCAGAAACTACAGAGGTATAAACTTGTTAAATACTATGCTAAAACTTACAACTAAAATTTTACAAGTACTAATAAATCAGAGGATACGTTTAGCAGATGAACAAAAGGGTTGTCGTAGTGGAAGATCATGTACAGATGCAATATTCGTTATAAAGCAAATTACTGAGAAATCACTAGATATAATATACCAGCATTTCTGTGTCTGACTAACCTAAAGAAAACGTTTACTAGAGGAAGACTCAAAGAAGTAAGACTCAATATTATAAAAACTATCGAAAACATCTTCAAAAAAAAACAAAATGGAAGTCAGAATAGATGGACAACTTACAGAACCTATAGAAATAGACAATGACGGAATAAGACAAGGGGATTTATTGAGCCCCATGCTCTTTAATTTGATCATGGATGAAATCATCAAAAGCGTTATCAAAGGAAGAGGATACAGAATGAAAAATAAAGAAATCAAAATACTCTGTTACGCAGACGACGCAATATTGATAGCTCAAAATGAAGATAATCTACAAAGACTCTTCCATAGATTTAGAGCAAAAGAATTTAATATGACAATCTCATCTCAGAAAACTAAAACAATAGTAGTCAGCAAAGAACCAACCTGATTTAAAACAGACGTTAATGACATCAGTAGTGAATAGGTAATGGAAATAAAATACCTGGGAATTACATTGTCTAGCTATGGAGACCTGGATAAAGAAGTGAGAGATCAAGTACAAAAAGCAATAGTCTGGCAGAATGCCTTAATAAGACTATATTGCGAAACAGACACAACACTGAGATGAAATGAAAAATTTATAAAGCCAGTGTAAGACCAATAATGAAATATGCCTCAGAAACAAGAACCGACACAGTCACAATGCAAAGACTACTGAAAAGGGCACCAAAGCAACAGCTTAGGAAACGCTTTAAAAATGATTAAACACAGCAAAGATCAGCAGAGCTGATGGGATTAAAGTAGAAATCACAAAGTGACTGGGAAAAGACGAAAAATAATACGTCATGAAATCATATTACAAGGCAAAACAAACTAAGCAGATTTAAAGGAAATGGAAAAACAACCTAATAACTCTTATACGTAAAAATGAGACCAATGTTAGTGTGTTAATTACAGAGTTGTATATTTATCTACGGTTCCATTTAAACTTTAGACAATTATTAAGAAAATGAAAAAGAAAAATCAGCTGGTTTTGAAAGTTTTGATAACATCAAATGTAGAAAGATGGCCTATTTTGGACACGTAGTATGGGGAGACCGATATGTTATTCTTCAACTTATTATGATGGCTAAAATCGAAGGACGCAGAGGAATTGGTAGAAAGCAGGCCTCTTGCTCTGCAGAATCGCCAATGTCAAGGGGACTTGATAGGGCACGTTAAGAAGAGAAGGTTTTGGAAGAATTGAGAGAAGAGCTATTTCTAAATTTCATTGACTTAAGAGCGAACTGACAAGAGCACTTCACTTCAAAAAATTAGAAAGAGCTTATATGAGCTTATAAGAGCAATGGCAAATGCTTAACTAAATGGAAACAGATCTTCTTCTTAGCGTGCCTGTCCGTTCCGAACGTTGGCGATCATTCTGGCTATGATGACTTTGTTGATTGCTATACGAAATAGCTGTGTTGAGGTCTTTCTATACCATGCTCTCAGATTTTGCAAGCCAGGATATTTTTCTTCATTCTAGGGCCCTTTTTCCTTTAATTTTACCTTGCAAAATTTATTGGAGTAGTTCTTATCTGCCTTAATTTCTCATTATGTCCCAAGTACTGCAGCTTACGGAGCTTTACGATGTTGACCAAATCCGCAGTTGTGTTCATCCTTTGCAGTAATTTTTTATTGGTGACTTTGTCTGTCCATGATATCTTCAGGATCCTTCTGTATAACCATAGCTCAAAAGCCTGAAGTTTTGATAGTTTCAGGATCCTTCCGTTTCTACTCCTTAATTTAAATAAGGCTCCATTTAAGGAGCCTTATTTTTGTTGCTAGAATGAGGTTTTCCGATTCGACTTTTAATCTCTTTGGTATTGTCCCACGACTCATTGATTATAGTTCCCAAGTAGTTGTACTGTGAGAGGGGTTTAATTCTCATTTGGATTACATACAGATTTGCTCCAGTCATTTTTTCCTTGCCGATGATCATTAGCTTGGTTTTGCTGGTGTTTACATCCAGTCCATATGTTCTACTTGTTTCCGTTATTTTGTTCATTAAAAAAACACAGAAGTTAAAACACTTCACACTTGTATTGTGGTATAAAACACATAGTTAAAACTTTTTAAACAAGTTTTGTCAAAATTTATGTACTAACATAACGTTTTCGAACTGAACAGATCATCCTCAGTACCTTGTGTAATTGAAGCTAACAATAAAGTTATCGCTGGGACCTCCATATATGGGTTTACATCATTCCAAATTTTAAATTTTAATTATGTTGTGACTCTAGGTCGATGACAATGGATAAAATTTTATTACTTTAGGGACTACATGTCTCCCTGCTCGGTTTTTAACACGTGGTACTTGTCAGTTAAAATGACACATACCAACTTTTTTTGTTCATTAAGTTTTGCAGCCTTTCTATGGTATCGGAAAACACTACTGTAGCATATGCATACCGCAAGTTATTGAACATGATTCCATTTATTGAGATCCCTTCATCAATATATTTTAGAGTCTCTTCAAAATTGTACTCTGAGTAAAGATTGAATATCAGTGGTAAAATTATACACCCCTGTCTCTCTCCATATTATGTTCCAAACGCTTTTCTATTGTTTGTTTAAGGCAGAACACATTGTCTATATAAGAACGACCAGTACGAAAGCCACTCTGATCTTCAGGGTCTTCCCAACAATCTTCAATTCGGCTTTTAATTATCTTCTCTTCACTCTTCCGCTCTTCCCGTAGACTCTACAGATTGAGTTAGTTATACTAAGCCCTCGGTGGTTCCTACAATCTTTTCTGTCGCCTTTATTTTTGTATAGATTGCTGATATATGCAGTTTTCCATTCTGGGGGTAGCTCTTCTCCTTTCAAGAATAAATTAAAAGTATAAGCCAATAGCTGAAATAGTTTTTCAGGGCCATATTTAATCAATTCAATTGGTAACTCCCCCCGGTCCTGGAGCCTTTCCATTTTTCATAGTGTTGGCGTGTTTTTTAAATTTTTTCTGGTGTTATTTTAGTTTCTTTGCGGTAGGAAAATATCATACTTTTGCTAGCCAAATGTAGACCAATGTACTGCCAACAATTACCGGGAATATTGGAATTTCATCATTTTCCGGCTGACAAAAAACCTTATATTTCTGTTGCTGAACTCATATTCACTCAAAAATGGAATTTTATCGTTCTTTCCGCCGACTTTAATCAAAAGATCGCGCATAACTGACTTTCAAAAACATTTTTGTTCAGAATTAGCTGAGCTACATTTTTATTTTAAACAATTTTTTTTTTAGGGCTTAAAGATTCTTGATAAATCGATTCTTTCCATTTTTTTCCTCTTACGAGTTTAGTTTTAAGTGGAAGCCGAGGTTTAGGAGTAGTTAACTTTTTTGCATATTTTTTGGAGTCCCAAAATTGACATTGTGATCCCGATGACAGCAAAATTCAGCTTGTTCGTATGATTTTTAGATGTTTAGTGGCTGGCGACTGGAGTGCTAAGATAGCTGGTATTTTTACATAAAACAATTATGAATTATTCACAAATTATTGTAAATCCAAATATAAATAATCTACTCTTAGGTTTCTCAATAAAAATTGTCCAAATGTTTAATTTAATTTTAATTAAGTAATACTTATATTTCTATTAATGTCATTTCTACAATACTCAAAGCTATCTATCCTTTTGTACTCATAGTTTTTCTTATAAAATCAAAATCTTCATCATAAACATATTTTTATTTTGTCTTAAAATCTGTTTTATACATCCACTATATCACATTATATAGGAACCGTATTCTAAATATAAAACAAACAGAACACGCGACTACCTTCTATATTCCACGAAAATTCCAACGGCTTTAGAAAAGGGATGCCATCCTCCTAATGCTATTTATTCTACTGCCGCGGTTGTGTACCTATTTGTTTACACAACGCACAACATAAACGAATACCTCTCTTATCTTCCGCCTCTGTCTCCTTTGAGACATTTGAGGAGGGCCATGTGTGTGGAACAGTTTCTATCTCGAGAATGAAAATAATAAAAAGGCATCAACAATGTCATGTTCTGTCTTTAATATACTCATGTATGTATTAAATAAGGATTGATGTGATGTGTAAATGCAGATGCCATTAACTACTAAAGACTGGTGACTCGTTTTATTAAAAGTCATAAACAAAATGTAACAACATAAGATCACGAACTTTATGACACATATTGACAATTAATCTAGTCTTCGAAGGAAACTTGTTTAATTCAATCAATAAAGTATAATTAAATTCAATAAATAATATTGTTAGTGCATCACAAATTTAAGAATTATATCAACTTTTGAATACAATATCATTGCTTTAGAATATAAAAAAAAAACTAAGAAAAAACTACAAACTTAATTTAGAAAAACTGAACTCAAAGTTAACTAAAAATTAAGAAGAATTAATAAGTAGAACACCGATGGTAAGAGATTAAAACTAATATACGTATGTAAAGCTTTACAAACTGTACAAGGCTCAAAAAGACATGGGCGAAGAGAAGTTGGAAAAACAGGATGGAAAAAGAAATGCAGAACGATAGAAAAAAAGAATGGAAGTTTTAAAAGTCCTCATTTGATGGCACATTTATCTGGTTTCGAAGTTTAAACCCAGGGGAGGAATTCCAACATTGTCCCAGCGGAGATTTATGCGAAAACGCATTAAGAAAATGGAAATGATGAGAAAGCACTTAAATAGGAGCGGTTTCATATATTGTCAGACATTCAAACAGCACTAAAGTCAACTGGCGTATCAAGAAGGGACGTTCAGGCGGGTGTAGCACTGCACCACAGAACTAAGTGAACTAGGAGACCGGAACAAGGTTGAGCTAAACTGGACATCAGGCACCGAAGGCAAAGAAGCAAAATCAACTTGCTAATAGAATATCAAATAAATTAAACGGTCCAACTGTGACCATGGAAGCATTAAAAGCAGTAATATGAAGGACTTAAAGGACTGAATACGAGAAATGGATATTGGAATACTCTCCCAATATCCTGAGCGATATTGGGAGAGTATACCAAAGCAAATATTTGGGAAACTCTTCATTGGTGGACCATCTAACAAAAGAATAGATGAGATACTCCATATATGGGTATAAGGAATACAATAGGCAGTTACAAGGGAAACCTTAACTGAAAACTTTGCGATATAAAACCAGAAACTGTAAAACCTGTATTATGCGATTGCAAGGCGCTGGGCCGCAAAAAGACAAAAACTACATGAAAAATTTATTTCAAATCCTTTATAAAAGGTATATAATAAAAATGCCCAAACAGGCTATCACAATTATATTACAAAACGTTTTCGGATTGTTAAATCCATCATCAGTGTAAACGACGTATACATGCTATGAGCCACCAAAATATATGGGTCAAAAACCCTTTAATGTTATAAATTGACAGTTGTTTTACATTATATATGTGTACAGATTATGATGTTTAAGTTACCGTTGGAATTGGTAACATTGCGACGTATGACCCTACATAGGCCTATGACTATGAGTATTTGATGGGACCTGAGTTCCCATTGAGCTAATAATTTATAAAGATCAAAGCGTTCCTTTCAGCCAATCCAGCCATATAGCCAAAGTACCAAACAAATTGTAGATAAACAACGATGGATTGAAACTTAAGGTAATTGGAGAAGAATTCGTAGTTAAAATAGAGACTTGTCCTCCAAAAAGATTAATCCTGTTTTTTATTTGAATTTTGTTTGCAATAGTTTTTAATTGCTATCAAAAATAGCATTGGTAACCAGTCAATTCCCCTGATAATGGTTGTCATATATTATTTTAGTTAAACGCCTGATCCTCTTAGGTTTTTTAATTCCCGCCTTGTTTTCATATCATAACAGAAAAGCAGTGATTGTAGACGACACATAAATAAAAAAACACTGTAATAAATTTTCGACTTTTCAACACTTCATAATTCTAGGTCTTACCCTACAGCCAACCTCAAACCACTCTTCACTAATTAGAACCGGTGTACACGTAAAATTCACATACTTTAGTAGAGGAAAGACCTTTTAATTATGCAGATATATGCATATATCTACATAAATTATTTGCAGCGGTATATTAATGTTCAGCAACAGATTTAATGAATTTTCGATTGAGATATTTAGTATAATTAAAATTTATGTCAAATATTTTACGGCGCACCTGCCCATAGCATTAGTGTTTTCAACAAACACAACAACACAGTCAATCGTTTCTAAAACACAGGTAGCCTTTGGATGATAATTTAACCGATGTTCGCGTCGCAAAGAAAAAGCTGCTGGAATAATCAGTCCGCGTTAAATATTTATGTTTCTTAGATTTAGTATATTGAATATGTATCATAAATAAATTACAATTGACAGAGAGAGATAGTGTAGTCAATATTTAAAGAGAGAATGTTAGAATTTATGTCCTAATGGAACGAATTGAGAAGTAGCAGCCTGAAAAAAGGTTATTTCTGCTTAGCAATACATACTGAAAGTGTACTTAAAGGGGTACTTAGCAAGTTGTTTATTCATAAATTTGAGAATTTTAATAGTTGTACAAATATAAACTTTTAAAAGCGTTGTCCATCAGATCATCTTCGTCGTAATGCAATTACCCAAAAAGAAAGAAAAAGTAGACGCGAAGGAACTGTGCACAACATTTTGCAAATTAATTGATAAACAGTTTTTATGTTTAGATCATTCAAGAAATTTTTAGTGGAGGTAATTCAGCTTCTTCTCCTTCGCGTAAATTCCTATGCCTGTCAACGTCAGATTTATTTTAATGTTTGTTGTTGATCAATTTCAAGCTTTTGCACTCGTTGCTCTCATTTTTTCAATCGTCTTTTCATTTTTTTTTGTCTAATTTGTTTTGTTATACGTTTCCAATTTTCCTTGGTCTGTCTTTTTTTTTATTAGTTGTTTTCTTTTTATCTATTATCCATTTCCAACACTTTGTCTTTCTCTATCTTCAGATGTAATGTTTTTGCATGCCTAATTGACTACAGGAAATATTTCGATAGAGTCAAGCATGAACAAATGATGGAAGTGCTGAAGAGGACAGGGATTGACGAAAGAGACCTAAAAATAATAGCTAACCTGTATTAAAATCCCTCAGCGGTGCTCCGAATAGATGGAGAATATAGAGATATGGTCAAAATTTTAGGGGCGCACATGGTATTATACCGATTTACATTAATGCTGTAAGGGAGTTGTACGATGATATGAGTGTAATAAAGATTGGACAAAAAGTGTCAAAAAAGATAAAAGTGACCAAAGGACTTCGCCAAGGCTGCTGCATTGCACCTACACTCTTTAAGATTTATTTGGAGGGGGGTTTTGGATATTTGGAAAAGAAAATGTGAACCTATGGGTGTTAAAATTGAAGACCATACACTGTACAGCTTGAATTTTGCTGATGACCAAGTAATTACTTGCAGAAGATCAAGATGATATCCACTACATGTTACGAAAAAATAGATGAAGAATTATACTAAGTGGGGCTTTCCAATTAATCAATTAATCCATCAAAAACAGAGTACGTAGTAGTGGGAGGTGAAGGAAAGCACTTAGAACTAGGAAGCAAAACAAATTCAAAATACTGATAGCTATAAATATTTCGGTGTAAACATTACAAAGCAATGGTGGGAATACAAAAGAAATAGCTACTAGAATTGGTCAAGGAAATTCAACAATACGTCAACTGAATAGTATACTTTGGAATAAACCACATCACCTGAAACACAAAAATTAGGATATACAAAAGTATCATAGAAAGCATTGCTACATATGGTTCAGAGCTTTGGGTAATAAATAAAAATAACGCATCCAAAATAAAAGCACATTGACATCCTGGAAAGTATAGAATGCAAAAGGCTGAAATGGTATGGCCATGTAGAAAGGAATGAATGATCAACGATGGCCAAAGATATGATATTACAGTGGATCCCCACCAACCGCAGGAAAAAGGGAAGACCAAGAAGATCGTGGAGACAAGAAGTAAAATATGCAATGGAAGATAGGAGTCTACAAGTAGATGACTGGAACAATCGCAAACGTTGGAAGCTAGGTTGCGAGAAACGGCGGCAGCTGTAATAAACTCGTTATATAAAAAAAAACATTGGTCATCGCCCCAATCAACTTTTGATGTTTATTAATATGGTTTATTACTAGATTTACCGAAATACTTATTGGAACGGTACACGTGATTGTGACAAATAATTAGACTAGAACATTAAGGTTGTTTGGGGTTCAAAGGAGTACTGATGCGCAATATAAGGTGTTGCTTCCTGATAACACCTCTAGCCACTCCTACTCAATTCCTATCCTCACCTCCAAGAATAGTGACTTAATCACACGGGTGGACCCTGTCAAACCTGAGCAACTCTACCGGAGATTGGGTAACCAACCCCAATGAAAAGTAGAGTCAAGGGCGACGAGGAAGGGAGAAATGGTTCTCCAAAAAAGAGGTTAGGCATAGGGCCAACAACCCTATCCTAAAAAAACACATGTTACTAATGTTCAAGGAAAGAAAAACGGACTGATCAAATGACGACGACTACGCGAGAAAAAGGTATATTATGGTGATGAGGAATCTCATCACCATAATAATGAAATCATATTTTGGCCCGACCTAGCGTCATGCCATTACACCAGGAAAACGACAGAAAACTGCTTAAAATATAAATTTTATTCACAAGCCAACAACCTTCCAAATGTTCCTCAGGCTAGAATCCCAAAATGAAGATCAGCTAAGGCGAAGAATTTTGCAAAAATTCCGTGAGATCGACTTAGAAACAGTGCAAAAGCTTATTGCACATGGAAGATTTTGTGTGTTCCTGCTGCATTTGAACAAACAACAACTGAAATGCGCTCTTTATTCTTTTTAAATCCAGAAGCCGATTTTTCAAGACTTCCCAAAAATGTTTTTTCTGAAAGCATTTTGATATTGAGACCCGTCTTATTCATTTTTATAATTTTTCCATTTTTATAATTTCTACGATTCAATCATCCTCGAAAGCAAAAACAGAACTGACAATCGGGGGTGAGACACGATCATCAAGCGGCGCTTGGGGGAGTAGCCGGTTAATACGACGGCCGGTTAATGCGGGACCGGTTAAGAGGAAGTCTACGGTGAAGTTATTTATCAAATATCAAAATTTTTATATACGTCTAAGGATTCTTTTTTTAATTCTTCCAATATGGAATTATTTACACTTTAACTTCTTTCATTATTTAGTGTATGGTAACCTGCTAAAATCGTAGATAAACTGAAATTTACTATCTACAAATATCAGATATTAAATTTTTTCAGTCATATACACGATTTGGCAAAAAATATGAAGTATGTTTAATAGTTAACAATATCCCCACTTCATATTTTTTTAAAAACTGCGTATATGACTGGAAAAAATTATTATATTTGATGATTTTATTTTAGGTTTTAGAACATACAGAAGTTTTTATAAAGAATAACTGCTTTTCATAAAACTAAACATTAATTGTACACTTTATATATGCAAAATAAAACACATAATCACGATATTTTTACAAAATTTTCTCAACAAAGTACACAATTTTAATAATAATGAAATAAAAGGCAATTGCGTGAACTCTTCACTATCGCGGGAAGAAAAATTTCAATTATTTTGATCGAATATACATTCCGAATATTAAGAAACACCGACAATACCGACTATTTCTTCGCTCTCAGGCACCAATCCAGTTCTAACCACAAAAGTCCACCACAAACGATCATGCTATCTCACACACAATTGAAAATCAATCTATTGTGTTTCCCACTATTCACCAACCCGTTGAATTTTGTAGCTTCCTTCTGTATTCTTCTAAAGACAATTTTAAAAATGTTTGTGAACAATGGACGCTTTCTGTACCTTCGGTTTAAAGACTGAGGATATTGCCACCATGAATGTAGGTATTTAATACTATGGGCATTCCAATGAGCTTCAAAAGAATGTTTCTAATAGAGTCAATAGAGGTATAAAATATTTATTTCAGTTTTATGATCACTAAATCATTCGATTGTTTGTTGTATAAACTTATAATTGGCATTTTTACAGGATATTAAGTCTATAAATTATTAATAATTATATTTATTGTGATGTTATTTTTACGATTGGTATTAATACATACGAGTTGGCAAAATAAAAAAAAAGTGATCATCAGCGTAATAATAGACAAAAACATTAGTGATTAAAGCTAGTAGCACATTTTTATTCATCTAGTATACAAAATTATTCACCATTTTTTATTTCATGTATATAGTGTAGTTCTTAATGGTTGACAAAACACAGTATCCTCAATATATATTCAAAAAGAGCATTACTTATGTCGTTCAAGATAATTTTTATAATTTCTCAAGCGATTACTAAAGTTCTAACGCCAAACCGAACATATCTGGTTGGAAACTGATGTAATGCCCATTAGTTGTTTGGGGAAAGATTATTTCTTTCCCCATAGGGTACAGCACTAAAAGTTTTAGGATCATGGAACTGGTAAAAGGTATTCCTTTAATATAACTTAGCAGACTTCAATGCATTGATTGCCATTCAATGCCAAATCATCAAAGAGGAGATAAAGTAAGGAATACTGAAATAATAAGAGTAAAAATTTGTCATTAAAAACGTATGCCTGTTCCGCGCTAAGCTACTCATTTCGTATTATAAAGTGGTCAAAAACGGATATAGAGAGTCTTCAGCAAAAAGTAAGAACAGTTATCACAAAAGCGCAAAAACGCCATCCATGCAGTGCAGTAGAAAGAACAACACTAAAAGAGGACTTATGGACATAGATGAGAAACTGGATAAACTGGTTGCTAATTTAAGAACTTATTTTCAGGTGCAGGCTGATTTACATCGAGCAATTTTTGCACTAGATTATACAACGCCGCTTAAACTGAGGGAACAAGAAATGCGCATAAACCACCTAACTAAGCGAGAAAACATGCGCACTTGGATGAGTAAACTTCTGCATGGGCGACATCTCAATAAGATCAACCACGAATATTTCGAAAATACAGCGTCGAACTATTGGTTGACATCAGGAAAAGATGTTTTCCAAGACTGAGGGTTTCCTACTTACCATTCAGAATCAGGTTATTCCAACAAAAAATTACATGAGATATATTGTTAAAGATCTTCAAGTCCAAAATGACCAATGCCGATATGGATGCCAAGCCCAAGAAACCATCCAACATCTCACTGAGGCGGTTTTGAGTACTGACTATAAAGAACGCAATGACTCAGTAGGAAAGATTATCCACCAAGAACTAGCTGACAAACTTGGACTTCTTCAAACCAACCATCTTCCTTATTATCAATAGCTCCCTGACAGACTGCTTGAAAATGACAATTACAAGCTATTCTGGGACCGCACTGTGCTCACAGACCAACCAGTGGCACATAATAGACCGTATCTCATACTAGATAATAAACTTACTAGGCAAACATCACTTGTGGCGATATCCAACACCAATAATTTGCGTGTTAAATACAACGAAAAGATCGCCAAGTACAGAGATCTAGAAATACAAATTAGGAGACAATGGAGAATGGAAAGTACCCAGACAGTACCTATTTTCTGTCTACTACTGGTGTTATTTCAAAAAACCTCTAGAGAACATATCACAGCTGGGTCAAAATGAACATCTCTATAAGGTTATGCAGAAAGCTGTACTCCTCGAGACGTCCAGATGTGTACGAAAATTTTTGGGAGATACTCCAGCATACCAAGTGACCTAGGGCTCGATAACATGGAAAGAGTCCCATCAGAGCCTCCAGAGCTCAATCCTTTTGATACCGTAGGTGTATGGGTTAAATGAATTTTATGATGAGTGTGGATAAAATTATGTTTATTTAGAAAGCTTACATAGATTACAAAAAATAAAAAACATATAAACTCACTGAAGTAAAGATACATTGAAAGCGGGGAGCACATCCTGGAAACTATAGAATGCAAAAGGGTGAAATGATATGGCCACGTCGAAAGAATGATGATCAAATTATCGCCACAGAGAATGTTACAGTGGATCCCTACCAAGCGCAGAAAAGGGAGCCAGCGTTGCTGAAACATGAAGTAAATGGTACAATGGACATCCTGTGGAATATCCTGATACGACAGGGTGTGGAGGCTACAGTTGTCAAGGGGATGCACTCTTGTAGCTTATGACAATGATCTCGCACTGGTTGCGAAGGCGACGCAGAAAACGGACATGGCTAATGTGGCTAACACAGCCCTGCGTCGCATTAGAAAAACTGAGGTTTTAGTTCTTAAAGAGAACCGGGAAAAATCTTCTCCTTCGCTTTGTAGTGGAAGGTGTGGAGGTTGCACTGGTTAAATCAATTATCTGCGAGTCTGGTTGTCGGAAGGTCTTAAGTTCGAAGTACACATCCAAAAGACGGTAGAGAAGGCGAATCGAAAATCTGGAGGCGTTGATACGGCTGATGCCAAACATTGGAGGTCCAGGTAGCACCAAAAGAAAGGCGCTAAATGGAGTTTTCCAGTTGGTGGTAACCTACGCTGCCCTGTGTGGTATGCGTTGCGCATGGTACTAAACGCTGCGAAATACGCTGAACTGATAGAGACATTGCAAAGACGAATGGTCCTCAGGGTATCTAGCGCATAAAGGACAGTTTCAAATGAGGCTCTATATGTCATAGAAGTGGTAATCATTTGGTTGTGTAAAGAGCGAGCGAAGATGTATGAGAGGAGGATGGTTTGTAAATATAGATGAGAATGAGAGAGAAAAAACGAAAGTAGAGTGGCAAAGTGAATGGGCGAATGATAGTGAAAAGGCAAGTTGGACGAAGGAGCTTATTCCCGATCTGAGACCGTGGTGGGAATGTAAGACCGGACATGGTAGGTTTGGCAGCAGACTGTACTGTTTATGGGGTACCGGACGCTCCCGCCCGCATTTTTAACTGCCAGAGTTGGGCAACTGAGAAGGAAGATTTCTAGAGACAGGAGCAGAATTTTGGGCAGGATGAAAGAAACATTGTAAACATAAGAGAAAGAATGGAGAGAAGTATACTGTCTGATTTCTGGAGCGATGAAGAAAAAGAAGTAGGAGGAAAGAGGAGGAAATTGAGTCAAGTGTTGTATGTAGGAGATTTTCCAAAGTTATTTATTTTATGAAAAATAATTTCATAAAAATCAGAATAGTTGAAAATGAATGAACATCCAAAAATCTATTAACTCAAAATTATGATGGTGCAATTGATGTGAGTAATGAAATGGGAGATGTTCAAGTCACTCATTTTATACTCTATACCCATCAAGGTAATTTAATATTACAAAAAAAAAACAGTATTAAAAGTCAAAATAAAAGCAAGTAAATATTTCTCCTGCTGCTCAATCTATACGTTAAATCACTTTTTTTCAATTTTACAATACTCTACTGATTGACCTACAAGCCGCCGCTGGTTTATTCTAAACCTTCACGTCTGTCGTTCTCCAAATACTTCAACATGATGTGAGAAGATTCCTATACGTTTATATCAAGACCCTTATCATAAGTAATCGTCAACGTTTATTTTCTTAAAAACCCAACCGACAAATTAATTTCAAGTGAAAATCAACCGACCTTTGTATGTTTTTATTAGAAAGTGACAGTCGATAAACAAAAAAGAATCAATATTGAAGGTCCACTAAAACAAACTCTTCAAATATTTTCTGACGGAACGATAAGAGCTAAAAACAACTAACATCATATTACTTTCATATACTGTAAACGCAGGGGTCATTGGAATGAAATAATCACTTTACGGCAATAAAAGAAGCTGAAATTAAAATTGGAAGGAAAGGATTTTTCATTTAGCAGTATGCATTTTATTTATGATAATTAATATAATACCGCAGATGAAGGTAAAACACCTTGTGTCTTCGATTTTTGTGTAATGCTCGAAACATATGAAGTACAATATTAGTATACCATAAGTAAGACCTCATTTAGTTTTCAAATGAACATTTCATATGAAAAAACAATAGATATGAACAGAACTGAAGATAGTGATAAACCAGCTGCTACTTTGTTTTGTTGGGAATTTTAAGAGTTATATAAATATGTGATGATGATGAAAAATTCATGTACTACGTCACTGGGACATGCAATTCTGGCTTAATTTTCTAAGGCTAAGAAGTTATTGATATTTATAATTTTTCTGCTGTGACCAGTCCTATATAAGGACCGGAGTCCTATATTTGCAAATCAACTATAGTCCGGAGTTCATCTGCTCTTCAACCACGAAAACTTGTATACCCACATCGCCAATGTATTCCATATAATTAATTAATTAATTAATTAATGATATCTCTAATGACTGAATTTAGTAAAACATTAACGTTTTTGCTAAAGATGGCTGGAATTATAATTAATTAAATTTATCCAACTGTTTCTCTGCATAATTTTCAAATTATCATATAGCGAAAATTACGATTGCGCAATAAAATTATTACATTCATCATTATGTGTGCGATAATTTATTATATAAGAAAGAAACAGTCATCAGAACATAAGGCTTAAACTCATCAGCTAACGATTAATTAGTTATTGGTAAAGTAAAAAAATCCCGATTTAAAACTGTCTTTATGAAAAAGAAAAAACTTGATTTTGAAATGCATGATACCATGTTACCACTTTTCTTCGAATCGTTTTTTCCTGTGACGTTTTTCAGTACTTCCTCAAATGAAATAAAGTTTTTAAACTACATTGTTAATGAATCTTTGGAGTATAATTAAACTTGGTAAAATAACAGTAAAATTAAATTGCCACATAATAAAGAGATTCTAAGAATAAATAGGAGACTTTATGTAAAAGTAAATAATTATAAGTCACTATCATTTAATTCATCCAATTCTGTCCAATAGGCATTCCTCATAAAACTTTTTCTCCCTCCAAATCGTATGCTTCTACTATTAAAAGAATTAAAAATTGATCATGGTTACTTCCAAGTCCATCTATTTGAAACAGGAGTATTCTAAGCCCCTTTTTTTATGGGTAACAACACTTCAGAGGAAGATTTAAACCCACATATTTTTCGAATGTGCCAAACACAGGGGCTCTATTTGCCTCATACAACAAACCAGTGTATGATCTATTAATAAAATTTTTCAAGATATCAAAAATACATATAATTCTGGGTCAGTGGTGCGTCATTAATATGGTCTGTGGTTATTGGACATGGTCCCAAGCCAAACCTCTCCATGTACACAAAATTCTTGCCATTTATTTGTAAAAATTTTTGAAAGTAGACGCCGTGTCTCACTCTGTCTATCTTTAGATGAAAATAGCATCATTGCTATTTCCATCTGATGTTACACCCGAAACACCTGTTGGTTGCAATAGAGATTTCTCACTATGTTAAATGTCATTTTTGTCCGAGTCCTTTTCGTTTTAGAGATTCCACGAGAATGTTATGCTTAACCTTTCTCACAGTCTATAAGAGTCATCTAACAATATTTTTATTGATCTCGGCATTTCTGAGTAGAGTTAACGAAACTATATACAGCTTCTCTTGTTCCGAAGTCAATTACGAAAAGCCAAACTGTCTATTACTCATATCCTATCTCATATTATCCTCTGAATATTCTTGTTAAAGTCATTGATCTCTCCTGTCGGATAATCTTTTGGCATACTCCTAATTTCTTTGTAGACAAGCGGTTTTAGTTTGTGTGATATAGATATCCACAATTCGTCACATATTTAAGTTTCGAAAAAGCTGTGTTTTACGCTAATTAATTCCCTTTTGTAAAGGACCGTTAAGCTAGCGAGGATAAATTAGAGGGATCCAATTTAACCTACGTAATAGTTTTTTCACCCATTTTTTCACTAATTTATATACCACTCTAATAATTCACGACCAATACCAAACCTTAAGGGGAGCGATTCTGCTGGCTTAAGGTTCAAGCTAGCAGAGATCCGGAAAAAGCATGCTTCATTGGCAATTGCGGCAGTACTCATGCTACTTAGTTTTTCTGTGGTTGAATTTATAAACCTAATTATAAGATTTTACTTTCTTTTCCCCAGCAGTTTGTTTGCCTCGAGGTTTTTGAGTGAAAGTGCTGCATGTTTTCTTTTCTTCTTCTTTTGGCATCATAACCCTGGATGGGTCTTTGCCTGTCTGGCTATGTCCTTCATTCAGATCTCTCTTGTGCCCTTCTTCTCCATTGTCTTATGTTCTATATGTTTTCAGGTCGTCTTCTACGTCATCTTCCTCTTGTACCGGGCCATATATTTTTCTTCAGTATTTTTCTCTCGAATGTCCTGAGTTGGGCTTCATCTTTTTTCGTCATTACTAAGTTTTCATATCCATAGGTTACTACGGGTCTAATCAGTGTTCTGTAGATAGTCATTTTGGTTCTTTTGTCTAATAATTTCGATGTATTCAATCTTTTATTAGCATAGTATGTACGATTCCAGCTGGAAATACGTGCATTAATTTCGCTACTTACTGAGTTCTTCTGATTGATTTCTGTGCCGAGATATGTAAAGGCACCCACTCGTTCGATAGTATAGTTGTCTATTGTGATATTATTTTCATTGTCAGTTATTCTTTTGACTGTCATACTTCGTTTTT
This sequence comes from Diabrotica balteata, assembly GCA_918026665.1. Lineage (NCBI taxonomy): Eukaryota > Metazoa > Arthropoda > Insecta > Coleoptera > Chrysomelidae > Diabrotica > Diabrotica balteata. Next base: position 177,448,899 of record OU898278.1, on the reverse strand, counting down.
GCTTCGTTTAATTTTGAGACTTCTTTTTCTTGCTTCAGATCAATTTGTTTGAACACTTCCAATGTTTAACAATGTTTATGTCATACAAATTCCAATCAGAGCCCAGCTTGCGTACTTGTCCTTTCTTGGAATAGATTTCACAATATTTGTCTGGTGACTTTATAAAAGCATGGGCCCGTAAGTTTAGCACAACTTAACCAAAAACTCGAATAAGCTAGAATAAACGAATGGCCAAGAACGGGGAAACATCATCGTAATTGTTTTAATAAGTTTGTGGGGCATTATTCAAGGCCACAAGATGAGTGCATTTACCATGTGGGAATTTTATTCTGACACATAACCATCCAAAAACAATCTTAGATGTTTAATATCTGGATCAAAATTAGTGTTGTTCAACGTGAAACTTATTTCTACAACACCTCTTCCTGCTTCATGCTCAAGCCATGTATAAAAAACAGAAGTTTTTGTTAAAATATTTGTCACACGAAATGCATAAAAAGACAGTTGCTGAGCATAGAATACTTCCTAATAGGCGTTATTGAAGATTTGGACCTGTTACAGATCAAAGCGAATATTCACACGCAATCAGCAGATTACTCCTTCATTGATTTAAAAAAACTACTTTGCTCGTGTCTACTGAATAGTTAAAATTCTTAGTTTTTCTCGTTTCTCTATTGGTATCACCCACAACATGCTGGACCTTTAACTCATTTTAGTATTTGTTACGAATATTTATTATTTGTATAAAATGTAGTTAGTTAAATTTTTAGTTTTATCATGTTAGCCAAAATTTCCCGTTGCTACTGTTCCATAAACTATGTCAAATTTAATATAAAAACGTCAGAAAACAAACTGTCATCCAGGGAAAAATTTAAATAATTTAATAATTTAGCAGACAGCAAGAGAACAGTAAGTAATGGGAAATTAATTAGTTTTTTTTATATTGTTAATTTATATATTGTAGAAATTTGAGTTGTTTTTACGCAAATAAAACAGTTATAACTACAAATCCGTCAATTGCTGGCTGTTCAATAAAGATAAATTCCCAACAGTATTATTATTGTAATAAAAAAACAACGTAATAAGCACTAATAATATATACTTAGAATATCTAGGAGTACTTATGTAAATTAATAAATGTTTTGACGAACTATCGCCACCTCGAAGTCAGAATGTGAAAATATGGACAAAGTCTGCCCTTTATTTTAAACCCAAACAGATTATGTAGGTAAAAGCACATTATGGCTTCATTAAAATTACTGCAATATTTGAAACAAGCTCTGATCAGCTCTGTCATTAAAACTGTGGTACAAATAATTTTCAAACGGTATAAATAGGTTTGAAAAATTAAATTTCTTATCGAAAATATTTGGTACAAAACTCTAGACCACAGAAAGGTATTCATTTTTAGGGGTTTCAAAATTATTTTTGTTTTGAAATTCTAAATTTTTTCCTTATTTAGTATATTCTTTGTTTACAAATAAAGTATAAAATAAAAATACGAATAGAAAGACAACATATTATTTTTATTTAATTCTTATTACTACTTTGCATTACTGCTTCCGCTCTTTCTACTTAATTTGTTTAGAACATTTTTAGAAAATATTTTTAGTTCTTATATAATAGTTTTTTTCTTCAAACGTCAAATAATGATGACATTACTTATCTAACTTGATCCTGTCAAAGTTTGATGTCTTCGCCGGCAGCAGTTTTTTTTCCCATTTCTTTACGGCGGAGGGGAAAAATGTTGTCATAGCAACAATATGAAACATGTCACAAAGCAACAATACAAATGTCATTAACAACAATTAAACATCATTTTTATTTATAGTAATATTAAAAGTACAATTAGTTAATGAGGCATTTTCAAAATTGAAACCGTGCAAAAATGTTCCCGACTCTTGATACGCATTGGTAATTGTTGATGATACTGATGGTCGAGAAACAACTTTCAGCAATCATTCCCGATGTTGGCGAATCATGAGGGTTTAAAATTTTTTGAGCATTATCGTTCTTATTTCTTATTGAATCCTCTATATATCCTTCGGCAACCGTGCTTGATTTCCAGCCCCCTGTCGTTTGAGGCATTCTAGATTTCCGCCTCCATCAATTAAAAGTGTTGCTGAAGTTCGTCGTAAAGAGTGACCCTGTATGCGCTTGCATCGTTTAAATTTAAATAACTAGCTACTTTTTGGGCTACTGCGCTGATCGAATGGTACTTCCACATGACGCTTCGGTAAACACTTTCCATTTTGGTACTTGATAAAAAAATCGGTTTTCTGTGAAATTTTCAGTGCTGCATCTTTTTATACAGTTTAATGTAGTTTTGACCAATTATCGTAAAAGATCTAATTTGTCGTGTTTTACTGTCTGGGATTTTGATAATTATTACATTTTCTTTATCCTCAATGCCCACAGTCTTCATTTTTACCATTTCGTCGCATCGACAGGCGCCGGTAACCCCAATTAACAAAACAATCTGAAATATTTTTATAATTTAGTAGAGTATACTACATGCTTTGCAATATATTTTTTTTACCTTTAATCCTAAATACAATCTTATCTGGCGCTTCAAACAAAAATTTATCAAACTCGTCTTTAGTGAAAACTTTAGACTTCTTTGCAGTATATCCTTCGCTTGTTTTTTTTTTCAGAAAGGCACGTAACTTTAAAAATTTGCTTATATCCACATTTTTTCTAATAACTAACTCGGATTTTATCATAGAGTATCGTGACCACATTGTAGAAGATTTCCATTTAATTTTCATTTTCCATTATATTAAAATATGCCAGTAAAACGTCTTGGTAACTTGCCGTACTCCTCTTGTATCGCACCACTCTTGGAAGTACTTGTACGCTAACCGATACTTTATTCCGGATTTGGAGGGCCCCAAACGTGCTACTGCATCATTAGCCGCGGACTCAATTTCGTTAGGTTTTCCATTTTCGCACTAAATTTGCGCTTGCGGTTGCAACAACAATAAGCTGTCTTTAATAATTGCAAACAACTGTCAAACAATGTAACCAGGGAGACGCAAATCCCACCGACGACTTAATTATTTTAATTTCTAACATCTAGACGACTTTGATAGTTGTCACAGTTAATTTCGAGTAAAAATAGCGTATGAATTGTACTATTTATGGTTGAAAATTGCTACGTTTGAAGAAAAAATAGTATACTTTATTCGACAAAGAAGCGACTTTTCTTGACTTGCCCTCTATTACGTCAAGAAAAGTCATGCTTCTCCGTCTCATAAAGTAATATACTATTAGGGCATTCAATTCTTAGAACTTAAGCGTGTAAAAATATTTATAGGAATTGAAACTCCAGCAAGACTACATCATATATTATGGGAAGAGATTCTGTAAATGTTATTTATTTGTCTAATCCTCTTGTGTTGATCTTTCACAAAGAGCAATGGAGAAATTGGCTTGCAGACTTGATATGTAATCAGTTAAGAGTTTGTGATTCCCATCTCATTGTCTTTTTTAACTTTTTGGTTTAAAAACTCGAAAAATTAAGCAAAATATATTGCAATCTAGCTTAGTAATTATTTTCCAAGAAAATATTTTTTTTGGTTTATCAAGTTTTTTAATAAAAACCATTTTCGCCAAGATACATTGAAGATTTTTTGTAAATCGGCTCATATCAAAATGTCTTCCTTACCTTTTGTCAAGCTTTGTATCTCAAATTAATCCAAACAGGTTTTGGCTCCAACAACTGACAGATAATCGGCATCCATCACAACAAAAAAAAAATCGGTCTTCCACTTCTGCACGACACAAACTCAACAAAAAAAACCAAAGAAAGCACAAGATCACAGGTAAAACCAAAACAAAATATTGCAGTGTCACACAGCACTCGATAAACTTGAGGATAAAAACTGAAAATAAGAACCAGCGTCTTCGCGAAACAAAAGCGAGACGTCAAAAATGTGGGACGATGTTCTCCTATGACGAACAGGCAGGAGAAACTGAGTTCATTTCGGAACTAACAAGTGAAGTTCACGTCGGAGCTCGGTGTTGCCGATTGTTGGCAGTGAGCTTTTGAGATTTTTAACAAATATTTTTTCAGGTTTTCGAAGCTTTACTTTTATTATTTTATTTGAAGTTTCGATTTTCAGCTCAGAAATACTTTTCAAAACACAATTTTTTGAAAAATTAAATTATTTAATTAAATAGGTAATTTGTTCTTTGTTAATTACTACACTCAAATGCAAGAAAAGGGAACGTAGAAGATTTTGGTGAACTTTAAAGTCTTAAGTTTTTTTATTGTTAGCCCTATTTTGATGATTTTTTTAGCACACTGTAAAAATTTATAAATTTTGTACGGGGTTAATCGAAAAGTGGTTATTTAACCTAACTTTGAAACATCCAACCATGTCTTTTTAGTACTATGTTTTTTGTTTCATGTAAAAATGTGAATTGGTTCATTTTTAGGAGCGAAATGAGCTTGTAAATTTTTTTGCTTGTTCCTTGTTTTTCCATTGCTAACCCAAAGCATTGAAAGTGGTACACTATCGTATGCCTTTGTCAGATCTATAAAGACTATATGAGTTGAAAGGTTGTGAGATAATGTTTTTTCGATAACTTGCTTTAGAGAGAATATACTGTCCATACAGGATCTGCCTGCACGAAAGCCATTCTGTTTTTCTACATCTGTCATCTCTTTTCAATTTTATTTTTTATTATTTTTCCATACAGTCTTGAGAGTGAATTTCTGACACTTACGCCCCCTGTAGTTTGAACAATTCTTTCTATCTCCATTTTTGTAGATGTTGTTAATATGTGCTTTCGTCCACTCCGGTGGTAAGTCGTGTCCATTATAGAATAAGGTAAAAACATACGCTAGTAATTCCCGTAATACTTGTGGGCTATATTTTAATAATTCATTTGGTATACCTTGTGGTCCACATGACTTACGTTTTTTAGAGTTCGTATTGCATTCTCGACTTCCTGTACTGTTATTTAATCGTCTTCACTGAATTCCAGTTCATATGTTGTTGTACTGATGTTCGTTAATTGAGGTCTTGTTTCAGTCAAAAGTTGTGAGTAGTGTTCGATCCAAGATCTATCTTCTATTAAATCTATTCTACTCGTTTCGTTTCTGTTTGTTCTCAGATTTTTTACCGTTTTCCATGCTTCTCTTGATCTTGTTGACCCTATATATTTGTTAAGTTCTTCGCATTTACTTTCCTAGGAAACATTTTTTTCTTAGTTACTAAATTTTTTTACTTCTCTGTTTGATCTTGCATATGTTCTTCTACCATCTGGATTATTTGTTTGCAGCCACTTTTGATATGCTTGTTTTTTGTTGTGTACTTCATTGGCGATGTCATTTGTCCACCACAATGGAGTATTCTTTTTATTCTTTTGTCAACTTGTCGATATTGTGATCTTGTAATATGTATATCTTTCTGTAAACAAACATATATGTAAGACACTAATTAATTGAAATGACTCACTTGGTCTAGCCAATGATGGTTTAACTTTTTTTTTCATCTCACACCTATATTTTGCAATTTCTGGAGGGGTGTGCATTGAATTAGAAGCCCAGAAACAACGCAATTATGTTGCTGAGGTGATTTTAAATTTCTTTCAATTTTACCATCTTTCGAAGAAAATTTGCTGGCTCTTGTTTTATGAAAGATCATTTTCGGAAACACTACTTGATGTTGACCATTGATGCTGTTCTTTGACGCGATAATAAATATACTGTATAGTATTATTTCTAGCTCTTTATTCTAATAACGAAGTACTGACTAGTGATTTATTGGATGTTATTCAGATGTACCTAAAAAAAAAACACTGTGCTATATTACATTTTTTATAGCTTACAAACTGGCCTGGCTTACATCAAGTACTGTTTGGACTACAAATATAAAAAAATTAAAGATTTTTATACTCAACACCACGTAAGTGATCTTCAAACCACGTAAGTAAGAAAAATTTATCACTAAATTTAGCTTAGCTTTTCTGCACAATTGTATTATACAATAAATAATATAAATATGAAAAACATATTCTAGAGATATTTGTATACAAGGTAAATTAGGTAAAGGTAACATAAAAATAAATGTAGTGTCAGCTGCAAATAAATATACACGTGTTAGTTGGACCTTTGATCAATGTTCAGTTTCATAGAATTTTGAAATATGCAGATCACATCACCGTGATTGTGACTGCCCATCCAAGTTGTCATATGTCAGATATCACTTTAACATTTCCTTTAAGACCAGGAGCCATTCCCTCTCCTACTGTCACCCTCTATGTAGCTTCTTCAAATTTAAACAAATTTTAAACTATTTGTCCTTTGTCTAGTGTTGTGTAAATGTATTATTTAATGTTTATGACAATCACCAAATTGTTGGATAGCCCATAATTTTGACGAAGTAAGTCTAAAACGTTATTAATAATTTTTTTTATCAACCATCAACTTTTTTCGAAGTTAATTAATTTTCCTTTATTTCAGGTGTCCCTTAAGATATCTGCTTTTTATTTGATTAAAATAAAAATAAATATTTTAAAAAAGTAACTTAATAACATCTTTCTGAAATATTAAAGTAAAAAAAGTAAAAACGGTAGTATAAAAATAATAATATATTTATATATACAATAAAATTCTACTATAATCAAGAAGAACCGAATCGAGAAAGAGTTGAAAATTGTACGATTTCACCAACTACTCTGAGATATTCACAGTAGCGGCAATAGCGCGGTGGACCGGTGATTCCAAAGCTCGCTATGATCACCACGTGGATTGAGAAGAAAAGCGCAGACGCTTGGAAATTCCTCGGGATGCATCAGTGGATTTCAGCACATTGTAATAGAGGTACGTTGCTTTCGATGCCGTTGTTGAAAAATAAATCGTCTTATGTGAAGGGCACAAAGGGGAACAACGATTGATGCGTTTGGAATTATTTGGGAGTTTTTAGATAATTATTTTTATTTAATTTCCATTACAGTTCCTTGAATTTGTCGATTTTTTATTAGTTTTATCAAAATTTCAACGATTCATTGTAAATTGTATCAATATTATGGTATAATCATTATCATGATTTTTAAAAAGTTTCTTTTACAAGGATTACTCTACCACTGTGTCTTCATTGTTGGTTAATGATTCTATAATGATTGTCTTCGTCTTGCCCAGTTTACATATTCAGTACCAAGACTCCAACAGTTTCTTTGTCTCTAAAACAAACATCCAAATGGAACTTTTCCATAAGGTTCCATTCTTGCACCGATATTATACACAATATATAACAGCAACCCGAGACTGGCACACGTATCGCTCATTACGCCGTTTACACTGCCTTTGTAATAACATTACCAGAAACAGATGTGATCAGACTTAAACGCACCTGAACCACGTTGAAATATAGTACAGTAGATGAAAGGAATAAATTCCGGAGTAAGACCTTCGATCTTGTCTCCGGGGAGGAGAGTTTACCGAAAGATAATAAATTGAAGTGCAGAAAGAATATCAAGATCTGCACATGGAATGTCAAAACTTTATACAAAGCAGGAAAAATCCACAATGCAACACAGGAGATAAAGAAAATACATAATGAAATCATGGGAATAGAAGAAATGAGATAGCCAGATTCTGGAGAAATACAAATAGAAGATCACAAGGTATATTACTCGGGAAAACGTGATGGAAAATCACGAAAAAAAAAACAGAAATAGTGCAAAATGTAAAGGATAAACACTTAAAGACAGATAGACAGAAGCCAAAAATGACCCAGACCAATAATATATTAATAAGAACGAAAATCAGAGAAGCGAAAGAAAAAGAAGCAAGGGAAAGATGCAAAGAAATTGAGTCTCTGCAGTCAAAGTACGATAGTCGCAATGTACATAGGAAAAATAAAGAACTCACAGGGGACTAAGACGAAGGTAGAACAGAGTAAAATAAGAACATGGAAAAAATATCTAGAATTTGCATCTTCATAGACCACTGTCATGTAAATTTTCAATGCCCAAAATTTGTAAAAAAATCTTTTATTGGATGAAAAATAATGATGGAAGGGGAGAACGAGCAGATGTCTGAAATGAATGAGTAGATTTTGGGAGTTGTGTTTGTTCAATCGAAAGAAAAAGTCCAGTTTTGAAGACCGTGTGTTGGAAAAGTACCGCAGGTTGTGTTAAAAGTTAAGTGTTATTAGCAGAATAGTGGAACGGGTGATAGACCAAGTAGAGAGGTTCTTTTGAAAACTCCTTGGAGTCTGATGTGTCCAGTTGTGTAAGTAACGAGGAAAAGTTTCTTTGAATTTGTGGTATCAAGTCGATAAAAGAGATCCTTGGGTCATAAAAAGTAGAAGTGATTAAAAAAAGGTGGAGAATTGCATCAGGAGAAGATAGGAACGAGCACTGTGGAAAGCAGTGAACAAGAAAGAGAGTAGAATTTGCAGAGTAGCAGAAACACATTGTTGGAACGAGTTCTTTTGGTTACAACACAATCCAGGAAGGAAAATTATCCATGTCTACACAATCCAATGTGCAGACATTGTCGATTTATCAGCAAAGGTCAGTCGTTTATTATAAAATTATCAGTATTATAAAATTATCCAAATTCACTTAGATTTGTTTGTTACAAATTGTTAAAGTTGGTTTTGTTACAAAGGAGACAATAAGAAATGAGATTCTCTATTCGTGTTTTTAGTATTGTTACTTAAAAATTAGTCATATTAAAATAAACCTGTAAACATGTTGTTTATTTACTAAATATGTTGTAGAATGGACGAGATCTTTCGATCAGCTGGCAGACATATACCTGAAACGGCCGTTCGAAGTTTCCAGAGAAACCGGTCGAGTGATGACCCAGCCTAGAATTATCAGAGGGATTCTCCTGAACTCTCGAATAGCTGTATTTTCATATATAATAACGAAGCTTTTATTGAAGAAGTCAGTGAAGAAAAGAAACTCGCGGAACGTGGTATGTACGAACATGATAAATAGTTGTAAAGTAATTTAATAAATTGATAATCAATTTTGCCAGGAGCACAATGTTATAGCCGCAAATACATTCTTCAAATTACCTAAGCGACGCCTTTATACATGGAAATCGCCAGCTGACAAAGACAACAAAATCGTCAGAAATCAAATTGATTACTTCCTAATAAAACACAGATATCGAAACTCAATTCAGGCAGTAAAGGCATATCCAGGAGCGGACGTATCTTCTGATCATAGTCTTCTTATTGCTAGATTTCAACTTCAACTAAAAAAGACACAAAAAAAGCCGCAATAACAATAAACTTAACATACAGAAACTAAAGTCAGAAGAAACAAAAGAAAATCTGAAACACGAAATCAACACAAATCTAGACAGAAACCCAGGAAATAACTGCAACGTAGAGCAGCAGTGGCAATTCTTCAAAACCTCTATATTGGAGCCAAGTAAGAAACTACTTACAACAACTAAATATAAGAAAGAAGAATGGATGACAGAGGAAATTCTAGAGTTGATGAATGAAAGGAGAAAAAACAAAACCATCAATAAACGCGCTATAAACAGCTTCAAAACCAAATAAGAAGAAAAATTAGGGAGGCTAAAGAGACCTACTTCTCTGAAAAATGTAAAGAAATAGAAGAACTTCAAAACAGATATGACAACTTCAACCTACATAAAAAAGTCGAAAGAACTAGCCGGAGTAGGAAATAGAAGAACCTCAAATATATTGCTCGACAAAAATGGAAATATTATATTGGAAACAGAACAAAAACTACGACGATGGAAAGAGTACATCGAAGAATTATTTCATGACCAGAGAGAAGCTAGTACATCTGTAGATAGCCAAACGGGAGATGTAGGATCCAGAGATAACCAAATCAGAGGTTAGTCAGGCATTAAACTCAATGAAAACCAATAAATCTGCTGGTCCAGATGAATTACCAAGCGAGCTACTAAAGTTGGTCAACGAGAAAAACCTGGACATAATAGTAGAACTATTCAACGCTATCTATACTACGGGAATCATTCCTAGAGAAATGTTGACATCAGCATTTGTGTGTTTGCCAAAGAAGATGAATGCCAAAGAGTGTAGTGACTATCGAACCATAAGCTTAATGTCACATACCTTGAAAATTCTCTTGAAAAATTATCCACGCCAGAATACACTCTAAACTGGAGCTGGATATTAGTGACACTCAATATGGGTTCCGCAATGGTATGGGTACCAGAGAGGCATTATTCTCCTTCAATGTGCTGACACAGAGATGTTTGGATGTTAACCGTCCTCTTTACGTCTGTTTTATAGACTACAATAAAGCGTTTGATAAAGTAAAACATGATCGACTCCTGGAAATTCTAAAAAATAAAAACCTAGATGAAAGAGATTTAAGGCTAATAACACACCTCTATTACAATCAGCGAGCAATAGTAAGAATCGAAAAAGAAACATCTGAAGAAATGGAAATAAAGAGAGGAGTCAGGCAAGGCTGCATTCTATCACTCTCTATTATTTAACGCCTATTCTGAAGAGGTAATTCGAGAAACCCTGGAAGATGAAACAGTCGGCATAAGAGTAAATGGAGTCTTAATTAACAACATCAGATATGCAGATGATACAGTAATAATAGCCGATAGTTTACAAGACCTGGAAAGACTCATGAACAAAATAGTCATGTGTAGTAGGGAGTACGGACTCTCTCTTAATGTCAAAAAGACGAAGTTTATGAAAATTTGTAAAAACAACTATAATACTAACGAAATCTTGATAGTAGAGGGCCAGCAGATCGAAAGAGTAAAAAAGTACACTTACCTAGGAACACTTATAACAGAAAATAATGACTACACGGCAGAAATCAAAGTCAGAATCGAAAAAGCACGTTCTAATTTTATAAAAATGAAAAAGGTCCTATGTGGCAAAGATCTAACATTAGCTCTTAAAGTACGCCTAACAAAATGTTACGTATACAGTGTACTATATTATGGAGTGGAATCATGGACGTTAAATCTAGATACCATGAGACGACTTAACGCCTTTGAGATGTGGACCTATAGAAGAATTATGAGGGTTTCCTGGGTAGATAGAGTTACAAACAATGAAATACTGAGAAGAATAGGCAAAGAGAAGGAAATTGAACTTACAATTAAAGAAAGAAAGCTACAGTATCTCGGACATGTGATGCGGGGCGATAAGTATGGCATCCTGCGACTCATAATGCAAGGAAAAATAGATGGCAGAAGAAGCATCGGAAGAAGACGAATTTCATGGCTGAAGAACCTGAGAGAATGGTTTGGATGCAGCTCAAAACAACTATTTAGAGCTACTGCCTCAAAAATTAAGATAGCTATGATGATTGCCAACCTCCGTAGCGGAGATGGCACCTGAAGAAGAAGAATTATCGTGAGTTTTAATAAATTAGAATAAAGACAATAAATTAGAACTATAAAAAATATAACAGTATGATATAAATATTCAAGGATTAAAAAAAATGCAATATTTAATGTTTTAATTCTTTTTGATAAAATAAATGGTATTGATAATTTCTATTGAAATTATGTGGGTATTTTTTCCCGTGTCTATACCGATAAAGAAACGATTATAAGAAATACTAAAAATTGAGCCACGTTCAGATGGCAGTGTACGGATATAGGATAACAGCGTTGCCAATTCTACTGCCATTGTAAGTTTTGCTACTTTTGTAAAATAAGCAGGGCCAAACTCACGGTAAACTAAGATATGTTTAGGTAAGCTAAAGTTGTTAATAGAAAATTCGTGAATGAAATAAATGGTAATAATTCCAAAAATGCTTTTATACATAATACCGCAGTTAATAGGGAAAAAAATATGAAAAATATTCTACAGGTTTTTTAATGTTCTAAACGGTAGATAAGGGATAACTGATGATAATTCCTTGAAGAATTACAGCCAATTTTGCTTTGTTTATTTTTTAAAGGAAGATGAAGTTTGGAAAAAATCATTTTTTTGCCTATTTTGTTCCTCGTGCATTTTAGGGAAAAATGTTTCAAATAAATGTTGCAGATCTTAAAAAGTTTTTTAATTTTTTAGTTTGTAAATTAAAATATATAAACAAATGACTGAGATAATTGCAAAAAAACCCTAATTGAGGCCCCTAGAACACAAGGGTGTAAGTGCAGTTGCTTATCACTTAGCAACTGATATCTAACAACAGGCACGTACTTTTGGCTTCAAACTTTCTACATTAACAACAATAACACCATCAAAAATTACATGTCATTGAAAACATGCTGAAAACTGAAAAAGTGCTACCTAGGTTTTTAAATTTATATCGAACTTTGAACAAAGATTTTTCAAAACTTTGTTTTTGGCACTTACACCCCTTGTGTTCTAGGGGCCTCAATTGTGCACTAATTTATTAAATGTTCATAACTTTATTTTTTGCATAATGACGTCTAATATAACTACTTGAAATTATGTCGATTAATGAGTTATTTAAGTGTGCTACATTTCAACCAGATCAACTAAATATTTTATTACCTTTACTGAGAAAAGAATACCCCCGAAAAACAATTTTCAATCATCTTCATTTTCATAATCTAGTTCATCTTCAGAGTCATCGTTTAATGAAATTCTAATAGGTTCAATGTCATCTTGAATGTTGTCTACTGTCCAAAAATTATTCTCCAATTTTATAACATGGTTGACGTAATTTTTCCAATGTCCATTGTTCTGTACTTTATCATAACCTTCATAAATCAATGTTTTAACGTCGTTTTGTTTGAAACTTGAATTCTTAGAGGACACGTACCGTTTCACTTCACTCCACACCATTTCTATTGGGTTCAGTTCACAGTGATAAGGCGGAAGTCTTAAGATATGTACATCTACGCGGCATTGTTCGTCACTGTGATTCCTGTATTTTTCACCAATACAATCAATTTTGTATTTGTCATAAATATTTTTAAATACATTAGCAGTTTCCAGAAGTTCATTTTTTAAGTAATCTTCTTCAAAATAAATGTCCTTTTCATAGAGCCACTCCTTAATTTGACGTTTCACCCAATATTGTTTGGGAAAATTTAATTTCCTAGAGTGATAAGATGCATTCTCCAAGATAATGACATTCTTTTTATTTTTTGGGAGATTCGGTATTAACATCTCTTCAAACCATTTTTCAAATAGATCTCCGTCCATCTCTTCATGGTAATCTTCAGCACCTTTTTTGGCAAGAAAAGTGATGTCAGCACCTTCAACAAATCCGTCTTTGTTTCCTGCATGGACTAAAACAAATCTTGGTCCTTTTCCGGTCGGAGTTTTTAAACCTGTGGTAAGTCCATTTACGAAAGCCTGTCGGCTATTTTTTATTGTTGTATCTTGCCATACTTGCCCATTGGTTATTCCAGTATTAACCCATGATTCGTCCATATAAATTATATTGGCTCCTTCGTTCCTCAGTTTCTTTATTTCCCGGAGATAGTGACGCCTCCAAGCGACTATTTTTTGTTTTTCTATTAATATTGAATTTCTACCTTGTTTGCCATATATAAAACCCATGTCGTGCAATAGTCTTCTCAACGTACTCTTGGAAAAAATTCGGAAGATGCTCCATTTGCTTAATTTTTTCTAGTACTACGTCAAGGGTTGGAGGAATATTGTCCATAAAAAAACCGTGCACTACTTGTCTTATTCTAGACCGAGTTGCTTCATCATATCTATTCTCACGACTATTCAAATAACCGGTTCTTTTTTTTTCTTATAGGAGTTACGAGTGGACCATTATTACTTTCACTTCTATATCGGAATATCGTTCGCTCAGAGACTCCAGTCATAGCAGAAACTTCCCGCACTATTGTTGATACACTTTTATCATTATTACTGTTTGATAAATAGTTAAAAACATTTAACACTATTTTTTTGCATTCACTATTTAACAAATTACCGTTTTTGAATTTTATTACACTCGCGGCCATTTTGACACTGACACGACACAAACGTCTGATATCAACTGAAAATTCTTTTAATGACTCTCAAGTATTTACCTGAATTTATAATTGCTGGCATTAGACAATAATTTTGAATTTATAAATAGGTATATTTTTTTAATTCTAAATTATTTTTTAATGTCTGTAACTGTAAATGCAGGTAGAGAAAGTGTGTCATTAAAAGGACATTAAGATCAAAAACGGATTATACAAATAATTATTTCATTTCCACGAATTGTAAACAATTTTGAACAGAAGATATAATTCCGAAAAGACCAGATTTCCGAAATATAACTTTCTGTTTTTAAAATACCAACAGAAAAATTATATAATTAAAAAAATGTAGTATTTTTCCGTTTCACATTCATAAATATTTCCGAAATTATAATTCTTTTATAGGAGCCGGCCCATAACGTACGATTGTAGGTACGAATAAAAACTGACAACAATGTAGTTATTTCTGGCATATAGAAAGTACAGGCCTATCTCTGTAACGCTGCCATCTGAATGTGAATTTATCTATAGAAGCCACGAATGAAGGTGATTTATATAAAAATTGAGCCCTGAGATTTGTTTTTTGTTTATGTTTTGATTTGTTTGATTAATAAAATTTTTTGTTTGATTAATTAATTAAAGTAGTTAAGTCCCATCGTATAAAACGTACTTAGTTTTTCTTCTTCTTTTCCCTTCTTGTATGAAGGCTTTAAAGCATGTTTCTTCTTTAACATTATCCTAATAAATTGTTTAAATTTTCGCACCATCTTTTTCTTGGTCTACTTATACTTCTTTGTCCATTCGGTGATTTATATCGTCTATTCTACTATCCTATCCTTTGCCATTCTACTATGGAACTCGTCTTCTCGGTCTTCGGTGATTAATGCAGCGTCGTCTGCATAATATAGTATTTGGATTTCTGTGTTTCGCATTTTGTAGCCATGATCTTTACGTACTGCTTGTATTATTTCGTCCATTATTATATTAAAGAGAAGTGGGCTTAACGAATCACCCTGTCTGACTCCGCTTTGTACTGGTATAGGTACACTGTATTGATTTATTACTTATATTGAAGTATTATTATCCTAAGTAAGCGTTTAAAATTTAGTTTTATAAAATTTTGCCAATATTTAATTTCACTTATATATTCCATCCTTCAACGAGCCCTAGTGTTAGTTTTAGAATAATAACCGTCAGTTATGGTACACCCGGTTTATTTCTGATTGACTTAACTTAATTTATTTTGATAGTCTTTGTTATAAACCCGTTAGATAGTAAAATATTACTAAGGTACATTTTCTGTATACATGACATAATTAATAACAACATCTTATAATATTAACAGGTTGTTTTTACGAGCTTCATTTATGTAACTACAAATCGACGTCCCACATAATTCTAAGCAGTCACCGTTAGCTCCGTACTATTCGTGTTATATGTTTTAAGAATCTCTTCCAGCTGGTGTCGATTTTTGCATGCTAGAGAAGAGTACAGTTATATTTTATGTTTTTATGTTACAAAGTATGGTTTTGTGTTCGCAAAACAAGGTTTAGAGCCTCGTAACTCGTTTGAAAATTAGTTAATTTCATAAGTAATTTATATTTAAAGGTTATGTAAAAAACTATTAAAAATTACTATATTGCACTATATGATGTGCATAGGTTTGATTATCTAGCAATTCTGACACTACTGTTGATGGTATGGTTATGGTGTCGTTCTTCGTGACTTAAGACAATCTTTATTTCTTCTCTAAATGTTTCCATGTGAATTTCCTAATGTAGCTCTTTGTTGTGCTAAGGAGCGTTGAATGTATTCCTTCATATTTGGCATTCAATTTTTATTTTTTACTATTCTAGTATTACGCTAGGATAACTTATTTGTGACTGAAATTGTTATGGGATAGGATCCCTTCATTAAATTTTATGTGTCTTTTGTTATTAAAAGTATTTATTTTGTATACCGTGTTTTGAAAAAATCTGTAATCTCTTCTAATGACTTTCTCATCATTTTTATTGCAGTAACATCTGTAAATGTGACCAGTCTAACATTTTTCGTAACAGAGTTTTTCGAACATTTAAAATGTTTTCTCTCAATTTTTTTCTTCTTCTTCAAGTGCCATCTTCATTCCGAAGTTTGGCGATCATCAGGACTATACGTTATACATACGTTGCTACAGCTATACCATTCCGGTAGATTCTTTAGCCAAGAGTTTCGTCTTCTTCCTATGGACCTTTTTCCTGCTATTTTCCCTTGCATAATTATTTGAAGCAGTTCATATCTTTCGCCTCTTGTAATGTGTCCCAAGTATTGCAGTTTTCTTTTTTTGATCGTAAATATGACTTCCTTTTCTTTATTCATTCTTCTCAAGACCTCGACATTTGTGACTCTCTCTGGCCGTGATATTCTCAGGATTCTGCGATACATCCACAGTTCAAATGCCTCTAATTTTTTGGTATCAATATTTTTCAACGAACATGACTCCATTCCGTAGAACAGTAAAGAAAGTACGTAACATCTCATCAAGTGAAGTTTCATTTCAAGGCTCAAATCTCTTCCGCAGAACACTCTCTTCATTTTAGTGAATATGGATCTGGCTTTTTCTATTTTTATTTTGATTTCTACTGAGCTATGGTTGTCTTCATTTATAAAAGTGCCCAAATATTCGTATTTGCTAACTCGATCGATAATTTCATTGTGTTAATATAAATTGTGGACATTTTGTGTTGATTTCGATATTACCATAAATTTAGTTTTCTTTTTGTTCAAAGATAGTCCATATTCTTCGCTGCAGTCTGCTATCTTATTCACCAATGTCTGTAGCTCTTCAAGTGTTTCTGCGATCAGAACGGTGTCGTCGGCAAATCTCAGATTGTTTAATCTAACACCATTTATTTTAATACCTACGGATTGCTTACGTCTTCGGAATGGAGATTAAACAGCGTTGGTGACAGTATACACCCTTGTCTCACACCTCGCTTTATTTCAATTTCTTCAGTGATATTATTCTCTACTCTCACTACTGCTTTCTGATTGTAGTACATATTTGCTATTAGTCGGATGTCTCGTTTATCTAAATTCTTTTCTGTCACGAGTCTGATTAGGTGATCATGCCGCACTTTGTCAAAGGCCTTGATGTAATCTATGAAACTCATGAATACATCTTGATTTGTGTCAAGACATCTTTGAGACATAACGTTCAGTGCAAACAATGCCTCTCTTGTTCCGAGTCCATTTCGGAATCCAAACTGGGTATTATTGATGTCCATTTCCAGTTTTCTGTGTACTCTAGAGTGTATAATTTTCAAGAATATTTTCAGTACATGGCTCATCAGACTGATTGTACGGTAATCACTACATTGTTTGGCATTTATCTTTTTGGTATAATAATAAAGGTGGATAAAAGCCATTCTTGTGGTACTTTTCCTGATGTATAAATGCTATTGAAAAGTTCAACTAAAATGTGAATCGAGTCTTTTTCTATTAGTTTAAGGATTTCCGTTGGTATTTCATCTGGACCTGGGGCTTTGCCATTTTTCATTCTTTTTAGTGCGTACATTACTTCCTCTTCCGTTATTTCTGGACTTTCGTCTCCTTGTCTGTTACTTAGCTCAGATTGTTATCTATCATCTGCAAAGAGTTGTTCAACATAGTTTTTTCATGTCTTCAACTGTTCTTCTAGTTATGTTATTATGTTTCCGTTGACATTATACAGGGTAATTGGGCTGCTTGCGTTTTTGTGTACCTGCAAGTTCTTTTACTTTTTTTATGTACATTAAAAATATCATGTTTTGCCTGCAATTGCTCTATTTCCTCACATTGTCTTTTATAAAAATCTTCTTTTGCTATTCTGATTTCTATTTTGATTTCTTTCTGTATTTGTTAGTTTTTTCCTTTCATTATTCTCCGATTGTCCATGAGAAGAAGGATCTTATCAGTCATCCACCTTTGCTTTATTTTTGGTTTTTCTTTAGTCAGAATTTTCTTCGCAGGACTTGTTATCGCCATTTTTACGTTTTGCCATTTTTTATCGATGTTGTTCGTTAGCTGAGATGTTTCTTTTTCGTGAAGTATTTTCAAATTATTATTAATACATTTTTGCAGTTTCTCCTTTACCTCCAGGTTACATAAATGACTGACGTCTATCTGATTTGCTCTTCTTTTCTGCTCCAATCTTTTTAGTTTAATACTCATTTGCGCTATTAGAGGGTTATGGTCTGAAAAATATCTGCGCCTGTGGCCGCAGATGTTTTTTGGTGTAAAGACATCCGTCTTTAACGGATTTTAAGGAGTTTCTCGTTCATCAGTAAAAAATCAATCTAGTTTCGAATTTTTCTTTCGCCATTGTCCTGGGGTGATTTCCACGTATAAAGTCTTCTCTTTGATAAGTTGAAGAATGTATTAGATACAATCTAATAATGTTATTCTCCAGGCAGAATTAAAGTAGTCTGTCATTTCTTTTATCTCGTTCATTTCTTTTACCAAGTTCGTATTCTCCTATATGTTTGCCACTTTTTCCTTTACCAATTTTTGAGTTAAAATCACCTAGAATTACGGTGATGCCTCATGGTTTCGTCGATTTTAATACTTGATTGATTTCTTCGGAGAATTGTTCAATTTCGTCCTCGGATTTATCTTCAGTAGGTGCATAGATCTGTATGATATTTAGTTTACTTGTGTTTATTTGTAGTTGGAGAAATAATGTCTCTTCTTAATCTGTATAAATTCTAGGGGAATCTCTCGCTTGTTTTTCTTCATAGTTCTTACTAAAGTTAAAATGTCGTTCACACAAAATTTTCACAAGCTTATAAGACCAATTATCGAAAGTGATATTACGATTTTTACCAGAAATTGGTGCTATCAGTCTTTGGACAATATCAATAGCTTTATTGATTATTTGGTATGGTCCATCTGGCTGGTTTCCTGGATAAATTTCCATATAAAAAACAAAAAGTACGGGAGTCAACTAGGGCCTGAATTTTTATTTCGTATTTCGTGGGCTTCTTCGGAATATACTGCCGGAATTAGTACCGCACACGAAAAAACTCTAACAATAGTTAAGTCAAGTAACTGTCCTGGTGAGTACCTAAGCTTGTTGACAATTTAAGACAAATTTTTTAAAATTTGCGCTAATAGGAGCCAACTCATCAGACTGTTGCCGTGTCTTGTCGATTGTCTACATTATCGAAACGTAAGCACTGCAATAAAAATCTAAATCTATTGAGTGTCATCACTGAACGAAATATATCGATTCCTGTACCATTTGTTCGCCAAAGGTCTTTTAGATTACAATGACCATTTCTATATACACCCGCTAGGTAGAGAAGACCAAATAATGCCTTTATTTTAACAATATTGGTCCTGCTACAATAGGCTTCATCTTTATAGGCTAACGCTTTTTTATCTATCAATACATTGGTGAAGACCGTGAGACCTTTAACCATTTCTTCATAAAAAAAATAAGCCAGCAATCTAGAAGCGTCTTAACGTTTTTATCATATGGTTTGGATCCTGGTAAGTTCGAAATTATGTCCTCTGCCCTTGTTCTAACTGCTTTATTACTAAATAAAAAGGATATTTTTATCTCATTTTCGCTTATTTTCAGATTTCAATACTTCTAGTTCCTCAATTTCTTTATTTTGTTCACCATCAGACCGATTACTTATGTGATCAATTTCGTTTTCATCGTCGGAGTCCATAATTTCGTACTCATCATCTTCGAGTTCCTGCCAAAGTGCTAATAGTTTGGCTTGTTCTTTTTCGTAATTTATTCTAGAAAAAGTTTATATGTATAACAAATAATGCCACGAATTAAAATTGTCTGAGTTATCTTGCTAATTTAAATTGTGTCTTCGTCACTTCGACGATCTCACTTTGACGATCAACTTATAACTGAAATTGGTTCAGAATATCCAACGGCAACATGTTTTAGAAAGCTATTAGGCAACCAATAAAACATCCGTGTGTTAACAATAGAATTATGCCAGTTCTAAGTGTGTTGGGGGTAGCATTAGACCCATCGAGCTAAAAGACAAAAGAGGGAATCTAATCGTTATGAAAAGGAGACCAAAAAGTGGCCTCTGATGGCGGACATTTCCGGAAATGCGAATGCGCCAAATTTAACTTTTCCGACACTTATTAACAGCAGCTATAAAATAGTTTTCAGAATGTGTCTTAGACGAGAAAGTTTTAATTAAATATTAACGATACAAGTCTAACTTCAATATAAATTAGATTTCATGTGACAGTAGGGACAAACAATAACATAACCCAACTAAATTTGATTTCTTAAATAAGGAAAGACCTTTCCTTGTGTAATTTGGCCTCTTAAGATGGCACTTCCCGTCTAACAATATTTTTGTACCTACTACCTTTAAATTCCCTCTTTTGTCTTTTAGCTCGATGATTAGACCCCACCTTGGTGACGCCGGGTTAATGAATGAATAAATATAAAATAAAGCAATCATGTAGATTATGTATCATAACGTTTTCCAAAGGTTCTAATGTAAAGTTCAGTCAAGTTCTATTTGCCTTAGCAGATTTTCTTTTTCTAAATGTATGGTATGTTTTTTAACTATCTCCATTTCTCATGCTGTTATTTTAACTTCTAACCCCAACTATTTTTCTTCGAAGAGCCTTTGCATACATGGACGTAGTTAAGCAGAAAACGTCCAACCCAAAAAAAGTGATTGTTGGGGAAATTGAGTTTAAAAGATTTTAGTGTGCCCTAGCTAAACTATGCATAATTTATTCGCCTGGCAATGATTTTAAGATAATGATATTCATCTCGTAGGCACCTCGTTTGTAATTTCTTTTAAATGTAAGTTTCAATGAAGTTATTTTGAAAATTTTAGGTTGGACGTTTTTAACAAAAAACAAAAATCCGAAAAAAATTTCGATAAAACATACTTATGTGGGTTGGAATCTTTCAGATAAATAAATAATGTCATATTTTTATAAAAATTTTAATGATCCAAAGAAACAAAATTACAATGATTTTCTTATGTAAATGTAAATTTAAAAAAAGTTTTAATTATTGTGGGTATCTACCTCAAAATCTAGAACTGGAACATTAAATCCATCAACGTCTTCGACTACATTAGCACTTGTAAAATTTTCATAAAACGGTTTAGCGTCTGAAGGAATTAGATGTAAATAGCTTTTAATATCGTTAATTTTATCCTCTGACAGGGGTTTACCATTGGGCCAGAGTTGCATAAGCAGCGCCGAAAAGCTCTCTGTATTTAATCGTCCTCGTCGCTCAATATCCAAACATACACTTTCATCGCCAAAATAACTAGGTTTCATAAAGATGTGGTAAGGATTTTCTTTTGTTAATATAATTTGTTTTGTCTCCAACCAATTTATTTTTTCTTTATTGGTGCCAACTTTTCTGTTTATTGTGGCCTTCTCGAGCTGGTGGGTACTCAAAAACCATTCCTTTTTCATTTGTGTAGCTGTTATTGGAGACTTTTTACGACATGAATTTATTATATTTATATAGTCTAAAGGTGTATATATTCGTTCTTGACGTTTGAGTTGACATTCTATATCCCCAAATCTTTATCATTTGGTAGAAAACTATGGCCGGAAATCAGGAATTTAAATGTTATAGTTTTTATATTATGGCTGGTTTGAAGAAGACTGGCCATGAGGAGTGTTATTTTAATATTACGGTTCTGGCCTCCACAAGAATCAGACCACAATATAAGATGTTCAACAGTACTTTCTATGTTTTCTAAATATTTTTACAATACAGGAACCAACCTCCTGAGCTCCTCTTCCAGCAGTTCCTTCAAGCCATACATAGGAATAACTCTTATTACGTTTGCCTGAAAATACACCGAGATTATACAAGCAAACTTGCCTCTTATAATATATTACATTGGTTGGAATTTTGGGTAAAGGTAGAGTTTTTTGAAGATCGTATGTTAAACACTCTACATTATCCTCATCTTTAGCTCGTTTTAAATCTGCCTTTAATGTTTCTCGTGATTTTTGGGCCAAATCCTGATGAGTGTCGAGTTCAATTTGTAAAAAGTTGCTTTTTATGATCATCCGTTTCATTTTCTAGTTTTATTTTAAATGAATCACATACCTGGCATGTGTCCTTCTTGGGAACATTAAATCTCAAATTAAATTTTTCGTAAAAAATCCTCTTATAAATACCAAATTTCACAGGGTTTTGAACTTCAGATTTGTATAGATCATAAATCTTTAATAATGAGAGATGTGCCGGTAAAAATAATGCAGACGTGTTTTCACGACAGTAGTGCGATATGTACTTAGGCAGTTTATTGATCTGGTTGATTATTTCCTGAATTTTATTTTCAGGGACTTTGTTTAAACCACCTTGTTTTCTACCTCTTTGATCAAGAATTGGAGCACGATTGTTTACCTTTCTCAGAGCTGTTGTTACTCTTGACGGAGTTATTCTAAGACTATTGATAAACATTTGCCTACAAATACGCTGATTAAGTAAGGAATATGTCTGGAATACAGACGTCTTTCAGTGTTTCTTCCATACATTCTTTTTTTCGGCATTTCGTGGATATTATTGGCAATAAAGATAGTTTGGGCATTATAAGACCCAAGACTCCAAAAACGATCAAATTCTTGTTTTCGTGACTCTGTAGAAATCAACTCAGAACATTTCATCGGGCAGTTACAATTGTAGTCATATTGAAATTCTTTAGCAGCTTTCAATTTTCCTTTGTAGTCAATGTAAGATTCATTTTTGTTCCTATTAATCTTTGATGTTGCTCGCGTCATTGCAAATTTCTTTTTTCTACCCTTCTTTGGACGACCTGATGTACTGGCTAAAAATGGATTATCATCACAACTTTCATTGTTATCGGAACTCTCTTCATGTGACGATGGTATAAACATATCAGAGGAACCGCTACTAAAGACATCACTTATTGACATATTCTGTAAGAATAAAAAGGTAGGTATTATTAGATAATATTTTAAATAAAAATTTCAAAAAATTATAGAAAGCGTCTATTTTAATTAAAGAAGTTAACTTTTAATCAATTACCAGGTACCAAAAAATAAAACAAATTCAATTCATTCAAATTAATCTTTTTCATAAAGTTTACTATAGGTACTCATCGAAAAAATAATTTTCATATGCTTTACATTATTGTATAATTACTTTAATCAATAATAATTGATGATCATAATAATAGGTATCAATTTAACATTGGTATAATAAGATTAATACATATGTGTTTACAAAATTGTGTGTACCTAAGGAAGTTGTATTTTTTCTTTTAGATTGTAACAATAGGTACATCAAAGTTTAGTTTTCATTAAATAGAAATAATATAGCGAATAGCATTATAAAGCATTTTACTAAACAGTATAGGTACAAAGATTTAATACCTTACATCATAATCATCAACAGAATCTATGTAGAAGCTGATTCAAAACATCCAGTTTTCTCGTTTAAAACCATTTCACGAATACGACTATTGGATGACGATGGTTCGCTGTGACGGTAGAATTCTGTCACATTGGTATCATCCATATTCTACAATATATTTAAATTATGTAATGATGTATAAAATGCATTTATTTTAAAAATTTAGTAAACAACATAAACTTTTAGAAGCCGTGTCTTATAAACTGATTATTTTTCGTGATTTTCGGCCAGATTAAAGAAATACCACAAAAACTCTATTTTCTTCTATTTTCTTTATTTTTTTTTTAAGATTTAGTAACAAAATAAATTGAAACGTCGTAAAAAAAAAAGAGAGTTTTGTGTTATTTCTTCAATCTGGCCGAAAACCACGAAAAAATAATCAGTAAACAACATATAGTTATTTTTTAATAAAAATTTCCGACTTACCTCAACATTGGTAATATTTGAATCAAATTCCACGCTAGACATTACACTATTTGTTTGGTTTTCCATAAGTTTTGCTAGCTCACACATGTATTTGCTTCTTTTCGACATAATTATTATTAAATAAGTATTTTTTAAACCCGAACAGTCAGAAAAATCAGACCACAACTGAATAAAAAGAAATGTTTATCAATACATAGGCACATTTACTTAAAACTAAAGGAAAGTGATGTACTATGCTTAAGATGAGTACCTATAATAAATTAATTTTTATCGACCAAGTTCCAGGGTTTATACGCACAAGGCACGTTTTAAACATTAATAGGGCACATTCCCGTAATAAAATTTTATTATCGACCGAAATCGAAGATTCAAACTACTTTTAACATATTAATGAAATAGTAAACGTAAAAATGATACCAAGTGGTTTGGACGATTTCTGATTATACTCTTATTTTTAACAAGTATACCGAAATTTATAAGTAGAAAACATCCAATTCACTTGGATGTTTTTAACACAAAAAAATGCACAGTAGTTTTGTTATCGCATGGAGCGTTAAAGTGATACCAACCCACTTAGCCTGTTTTAACCACTCTTTTAACACGATTACTTAGATCGACATACATTTTTTAGAAAAAATTCAACCCACTTGGATTTTTTATTATCAATGAAAATCTCAGTTAACCTAGTTTGTGGGTTAGAACTTTGACGATTATTAAAAGAGTATGTAATGTTTTCACTTGGACGGTTTCTGCATATTATAAAGCAAGAAATTATATGCTCGCTGGTGTAAAGAACTCATTTTTAACAATTTGTGGGTTGGACGTTTTCTGCTTAACTACGTCCACATATAAAAAGTATCAAAGCAAAAAGTGTTTAAACACTATAACACTAGTGTTTGAAAGTATCAACAGAATCAATATTACCCTTTTTTAGTCGTTTAAAATGTAGTTTATGAATAACACAAATTTATTTAACTTTCGCCGGAAATGGCGATCACAAATTTCAGCGATATCGCAATGAAAGGAACGTTAATTTCAGTATTATCTCTATATATTCCGCTTTTTCCCAGCACTAATTAAGTCGTTAAGGGAAGCCTCATGCAATATTAATTAGAAAATTAAATCGAGATACTAGTTTCTCAACGGTCTGCCTTAAATCCACACTCGTCCACATAAATTTTTGCTTTTGCATTTTTTTTGCAACCTCCACTTGTGTCGTTAATGTGAATATATAGGTAACTGAGTAATTGATACATGGTAGTAGACAATTCCTTACTTGGAGGACAAAGGGAATATAAATGCAATAAAAGAAATGTAAACTATTGGGAACGCCTTATATACATTATTTTTCATGCAGCTGCCGACACATTAAAAAATATTCCCTTGATTGTATATATCATTAAATATTGCATAATAGGATATGCAGCTACACTTCATCTAATTTATATATCGATGCATGTCATCGGCGTCATAGCCCGTGACGTCACATGATACCAACACCAAATATTTAGGTGGTAGGTGTATTCTTTTTCAGAATCACTTTGCTGAATACACGCATTACAGCCACTAGACATATTTTATTATACAGGATGTTTCAAAAAAGGTAACCCCGTCTCTAGAGTAAATAAAAAACTGACAAATAATTGGGGTTTGCTTAATAAAAAATTTTTGTAACGCCATCCGTTTTCAAGATACAAGGCGTTGAAGAAAAAAAAATTACGCATTTTTTACAATTTCGCCGAAACTACTGGCAACATTGTAATGAAATTTTATACGAATATGTTTTGGAAGCTGATACATCCCATGAATTTGTTTTTATATTCTGATTTTATATCTGATTCTCATAGAGGGCGCTAGTTACAATAGTCCGAAAATATAATTGGTGATTATCAAAATGGATTTAGACCAAATAGTGCCACTACAGATAACATATTCATACTAAGAACGATACAAGAAAAAGCTTATGAATGCGACATAGACCTATATAATATGTATATAGACTTTAAACAAGCTTTAGATAGTGTGAAAAGAGACAGAATGCTGGAAGACCTTTGTAATCTAGGTATACCTAAGAAATATATCAGCCTCATAAAAATGACGTTGCAGGGTTCAAAAGCCGCAGTCAGAGTAGATGAAGAACTGACTTCCCTATTTAACGTCAACGTGGGAGTAAGACAGGGAGATGCCATATCAACCATGCTATTCAACCTAGTTCTTGAGGCAGTCATCAGAAAAACCAATATAACCGGCCATATAAACACCAAATCAGTACAAATTACTGCATATGCAGACGATGTAGCCATCATTAGTACGAATAAGCCACGACTAATGGAAGGGTTCAAACAAATTAATCCTGAAGCAAGAAAAAGAGGTCTCAAAATAAACGAAGCAAAAACCGAGTATATGACAGTCAAAAGAATAACTGACAATGAAAATAATATCACAATAGACAACTATGCTATCGAACGAGTGGATGCCTTTACATATCTCGGCACAACAATCAATCAGAAGAACTCCGTAAGTAGCGAAATTAATGCACGTATTTCCAGCGGGAATCGTACATACTATGCTAATAAAAGATTGATGACATCGAAATTATTAGACAAAAGAACCAAAATGACTATCTATAGAACACTGATTAGACCCGTAGTAACCTATGGATGTGAAACTTGGGTAATGACGAAAAAAGATGAAGATCAACTCAGGACATTCAAGAGAAAAATACTGAGGAAAGTATATGGCCCGGTACAAGAGGAAGATGGCACATGGAGAATCAGGTGAAACGACGAGGTTAATGAGTTAAATGAAGGTTATGACATTGTAAGATTTGTGAAAAGTCAAAGACTGTCATGGCTGGGACATGTGCAGAGACAAAACGATGCAAAAACAACAAAGAAAATGTTACAACGGAAACCCATAGGAAGGCAAAAAAAAGAAGGCCCAGAATGAGATAGTTGGATGACGTCGAAGACGATCGGAAAACAATGAACATAAGACAATGGAGAAGAAGGGCACAAGAGAGACCTGAATGGAAGGACATAGCCAGACAGGCAAAGACCCATCCAGGGTTATGATGCCAAAAGAAGAAGAAGAATAATGTGCACATAATGGATAGAAGCAAAAAATAATTACAGTTTTGCATATGACATTAAGTGTTTTAGATACTTTTAGAAAAATACTTTTAGAAAATCACCAGGAGAGGACAGAATACCGTACCAACTCCAAGTACGGAGGACCAGATCTGACCAAACAACTATTAAAACTAATCCGAAAAATAATAGAACAAAACAGATATTTAATGGAAATTAAATATCTTATAAATTTGACTGGAAAAATAAAATTGATAGATAAAGAAATCAAGAAACTAGAACATGTAAATCGAATACCTTGACTAGAAAAAATTGGGGAGAAATAGTGGGGCTAACACGATTATTTAATGAGGAAAAGAAGAAACAAGGAAACACAGTACATAGAATAAACCATTTTGGACAAAAAAGGAAAAGAGACAATTAACGCAATGGCAGCAATGGGTCAGAGCGAAAAAACTGAAATGGAGTGACACGAAGAAGAATATGATGTTGTTACTTTCATCCAAAAATTCTCCATACTGAACGTAATACCCTGTGAAACTTTTTAGAACTTTTTATACAGGTTGGAATATAGGAAAAATCTATTTTGGTAGCATTTCTGTAAATTCACACCGAAAGTTACAGAAATTTTAAACGTGACGCGAATAACTTGACTGACTAAACGGATTCTCTCTCTCTCTATATTTTTCGCTGGCAATTTAAATCTATTTCCGGCTACTCAGCACTTATCTACTTAGAACCGATGCATCTGAAAAATACCATTAGTCCACTTGAGTGCACGGTAAAAAAAGAAGAAAAAATATAAAACGATGACATTAACCGATTAGCACATCGTGTACGCTGATGTCTAAATGGTTTGATTTGTAAGAGAGGGTTGGCGTCATAGACGTACATTCACAGAGACAGTCTTATTAAAATTAGAAAATAATTCTTTAGTACATACAAACAATATAAAGGACACAAGAAAAAAAAAGAATAGTGGATGTTTTACTGAAAAATATGTCAAAAAATTTGTCATTTTACTACGGAAACATATGTCAAAAATATTCAGAATTGTTTATTTATTAAGGATTTTTCCGATGCACAAATGATATCCATAGTCAAAAATCTGTTTAAAAATAATCAATCACTCAAAAATACCGTCCTTTGACATAAGCCTGTTGAACTTCAAATTATACGCCAATTATGCGCAAAATTGTCTGAACGGCAACTTGTTCTTTCAAGTGACAAACACGTTTTTCATTCAGTCAAAAGTCATGGTTTCCAACCTTCATGGTTTCTTCTAATCTCTTCAAAGGCTCCCCATTTTTCGTCCATTGTCCCCTATCCAAGAATACTTGCATCCATCTCCGGTCCAGAGGAGATGGGTGCAATTTGATAGTGTTATATGCACTCTTTGCCCTTTCACTGTTCGCTGAATAGTATTTATCTTTCTTATCTCCTCACCGTCCATGTTTGTAAGTTGTGTGTAAGAACCGGTGGTACCTGATACCAAATGCTTCTTCAAATTTAACGAATATTATATAGAAGAATATGTAATATTCGTTTGCGCTGTCAATTAGTTATTTTATATTTAAAAAATGATTACTTTCCTGATTCTAGTTTGCTTCATTGCCTTGTCGTTATCTAGTTTTGATGATGTATTTATAGATATTTTATTTAGCACTTTATTTGGCAACTTCTAGAAAGCATCGTTCAAATGATTACCAATGCTGAGGTACTACGACATCTAAATAAGGAATTAGAAATTATGAACAGTATAAAAAGAAGAAAACTAGAGTATTTATATGAATATGAAATATGAAATATCATAGTTAACCCTACAAGGGAAGATCGAAGGTAGGAGAGGAGCCGGCCGCAAACAATTACCCTGGTTAAGGAATATTAAAGAATGGGCAGGAATACACAATACAGGCGAGTTGTGTCACGCCGCCAAGAACAGAATTCTAGTAATGAGATAGTCGCCTACACACTTTGGTGTATGGCATGTTAAGAAGAAGAAGAACCAGAGGAGAAAAATATGAGCTGCTGAGAATTATTATGCAAGAAAGGATCCGAGGAAGAAGAAGCATAGGAAGAAGACGCATCTCCTGGCTGAGGAATCTTAGAGAATGGTTTAACTGTAGTTCACTATAACTTTTCAGAGCAGCAGCCAACAAAGTGACCATAGCCGTTATGATATCCAACCTCCGATAGGAGATGGAACTTTAAGAAGAAGAAGAAAACATCTAGTGGTGTTGAAATTCTTTTGATTTCTTATGTCCCCTTTTTTAAATATGTGTCATCGCTTACATAAATTCTGATCATGTACCAGTTGTAGGTAATTACAAAGTCAGAATGAAGAAGGTTTAGAAAACTGAAAGATCCCAATGTTGGACTGAAAGTGAGTGAAAATTGTAATACAAAAGTACCAAAATGCCCAAATGTAAGAACTACAAAGGAAAGTCGGACTATCATACAAGAAATACTAAGAGAAATAAAAGAACAACACCTGAAAAAAGATACAGAGAAACAGAAATCGTGGATGACCGATGAAATACTTGAACTTATGGATCAGAGAAAAAAAAACCAAAAAAAATCTCCAAGAATATAAGAGAATACACACCATCGGTAGAAGAAAGATAAGAGATGTAAAAGAGAAACAAAAAAAACAATGTCAAGAAATAGAGAAGCATCAGAGTCGATATGATAACTTTAATGTCCATCGAAAGGTGAAGGAAAGGTGAATGATGAAAGCAATCCTGCTATAACCAAAGAAGGTAAAAAAAGTATGCGAAGAATACTTGGAGAAACTCCAGGACTTTAGAACAATACAAGCAATATATAGCAATATATTTAGAACAATACTACCAGAGAAATAGCGGCAGATGTCAGACAAATGAAGGTTGGAAAGGCACCGAGCCATGATAAAATTCCTGCAGAACTGCTAAAGCTGTTAGATGCAGAACAAATAAAAATAATAACTAAAATATTTAATACAATGAACAAGGCAGGAATAACACCAGTAGACTGGCTCAAATTGAAGTTCATGCTATTGCCCAAAAACCAGGAACAAAAGTTTGTAAAGACTATAGGACCATAAGCCTAATGAGCCATCTGACGAAGTTGTTTTTAAAAGTCATTTGCAAAAGAATTTACCGGAAATGTGGATAACAAAGAAGACTTTCGATAGAGTCAGGTATAAACAAATGATAAACGTGCTGAAGAGGACAGGAATTGACGTAAGAGACCTAAAAATAATAACTAACCTGTATTTTTAATCATTAGCGCTGCTCCAAATAGATGGAAAATAAACAGATCAGATCAAAATCTTTCGCGCAGCAGTTTCCAAAACCATAGTTGTCATTTGGATCGCCAACCTTCGAATGGAGACAGCGCCTTAAGAAGAGAAGAAGTTGGTTCATCTCGAGAGACCCGAGCAATAAGTACTATTAACCAGAAGTCGAGATGATCACATCTCCATCTGGCGCCTAAGATGCTACTTTTCCTCACGTTGGTATCAAGTCGAGCCTTTCTGCATCGCGACGTTGGCCGCTAACCATACATGCTGCCATAGCTATAAGCAAATTAACACATTTCAACAAATGGTAAGTGAGCTTCTTTACGAATTGATAACATTTATAAGCTACGCCAAGTGTTTTATTATTTTGCTTCTATTGTTCTTTGCTTTATTTCCTCATTACTTCTATCAAATCTTGTTACTATACAGCATCTTCATAGGTATTTCCTATCTGTTGCTACTATCTTACTGCCGTTTTTCTTGTTTTTAACCCAATTTTCAGCCCCATATGTTATAATACTGTAGTATATTTATATAGTTCTAATTTATTTGTCTTTATTCTAATTTATTGTCTATATTCTAATTTATTAAAACTCACGATAACTAATTACTAATTTATTAATTAACTTTACAACTATTTATGTTACGTTTCGTTGCAATTAAATCGCGTTTCCCGATCTTCTTATGACTAACTCCTTACATAAAATTTCTATGTATTTTTATCCAAATACCGTTATCTAGAAGCGGGAAGTCACTTTCCGGAATAAACCCGATTGCCATGCGGTGAGACTGGGTTTTTTATAGCAGCCTCGAAAGTTCGACTCGTCGGAGAATGAAGGGTGACCCATTGATGCGTCAGGTAGATTTAGATCGTCAAATCTAGAACATAATATTAAGTAAACAACACAATTACAGGTTTTATTTTAATATGACTCATTTTGTAACAATACTTCGAAATAATGTTTTATAAATCTGTGTTTGTATCTTCATATTTAGGTGTCTATCCCACCATACTGAGTTAAGTTGTCGGATTGCTGTTCTTGTTTGCCCTGATATTTGCTTAATTTCTTTCTCTGTTGTTGCTTTTTTCGTGATTATAAACCCCAAGTATTTGAATTTAACCTGTCCTTTGATTGTTACGTTTTCGTTATTCTGTAGATCTTCTACGTCTTCTTCACTTGTAGATGGGTACTCTGTTTTCGCGAACTTAATATCTAAGCCAGTCTTGGTATATTTTTTTTGTAGTTTCTTCATCCTGTAACTGAGGTCTTCTTGATCTTGTGCAATCACTACTTAATCGTCTGCAAATTTTACTGTATATAGGTATTCGTTTCGTACTGGTACGAAGGTATGTAGTCAAGACTTTCTCTAAGTAGGTATATTTTGAATAGGATTGGAGATATGGAACAACCCTGCAGGAGCCCTTTTGTTGTGGTAAATTATTCTATGATTCTTGTTTCCATTTTAATGGTCACTTTATTTTCTTTATAAAGAGCTTTTGTATCTTCTATGACCTTGGTACAGAGTCATACGCCTTTCTCAGGTTCACAAACGCCAAATTTATATCCATATTTTTGTTTTTTCTTTTCCGACAATTGTTCTAGTGTGTATATGTGGTCTATGGTCTATGGTGTGATCAGGCAGGCCGTGTCAGTACTTTCCATGACTCCGAAGTTCTTGTATCTCCTATTAGTCCAGGCTGTGAGGCCGCTCCCGTTGGGAAAAATGTTTCTGATTTGGTTTCTTCGCGGATTCCGGTTCAGAAATGTCCCCTTTAAACAAATCTGAAGGGTGCCGGGCGAAATTTTTAGGCAGAAATTGTTTTGAACAATTTTTTAAACAAAGTCCAAAAATAATTTTTTTTAATCTGAAAAACGTTTTTTTTAGATTTTTTGGGCTATTTTAAACAAAAAAAAGTCTCTTGTCATTTTTTCCCTAAAATTGATAGTTTTTCGAGTTACAAGCGATTTAAAGTCTGAAAAAACCCGAATATACGCATTTTTGAGGCTTGAAAGCACATCTTCTTCTTCTTCCTATGCCGTCCTAATAAAGGAGGTTGGTGACCACATTTTTAAAAGCTTTCTCTGTCTTTTGCAACGTGGAATAATTCGTCTACAGTCATGTTTGTCCAGTCTCGAATATTTCGCAGCTATGACTTCCTCTTTCTAAATATTCCCTTTTTGCCATCGACTCTACCCTGCATGATGACCTGCATGATGAAGACTATATTTATTATTTCTTAGTATGTGTCAAGGTATGCAGTCTTGCGTACTTTTATCGTTCTCAACAATTTTTTGACTCGACCCATTCTTCTCAGCACTAAAACTGAAAACACATATGTAAATTATTATTTTTGAGGTTACCAAGTGTCTAAATTAAAGTTTAAACATTCAACTTCAAGATTGTGAAGAGTAATCGGGGCTTATTTAATTTAGACCGTTGTTTTTTAATTGTTTAAGTATGTGAGTACACTCGATTATTCAGCCGCCGCGGCGCCGCGCGCTACGTGCGCCTCTATCGTACTTATTGCATAGTTTACATATACTTACAAATAATTATTATTTATTGAGTACATATTTATTTATATCAATTGAGTTATAATATAAATTTCGTCTAAGTCTAATAATAGTTACATAAAATAATTGTACAAAAGATTTTTAAATAACACACTAATATCACTCAGTAAAAGTATCTTTGTTTTCACAAAAATCTAAATCACATCCACATAATGGTACACAGTTGACATGATTTTTCTTGCAGTTGCAAGCATTAGATTTGCAAGTCTTTTTGCATTTGCACGGTTTCCCAACCCACCCTATAAGACATATAATATCCATATTGTGTAAAAATCGAGAGTTTGATAGCGGGAATATATGGCATTTCGCCAATATGTTTTAGCGAAAGCTCTTAACAAGTGTTGGTAAAGTGCGTCAGAGGTACAAGGTATATTGGCTAGATTAAATTAAATTTTTCAGTCACACTGTCTTTTCGTCGAAGAGCAGCATTTTGTATTGTTATGTAAAAATCTACTTTAGGTTTAACTTAAACTTAATATTGTTGATGTTATTACAAAAAATACAAACTAAATTTTCTTCGGTAAGTTTTCATTTAAGAAGAGGTACGGAAAAAAGGACATTTTAAATCCATTCACAATTTTTTTAATAACACATTAATAATATAATACCCTTTTAATGGGCATTAAACAATAGTCTTCCTAATTATAGTTTAAGTGATAACAAATCAAGTATGAGCGCGCGATTGTTAAACAGGTAGAACTTGCATTTTTGCGATAGTATATTGTTTTAAACACCGCGCAATTTAAAATTAAGTTTACTAATATTAATATTTACTGCATTGTATTATTTAAATAATAATTTAAAAATATGATTTACAATTGATATAAATAAATAATATACTCAATAAATAATAATTATATTGTTCAAATTTGGAAGAAAAAAAAACTATATACGGTTATTACATTGCGATGATTGATTTATTTAATTAACCAATGACAATAATTAATACCTACATAAATAAATTATGGAAAAAACTATGTTAATAAACTTCAAGGATTTGTTCGGTTTTTTTTTGTGTAAGTGTAAGTAATTTAACAATTAAAAAACAACGGTCTAAATTAAAATAAGCCCTGATTACTCTTCACAATCTTGAAGTTGAATGTTTAAACTTCAATTTAGACACTTGGTAACCTCAAAAATAATAATTTACATATGTGTTTTCAAGCCTCAAAAATGCGTATTTTCGCGTTTTTCAGACTTTAAATCGCTTATAACTCGAAAACTATCAACTTTCGAGAAAAACGACAAGAGACTTTTTTTGTTTAAAATGACCCAAAAAATCTAAAAAACGTTTTCTAGATTAAAAAAAATATTTTTGGAATTTGTTTAAAAAAAATTGTTTAAACAATTTCTGCCCAAAAATTTCACCCGGCACCTTCAGATTTGTTTAAAGGGGACATTTTGAACCGGAATCCGCGAAGAAACCGAATCAGAAACATTTTCTCAACGGGAGCGGCCTCACAGCCTGGATATAATATGTATGTTTCAATATTTAAGCAGGTTCTT
This sequence comes from Diabrotica balteata, assembly GCA_918026665.1. Classification (NCBI taxonomy): domain Eukaryota; kingdom Metazoa; phylum Arthropoda; class Insecta; order Coleoptera; family Chrysomelidae; genus Diabrotica; species Diabrotica balteata. The sequence continues at coordinate 177,414,689 of OU898278.1, read as the reverse complement.
TCCCATTCTTCACTATTTTATTGTGCTATTTGTTTTTTCACTTCTCTATCTTTTTTTATATTCTTTATAAACTTCGGAGCTCTACTTTCTTATTTACAATGATAACTTATTTTATTTCCGAATTTATTACTTCAATAAATTAACCAGAAGTCCTACTTTATCAGTTATATACCACCAATATACAAAAATATTATACCGACCAGTAGAATAGGAAAGAAAATAAAACATTACAAAAAGGACCAAATAGTTTAAGTGATAAGCTAATTAAAAATTATTAATACTGAATTTTTTTAAGGATCCATTTTTCTATACCCCTTTCTGTTACGCCCTTCGAGCGCACCCTTAATTCTAAATCAAAGGCTATTACCGTAATGACGGAGTCGTGTTTTCAAAACACCACAAATCACTTTATGTGCTCCCCTTTCTGGTATTTTTTGTCGATTCTGTTAAAATTAGGTTCGTTTTGTTTTTTAAATTAATGATTCTGTACCACGGCAGCTGAATAGGTATCCTAATAAAAAATGTTCTATGTGAGTTATAGACAAGAGGGGAATACCATGAAAATCGTAGATACATTGTGAACAAAAGTATTAAAACTTTTAATATTTCATACAAAAAAATTCATTAAAAAACACATACTAAATTAATTTTTGTTGATATTGAGATTTTATGTGCAAAGCCTACAGTGTATTTTTATGTATGAGAGAGTAATAAAACAATAAATTATGTATGCAAATCCCTAAACTGTTGATACGGGTGACTCAATGAAAAACAGATATTTGTCAACAAGTTTACAGAAGTATATAGGAAAACAATTTTAAATTGAGTATGACCACCAGGTATAAAGGTTGGAGCAGAATAGAATACAATAGTTGTGAGGGTTACTAATCCCTAAATAAGGTTGCCAGTGTCGGAGTGATGGAGGTTAACAGGTACTAATGAATTTGCAAGAAATGTAAGATGTTTATTTTATTGGTTATATATAACCAATAAAAGTTTAATAAGTACCTACCTATTTGCAAAATAAAGTTTAATTCTTTAGATAAAATAAAACGTTTTATTTTATCTGAAATGAGTGCATTCCACGAAGTAAGGGTTTCAACAATCAAACATTTAATTCTTTAATTCCAGGAATCTACGACAGTAATTGACTAGATAATTACCTTCTAAACTTATTCCACAGAAAATGTGATAGTGGGTTTTTCCATTTTGTAGGAAGGTCCAAGTGGCGTATTCAAAATTCTTAACAGTTCACTAAAAGTAGGTACTTCAGTTGCAAGGTGCAGTTTATTGTGTATACTAGTGTTATGGAAAATTTGGAAGTGCCGTGTAAACGCCGAAAAATTGGTCCTTTAACAGTTAATGAAAAAACATTAATATTTAATTGTTTTAAATCATTTACAGACAAACGTTTATGTGAAAGTGTTGATGAGACCGTTGAGTTAGTTAGCAGTACACTTGGTGTTGGGAAATCTACGATTTACAGAGTTATTAAAGAAGAGAAATGTGGTAGTTTTCAAATGCCACGTAATGCTCCAGGGAAACCAAAATTTCAAATAGAATATCATTTTAAAGAAGGACTTCGACGGAAAGTGCATGAATTCTTCTTTAGACAAGAATTTCCAACATTGGATAAAGTTCTTGTCTCAGTTCGAGATGATAAGGATTACCCAGAAATGAGTCGAAGTACGTTATGGAAACTTTTAAAAGAAATAGGCTTCCGCTGGAAAAAGAATCCCAGAAAGTCTATTTTATTAGAAAGAAGCGATATTGTCATATGGAGAAGACATTTTCTAAGACCATAAGGAAATGAGAAACAAAAAGAAAATATTTTATCTTGATGAAACATGGATCAACGAGGGTCATACACCAAATAAATTTTGGCAGGATGAAACTGTTACAAGTCAAAGGCACGCTTTTGTAAATAACTTATCTACTGGTTTAAACCCACCATCAGGAAAGGGACGCAGGCTGATAATAGTACACATTGGCAGTTCAGACGGTTTTGTTGAAGGTGGTTTATTAACTTTTGAATCAACTCGTACCGGTGACTACCATGAAGACATGAACGCTGATGTCTTTCAAGAATGGTTCGAACAAATGATAGATCTTCTTCCTAAGAACTGTGTAATAGTAATGGATAATGCAAGTTATCACTCCAGACTTATAGAAGGACTGCCCACAACCAAGTGGTTAAAAAAAGACTTGCAGAATTGGCTGAGTTCAAAAAATATTACGTACCATCCGGATCTATAAGAAAGGAACTTTATTCGTTGTGTGCCCTTCATAAAGAAAAATTTAAAAAATACGAAATTGATGAAATTGCCAAAAATCGTGGAATGACAGTACTTAGATCCCCACCATATCATTGTGAATTAAACCCGATTGAACTGGTATGGGCACAGATAAAGAGTGAAGTTTCAAGAAAAAATACCACTTTTAAAATTCATGATGTTAAACAGTTGTTTTTGGAGGCCGTAAATAATGTAAAACCTGAAAACTGGGAAAAGGCAGTAAATCACACTATTAAAGAAGAGGAAAAAATGTGGAAGCTGGACAATATTACTGATAAAATGATCGAGCCAGTTATTATAAATTTTGGTTCTGAAAGTTCATCTTCTGAATCTGATTTGGATTTGTAACAAGTAGCTGTAAGTTTTATATTAATATTTTTATTCATCTATTTAACATACCTTAGACGGTTTTAAAAACTCTTTTTCTCTTTTGTAATTTTTAAAAATTAAAAAAAATGTGAATTTTTTAAAACCCTTTTTAATGTAGGCCAGTCAGTTCTAATATAGTGTGTGATAAAAGAGGTCACTTTTGTTTACATACACATAACACTTTATAACACTGAAATAATTCATTTATTTTTTACAATTATTCAAAGTAATTTTTCAATTAATCTTGAGCACGCCCATGGAGTGGTCGAAGGTACCAGTTAAAATTATGCTAATTACTCTCTCGTTCATAAAAATAAACTATAATTTGTTACAATGTAATATATTTAATCAGCCTAATAAGCCACACTCTTAAAATTTTCCTCAGAATACTTCACAACAAAATTACGCGCATATGCGAAAACAATCTTGAAGGCCCAATTTTCAATTAATCAATCAATTATTCTATATTTTCTAAATCATATTTTCCGGTTTTTCTAGTTCCATTCATCAACAAAGCACCTTACATTGCGCTGTTTCTCAGAACTACTCCGTTCTCCAATTCTGTGACCTCATATTATTAAATTATAGTCTTATGACATCTTCAAACCCTTCTACCATCAGGGACCATCCGAAGCTACGCACAATATGGCAACCCGTCAACACCAAAGAAGGAGAGTATATAAATACCTTCACGTTCTCGTCATGCAATTTACAAGTTCACGATTTTATCTCCTCGATATATTTATCGGTGTACAAGAAATATAAAACAAACGAATATTGTTGACAAAAAACCGGCAACGATGCAGTTTATTTTTCTTTTCGAATAAGGACGATTCAGTAACTTGATTACGAGAAGTCGAGATGAACGTCTCGTACCAATTTTCTGGTGTTGCCATCGAAAAAACAAAATTTTCTTAAGCAGTTGTTTTTTACAAATATAAAAGAAGTTAAATTATCCCAAAGATGAAAAGGATCATCAAAATCTATGAAATTGCCAATGTTATTTGGGGTATCAATAGATCGGAAATATTTTTAAACATATTAGCTGCAACTTGTTCATTTTTTATTTTTGTCCTACAAGATAAGATAATACTAGATAACTGCAATATAAATGTACTGAGAAAGCAAAAAACTGTAGCGGCATAATAAAAATCATAGAAATAAAAAATGAGAAAAACGTCACCGTCTGAGACAGAAAGGAAATAAGCGAGGCCATTAAAAAATTCTACACTAAATTATACACGGTATATACACAACCAACCGATATTCTTTGTATTACATTTGTATAAATTACTAACTAAAATCATAACCAATCGCCTAACACATAAGCTCGATTTATATCAACCTATATCTATATCCAGCCCCAAGGCTGGATTCAGAAAAACATTTTAGTACCATAGACCACTTGCACACCGTAAGAACACTAATAAAAAAATGCACCGAGTATAATATTCCAATTCATATGGCGTTCGTCGATTTTCATAAAGCATTCGATTCCATGGAATTATGGGCAGTACTTGAATCTCTAGAAAATGCACGTATAGATTCAAGATACACTAATATAATTAAAAACATATATGAAAATGCCACCATGCCGATAAAGCTGGACGAAAGCACAAATACTAATCCCATAAGACTACAACGGGGAGTAAGTCAAGGAGACACAATCTCTCCTAAACTATTTACCCTTGCTCTAGACGACATTTTTAGAAACTAGAATGGAACAACAAGGTTATCAACGTCGACGGATTAAACTTAACCACTTGAGATTCGCAGATGACATAGTTGTAATAGCCGATAATATCCAAGAACTAAATGATATGTAACAACAATTAAATGCAGTTTCAGGAGCGGTAGGCTTAAAAATGACCTAGTAATGTAACAGTAAAACAAAAATACTGAGCCGAGACTAGACAAATATAACAATACAAAATCATACCATAGAAAATTGTTGAACATTATGTATATCTAGGTCATATCATTAAACTAGGAAAACCAAATCAAGATGCTGAAATTAAAAGAAGAACAGAACTGGTATGGGGCGCTTTTGGCAAACTAGCATATATCCGTATATATTTGAAAAACACCCCCAGTCCTATAAACTTGAAGAAAAGGTGTATAACACATGCATACTTCCAGTTTGTACCTACGGCTTGGAGACAGTTAGTAGCCCTTACGAAAAAAATCTGCTAAAAAATTAGAAACAATGAGCACTGGAACTGCGAGACAAGATTAGAACACCGAGATTAGACGTAGAACGAAGATTACGGATATTATGAAAGAACTAAAATAAAAAAAGTTAAATGAAATCGTAGGCTTCCACGGCCAGAGTCCGAATTATAGTTTATTCGTCGAGAGGCGGGGAGTGAATCCCGCCTTCACTCCCCGCCTCTCGACGCGTTAGTGTTCTGAGCTGTTGGACGTGAATCCCTGTCCTGGCATTTGGTTTTCACCTCTGGCTGCGTTGAGTAGTTGAGTTACTGTGACCAAATGCCCATCTTGGTAGTTAGTACTCGCCTCTGGTTGCGTTGAGTAACTGAGTTACCGTTGCTTACTACCCATCTTCCTGTCTTCTTTTTCTTTTTCTTTTTCTTTGTTCTCCTGAAGAAGCTACATACAATTGTAGCGAAACAACGAGATGAACCCACTTTTGGGTCACTCACAAATGACACGGTCCAAACCCGGAAGACGAATAAACTATAATAAAAAAGTTGTTCCTTCTTCTTCTAGTTCCATGACCGTTATCGATCGTTGGATATCATGTTGGCTACCATATTCGCTATCGTGACTTTATTGACAGCAGCTCTAAATAACGATGTAGTTGATTTTCCATACCATTGCCTTAGATTTTTCAGCGATGATGTTCTTCTTCTACCAGGACCACGATTACCTTGGATCTTTCCCTGAATGATCAGATGTAAAAGATCATATTTTTCAGGGTGTCTCATAATATGACCGAAGTATTCCAGCTTGCGTTTCTTTATTATATTGACCAGTTGTGTTGTTTGGTTCAGCCGTCTAAGGACCTCCTCATTTCTAACTCTGTCGACCCAGCTTATTTTCAGTAGTCGTCTGTATACCCACATCTCAAAGGCTGTCAAGCGTTTAAGCCTAGCCTCAGTTAGGGTCCACGCTTCTACTCCATACAGCAGGACAGGAAAGATATAGCAAGATATCATACGAACTCTAAGGTCAATGCTAAGATCATGACAGCAAAGTACGTTTCTCATTTTTACAAAGGTAGATCGGGCTTGTTCTATTCGGCTTTTAATTTCTGCGGTTGGATCCCAGCTCTCATTGATATTACTGCCGAGATACACGAGTTTCTCTACTCTGTCCAGTGTGGCATCTCCGACTTTTATACCGTCAATAGAGATAAAGTAGTAATTCATGAAAAAATGTTTGTGAATTTGGTTGTGGCAGCATAAAACCTGAGTGTAAACAGATATCTTCAAATCTACAATTTGTAAGTTTTTCTTTGATTAATGTAAGAATTATTTTAGGTGAGGCCGTATACTTTCTTATCGAGAGTAAACGAGATCAGGAGGGTTGGAGAAGTACCATAAGGAGAAACAACTTAAAGTTTCCTCTTCCTCTATCCTTCATCCTTCATAAGGATGTAGTAAGGTTATGGTATTTGACGAATAGCTCTCTTTCCTGGGCGCGGTGTGCTGCCTCAGACAGAGAGTAACCGGTAGCGCACTTTATTTGGTCTGACCATCGGAGTGGCGATCTTTTACCATTTACCTTGCCTTCAACCACCAACCTCTCCATTTGTGCGATGCGCTGTCCAGGATATGCGCATAATTCTACGATATACCCACATTTCAAAGACCATCATACGTCGTGAGTCGGACTTTTAATGGTCGAATAGGTAGCAATAGGAAAGATAAGCGTCCGTACTGGTTATGTCCGTATCTTTCCAGATTTTAGTAAGTTTGACCGTTGCTGATCTGGCCATTGTAAGGCGTCGACGTATCTCCTCTTTGCATTTACCATTGTTTGTGATAACAGAACTTAAGTAATTAAAACGGCTTATTTCAAACTGATTCAGACAGATGGTATCAGCCCAAGTGTCTGACGATGGCTGGGATAGGCCGAAATGATCATAACACTTTAGTGATACCGATTTGAGCACGGGAAGTTTAACGAATTTGTCTCCTATACCATACATATGGTATTGTTTGGTGTATTTTTTATTCCTTTTGGTCCTCATACTTGCAAATACAACATAATTGATACTGAGCCACGGAAGTAAGGTATTTAAAAATTAATTTTTTCTTACCATAACAAGAAGTGGTCCCAACGTGAAAGGCAATTGAAAGTATCAACTTTGTATTTGAAAGTAGAGGCAATCGGAAATAAACACAGATGCTTCTAGTTTATTTTAATCTTAAATTAATTCTGGTACATTTCCCAATGCGAGAAAATGGTCAGAATATCGATTAATTAGCCTAATGAGCCACACTCTTAAAATTTTCCTAAGAATACTTCACAACAAAATTAGACGCAAATGCGAAAAAGATCTTGAAGATCTTTTTCGCATTTGAAGTTCCCAATTTGGTTTTAGAAATGCTATGGAAACCAGGGAGGCACTTTTTGCGCTTAACGCTATTACAAAAATGCCATGACCAAAGAAAATATGTATGTGCAGGTTTCGTGGACTTCGAAAAGGCATTCGATAAAGTGCAGCATATAAAATTAATGCAAATACTGAAGAATATCGGAATAGATGACAAGGACATTCATGTCATTAAAAATTTGTACTGGAATCAAACTGCTATTTGCACCAGTCATTCGTCATATCGGACCAGTTATTTAAAAAGGCCCTTTAGAGAGAACCATATGGAATCAAAATCAACGGGAAACTACTTAATGTGATCAGTAATTATATCAGATAATATTGAAGGTCTTCAAATTCTGCTTTTCACGAGGTAGGTGAGGAAATGGGCATTAAAATAAACTCAAACAAAACTAAATTTTTAGTGTTTAGTCGTGACCCGTGAGCCGCATCCCGATGCAAAGCTTCAATTAAACGGAGTCCAAGTTGAGAAATTTCACAAAATGACATATTTGGGAGCTGTGATAATGGACCAGTTAAATCCAGATATAGAAATAAAACGTAGAATAGCAATGACTAAAACAAGTTTTATGAAAATGAAGTCATTTCTTTGCAATGACCATCTCAGTTTAGAACTAAAACAAAGAATGGTTAAGTGCTATGTTTGGTCCGTACTTTTGTACAGTGCAGAAGTGTGGACGCTAAATGTATCGATCATGAACAAAATTGAAGCATTGGAAATGTGGGTTCATAGACGAATGCTGAAGATACCTTGGACAAGGAAAACTTATGAAGAAGTACTAAGGGGCGTCAACAAAGATAGAGAACTGCTAAAGACTGTTAAACTTTAAAAAATGTCCTATCTGGGACATATAATAAGGGAAATTCGATATAAAATATTACAACAGATCCTTAAAGGCAAAACAGAGAACCGTAGGAAGAAAACAAGTTTCTTGGTTAAAAATAAAAAACATTCGTGAATGGACTCAGATACCAAATACAGCACAATTATTTCATATTGCAGAAGATCGAGAAGCATTCGCAATGGTGATCGCCAACGTTGGATAATTCTGATATGCCACGCGAAGAAGAAGACATTTCCCAATGGCCAATTTAATTTTTCCTTAACATAATAATGTCTATAAAAAGGGTATATACAAAACAATGAGTATATAAAAAGCCTTTGTGTAATCTTCTTCTTCTTCTCCTGCTACTTCTAGCGGAGATTGGAAATCATCATGGCCACTGCGACTTTGTTAGTAGCGCGCCTGAAAAGTTCAATCGAACTACACCCGAACCATTCACGTAGATTACGAAGCCACGATATTTTTCTTCTTCCCACACTTCTTTTGCCCTTAATTTTGCCCTGTATGATGTTTCTTAAAAGTTCGTACTTTTCACCTCTCACAATGTGCCCAAGTATTCCATCTTTCTAGTTTTTATCTCATTTAGAATTTCGCATCTTTTGTCTAAAGTTTGGAGTACTTGCGTGTTAGTGATGCGGTCCATCCATGATATTCTGAGAATGCACCTATAGCACCACATCTCGAAAGCTTCGATGTTTTTTATGGTCAACTGTTTTCGTGTCCAAGCCTCAACTCCATATAACAGGGTAGAAAAGACATAACACCGCAGCATTCGTATTCGTAACTTTATATTGATATCACGATTGCAAAATAGTTTGCGCATTCTAATAAAGACTGATCTAGCGATTTCTATTTTACATCTAATCTCTTTTGTTTGATCAGTATCGTCTGTGATCCAAACACCTAGATATTTATACAGGGCACACGCTCAATCGTTGTATTGTCTATTACAAGATTAGCTCTGATGTTCTTTGATTTCGTGATTACCATAAATTTAGTTTTTTTCAAATTAATTTTCAAGCCGTAACTGTTACAGTATATATTAGGAGAACTGTATCGTCAGCATACCTTATAAGAGAAGAGTTCCCGTTAGGAGAACTGTATCGTCAGCATACCTTATATTGTTGATCGTCTCACCATTTATTATCAGACCAAGATCTTCTTCCTCGAGTGCTTGTTCACAGATAGCTTCACTATACAGATTAAATAAAAGTGGCGATAAGATACATCCCTGCCGGACTCCTCGACGGATTTGAATTTCTTCTGTTAGTCTGCCCTCAACCTTGACATTTGCTGTTTAATTCCAATATAGATTGCATATAATTCGAATATCTCGGCTGTCTATATTTTTCTTTATTAGAACTTGTCTTAGTGGTTCATGTTGTACTTTGTCAAAGGACTTTTCGAAATCAATAAAGCAGGCGTAATGTCTTGGTTCTTGGTTCCTGGTTCATGTCTAAGCATCTCTGTGAGAGAACGTTCATTGCAAACAGAGCCTCCCTTGTACCCAGCCCTTTTCTGAATCCCATCTGAGTGTTACTGATGTCTACGTCTAATTTCCTATAGATCCTATTATGGATTATTTTTAAGAACAGTTTTAGGGCATGACTCATCAAAGCTTTCGTACGATATTCGTTGCATTCCTTTGTATTTGCCTTTTTTGGCAGTAGTATAAAGGTCGAACGGAGCCATTCCCTAGGTATTATTTTTGGTGTAATGCTACAACTTTATTATATTAGTCCTTGGTTGGTTTTTTTGGTTTTAAATTATCACCTCATTCACTATCTCTCTATCAATCTATACAGCCCTAAACATCCATCCTTGGATATAGGCCTCCTCCTCCTTCTTCCATGCCTCTCTATCTTGGGCAATTTGCATCCATTTTGACCCGGCGTGTTTCCATTCACTCATTCACTATAAGCCCTTAATTTAGTTGCCAGAGACTGAAAAATATTTTTTTTTGTCAACAAAGCTTACATCTTCTTGGTCCGACTACGTAGTTTTCGTTTAATCGCCACTTTTTTTACCAATCCTTTGAAGGTTATCCAATCTAACGTCACGTTAATTACAATATGAATATTTATAACAAAATTAACATACTCACTTTGTATGATTAAAAATTTGAAAACCGTGGCGAATTCCTCAACGAAAAAATTTATTATTGAATTACGACCGAATAACATGAAATACAACGCAACTTTTTGCTTTAAATAAATGTATGTGCCTCGAGATATTTTATCGGAGCTTTTCCATTCTTTAGATGTTTCTCTCTAAAGGAAAAAATTAATAGCGTAGAGCCATTTAGATTAAAAACGGCGCATTCGCGTGTAAAAATATAATGGACGTTTCACAAAAATATATTACTAATGAGAGCAATATTTTATCAACATGTATACCTTGAGTTGTAGATGAATATGTATATATATAATTAATCAATAAATATTCAAAAATGCAAACAATACTTTTTGCGGATAATCAGCTGATAATTAAAAAATCTGGAAGTAATCTGTGAAGATTGCTTTCATTTTATTAAGAACTATCTAGAAAACAGATCTTTTCGTGTACTACTATTCCGAAATGCAGGAGGAAGAAAACGGTATCCTTCAAGGCTCAATTATTAGTCTTACACTTTTCTAATTGCTATTAATGACATAATTAAAAACTTCAAACAAACCTTTAAAAGAACGTTTATATGCAGATGACTTGGTGGTTTATGTAAAATTCAAAGATATTAATTTAACTTCAACAATTTTGCAAAGTTTCTTACAAAAACTCGAAAAGTGATCTAGCGATACTGGTTTTCAATTCTCGGTTAGAAAAACCGTTGGTATGGTATTCTCAAAAAGAACTTCTCAAGTTTTTCAATACATTTCTATCCTTTAAATTATGTGCAAAATTCTTAGGTATGTGGTTTAATAATCAGCTTACTTGGAAAGAACATATTAGACAATTAGTTTTGACTTGTCATAAGAAACTTAACCTAGTGAGAAGACTGTCAGATAGATATTGGGGCTCTGATCTCTCTACCTTACTTACAATCTACAGAACTCTAATAAGATAAAAAATTGATTATGGATCAATCGCTTATTCCTCCTCCACATTGTTAAAACAGCTAGACTCTATTTACAACACAACACTTAGACTCTCTCTTGACGGATTTCGAACGTCACCGGTGGAAAGTTTATATTCTGAAAGTAAGGAGCCTTTATTATATCACCGCCGAATTTTCTTAACACTTTCACACGCAACGTCAATAGCCTTAAATGTAAACAAAACTCTATTTCATAATACGTTCACTAATAAATATATAAATCTCTTTACAATAGTACCAAACATAAGCCTTACTATGAGCGAGTACGGTGTTACCTGATATGTCTTAATATTGAATTCCCAATTACCTTTTCAATCAATATTAAAAGCCCCTTTCCTTGGATAATTAATACCCTAAATATAAATACTGGTCTAACCCAATACGACAAACATATTAACTGTCACGCAGAGATTAAGAATAATCTAAATCTAATTCTACGTCAGCATTACGAACATTGCTATAAAATCTTTACAGGTGCATCTAAGTGTAATAAAGGAGTAGATGCTGCATTCTTTACTCCAAGCAATACATATCAATTTCGTCTTCCAACCTTCTTTTCGATTTTCTCTGCTGAGCTCTACGTAATGTTCAAAGCTCATGCATATAAATTCTAATAACATTCCTAACTCTGTTATCTTAAGTGACTTACTAAGCGCCCTTCAAACCCCTTCAAAGGTCCCCTTGAGAAACTAATACAACTAGAACTCATGAAGGATGAAGAAAATTCTGTGAGTATCAGATTTATATGGATTCCATCCCATATTGGCATTGCTGGCAACGATGAAATCTGTTCTTAAATGTATAAAAACGGTGATGATCAACTTTTGCAGCAATCCATAAACTAATAGTATTTATATGGCAAACTGCATTGGTACGAGAGAGTGGCTAAAAGGATTCAAAATGTTCGTTGCATAAAAAGGGTTATCAACTGGAGTGTTAGAACTACAGAGGCATTATTTCGTTAGCATCTGCGTATAAAAACTCTGCGTTCTTTGACATGAATAATGATCTAAGCAGGGACACATGCATGCGTGTCTCCTTTTTAATATTGTCTTGGAAAAGGCAATTAGACAATTAAATATTAGAATGAATGGAACTATTTTAATAAATCGACGCAAATGAATTAGGACTTGAGGTAAACAAACAAAAAACCAAATATATGTTGGTTTCTAAAAACTCCCAAAATATCCAACAGAGAATTCTCATTAACAACCATAAGTTTCAGTAAGTCAAAGAATTTACATATCTTGGATCGCTAGTAAACGCAACAAACACGGCAATTCCTAACACAACATAATACAAATCCACTCCACCTACATAACTTACAACACACACTCAACCACACTCCTTAAAATAACACATTTTAACCCCAACAACCTCACCTACTCACAACACCCCCAACATCCCACCCAAACAACCAAAATAACCACCCCAACCAACCCAAAACCATCCCCACACCAACCACAACACAACAAACCCTACACACACCCCCACACCCCCCCTCCCCCCACTACCTCAAAAAAACACCCCCCCACAACCATACCAAACCAAAATTCAACACCCCCCAAACACCCCATCTTAAACCCCAACCACCACAAAAACTCCACTAACACCCCACAACTCCTATATCAACAAAACCCCAAAAAACCTCATTTAACAAAATTAACAATTACACTCAAAACCCACAACTTTCAATATATTAACTACACTCACTCATCATTGTAAACAGACTCACTGTGTAGTCACTACCACTCATAAAACATACAAAACCACATCTCAAAAATCAACCCACCCCACCTAACCTCACAACACGCACACACTCCCCCTCCAACCCAACTACCCCCAGTACACACACCCAGTATGTTCTTCTCCACTCACTCTCTCCCCCCTCCACTCGTTATTGTGCCCCATTCTTTCAAATTCCACGCTCCGCGTACACGCACCCAATCCTCCCCTCCCCTCCTCCCACATAGAGCAGCAGCACAGACTCGCCTTATCCCACCATGACGTTAAGTAGGATTGATAACGTATGTTGATATATATCCCCTATCTAGGCGTCCCCTAATCTAACAAGTACCGATATATATCCACCGTCACACTCAACCTACCCCCCCCCCCCCCAGAGAATACTCACTTGTTCAGCAGTATGTTTGTAGAGTTTTGGTATGCTCTTATCAAAGATAGAGTATCCCTCCCTCCCCTCCTACCCGGCTTGTGGACGTGTTGAGTTTACAAGTTGTTCGTTCCATACCGCCATTACCCGAAGAGCGTGTTGAGCTCTTCATTACCCGTACTCCGAAGCAGTCGTGTTAAGACTGTCGAGGAGTGTCCTATTAACCTGAATCACTTAAGGGACGTGTTGAGTTCCTTTCCTTTCTTTGTACCTATGGTCCGCTGTTATTAAATCGATACAACGTTCACGTAAAATTTCAAAAACACACTCGCTTGCCGATAAGACTAATTTTATACGACAAGGTCAAACTTAATTTGAATAAATAGGCCAGGTACTGAGAAGACTAAACTAAATTGTAAATATGTACATAAGATTTTTGTCAATTTAATTTAAGGAAGACAATAAAGTTTTATTTTTATTTTGAACTCTGTCTCTGACTGTCCAAAAGCTACCCGGATAGTGACTCCTACGAGAGGACATCACAACATTAACACATTAAATGTTAGAATAAGTAAACATCAAACTTATATCAGAAATACAGAATTTGATAGATGTAAACATACATGGAAAAATGAACACAAAATTCAACAGGTATATGGATTTGCAACAAATCTTTAATAATCTGCGAGTCCATTCGTCTCTATAAAACCTGAAGTGCTAGTTTTGTGTGGGTGTGTGTATTTGTTGAAATTTCTTCTTCCTCTTCTTCACATGAAGAAAAAGACTTTAAGCCTGTTTTGTCTTCAGTCTTGCCATCTTTTTCTGGGCCCTTCCACGTCTCTTCTCTCATGTGGTTTACATTTTACAACATGTCTTACCAATCTCTCTCTTAATTCATTATTTCAATATGTTCTATCCATTTTAACTTGTTATGATGTACTATGTTATTCATGAGAATATTAATTCAGTTTTTATATACCTTCATTTCTGATTTCTTATCTTTCTTAAGATGATCAATGTTACTATTTTTTGTTATTTAATTTTTAATTATATCTTTAAAGATATAAATTAATAAATATACATATTCCTTAAAGACATTTTATTCACCCTTATCTAAAATAAAAAATTTATCATAAATCTAGAGTACACTGTAACTTCTTGGATACGTCTAAGGCAAGAGCTCAATGCGAATCATTAATCAAAACGTGTCGTCTGGTAAACTTAAATTTTATTCGACATTATTGACTGAACCCTGAAACCCGTGTTCTCTCATTGCTATTCAAGAGATATCCCGACGACCATTTTGCATTAGGGTCGCGTTACGCCAAAAAACCAATTCGAAAAGCCTCCACTCCGCTCTATTAAACGAAAATTCCAAACAGGATTCTTGTCAAACTTTTCTGATGTTTAAAATTAAAAAGCGAATACCAAACATGATGAATATGCTCTGTATGTAATTGCATATTTTCGATATCCGGCTTTCGGGCGAAAAAAGTTTATTGGAATCGGTAAACGCGATATCGTTTGATTAGGAACAGGCTAATTTTCGATGGTGTCAAATGCTCAAAAGAGTTCGATTTGAGCCAGACGTTTTCGATTAGTATTTTATGTTTATTTAGCAATAACAAAAAGTAATATTTACATGAATAATAGTGTGTTTTATTAGTACATGTCTAACATAACTGAATATTCTTAGTTTGAAATCAAAAGATTTGTCCTTTCGCATTTATACAGGGTGTTTCAAAAAGGTATATCATAAATTAAATCATGCATTCCGGGGACAAAAATAAATTGATTGAATCTAACTTACCTTGGTACAAAAGTGTACACAAAAAAGCACTTTAAAATTACAAAATAAAAATTGTTTTTTTTTGCATTATATTCTAAACTACTTGACATTTTGTAATAAAAATGGACACGTTACTTTCTTGTTCTGTAAGCATTTTTCATACAAAAGAAACAACAAGATCTAAGCGCACAGAAAAATTTTAAGGGGGGTGTGCAGCATTAAATCCCCCCTAACTTTTGAGTACCTACGTTCAAATCAAATGAATTTTGCAGCATCATTAGTTTAACACATTATTTTTAAAACTTTTTTGCCTCTTATCACCTTTTCGAACAACTAGTTTTTTCCTAGTTGGCCATAAAATTACAAATAGTTTCTACGGATATAATAATTACAGTTCCATCAATAATAGTTAATAATTTGAAACTATCATTTATTGTGTGAATAAGATTGATATTAAAAATTTTGATATTACATTGGCTTACACATTTCAGGAAATGGCAGATATGCATTTAACTTTGGGTAAGTTGGATCAAATTAAATTATGATTTTAATAAACTCTCGGGAATATTGTAAGTGAATGTCAAAGAAATATTGCAGCAACC
The DNA here is from genome assembly GCA_918026665.1 of Diabrotica balteata. Classification (NCBI taxonomy): domain Eukaryota; kingdom Metazoa; phylum Arthropoda; class Insecta; order Coleoptera; family Chrysomelidae; genus Diabrotica; species Diabrotica balteata. Next base: position 177,399,004 of record OU898278.1, on the reverse strand, counting down.
GCAAGGCGTTATGCAGTAAAATTCTTCTTCTAGTAGTTCCTTCTCCTATCGGAGATTGGCTGTCATCACAGCTATCCGTACCTTATTGGCGGCTGCTCTAAAAAGATCTATTGATCTGCAACTATACCACTCTCTTAGGTGTCTCAGCCAAAAATTTTTTCGTCTTTCTATGGATCTTTTACCTCTGATTTTACCTTGCATTATGAGCCTTAATATCTCATATTTCGCACCTCTGGTAATATGGCTTAAATATTCCAGCTTTCTTGTTTTGATGTTCTTTATGACCTCGCAATTCTTTTGTAGCCTTCTTAACACTTCATGTAGTAAAATACCCCAATCGAAATACATCCGATAGGCGATTATTTCTGACCATTGGTCGTCGTTTACGGGAAACGGGTACATTCCAACCGCAAGTTGCTGGCAATAGTGGTCGTCCAATAATGGATGCAACGAATGAAGACATTTTAGAAATCATTGAAGAAGTTCCTGGAACAAGTACAAGGGTAATAGCTTCTCAACTAAATGTTCTTCACGTAAGGATTTGGAGGCGTTGAAGACTCAGCTGCTTAAACCCTATCACTTAACAACGGTTCAAGAGTTATTGGTTGAAGATTATTCTAAAAGGATTTAATTTTGCGATTGGTTAATCATGGAAAACACTCGAAATGTTAATTTTATTAGAAATATTTTGTTTACCGACGAGGCTATCTTCACTAGAAATGGAATAACAAATCATCATAACGAGCACATTTAGGCCGACGAAAATCCTCATGCCAAAGGCTCATCACCAACAGACTTTCAAAGTTAATGTTTGTGTAGGAAGTGTGGATAACAATCTAATAAGCCCAGTATTTCTTCCCAACAATTTAAATGGTAATAATTATTTGCAGTTCTTGGCTAACGATTTACAAGAGCATTTGGAAGAAGTGAATATTGCAATAAGGCAATATATGTGATTTCTACAAGATGGCGCTCCACCGCATCATCACCCATACCAGGCAGTATCCTGGTCGGTGGATTGGAAGTGGTTGTGACGCACCTATTTCTTGGCCACCCAGAAGTGCAGGTCTTAACCTCATGGACTTTTGCTTTTGGGAGTTTATGAAAGAGAAAGTGTATTCTGTAACAATAGAGGACGAATAACAATTGAGGGTTAGAATAATTGAAACTGCAATTTCGTCAGAAAAATATGATTTTTCAACGCATGCAGTTTTCCTTATTAAAACGATACCGAATGTATATTGAAGAAAATGGGGGTCATTTTGAACATTTATTGTAACAATATATTTATAGAGGTTATAGACATATTTGTACTTGTTAATTTATTTAAGCCATTTATTGCCAATCAAAAGACTGATATTTTTTGTACACACTTATGACAAGTCGAAAGAAAATGCAAAAAAGTATTTTTGAAGTGTGTATATTTTAGGCAATTCCTAGCTGAGCGCTTTCGGCTTTACAAAGCCATCATCAGAGCTATGCTACAATAAAATGTTCTTATAAGTACTAATTGGTAAAGATTATAATTTTTAACTTACGTCAATTTTTTAAATACCACTACTAAGGAGAGATCTCATTTCCTTAAATTTCAAAATTATGATTTTTTTTAGTTGTTGGAATTTTTAAAAAATATAAAAAACATATAAAAAGCCGACACTGGACTTCACAAACACGTTAAAAAATTGAAAAAAATTTTTGTCATGGTACGGGTGTAAGAACCCGACCATTAATTGATGTGAGGAGGTATACAGAATAGAACTAATGAAATCAAATGTCGGTCCTTTTAAACGATTTTTTAAATGTGACAGTTGACAAATGTCATATATAGGAAATAGAAATTGTTTTTTAAATTCTTACAAAATTATTTAATACTTTGGAATTACTAATAGTCATCAAAGACTTTCTAAAAATTAAGTTTTTAAATTAAATTTTATGTGTTCATCACATCATACAGAATGACATTAGTTTGTAAATTCACTCAAGTCATTGCTCAAGGTGAATGTATGTTCAATCTGACAGCCATCCTTAAGAAACAGGGGCTCAAATTGTTCAACAACAATATAAAGAAGAAACATGGTATTAATGTTAAGTTATCTGATACTTAAGTGTATTGAGAATTGTATCTCTTGATGGAAAATTGTAAGAAATTTGCATAAAAATTTTTTAAGAATGTATTTTTCATGTTTCAATTAAGAATAACTGTCAAATGAATTACAAAATGTTGTAAATTTCTAATAAAGTTTAAAAGTTGTTTAAAAATATAAAAGTATGAAAAATATATAATAAGATTGCATGAGGTCACCCTTCTTCCTCTAAAGTCTCCCATAATAATTTAAAAAGAGGTTTATAGTTGCAATTGAGGTTGATTTGTGTGTTTAAGCAACAATCAGGGTTTAGTTTCATTTCTTTGGATATCTCTAGACCTCATGCAATCTTATTAAATATTTTTCATACTTTTATACTTTTAAACAAATTTTAAACTTTATTAGAAATTTACAACATTTTGTAATTCATTTGACAGTTATTCTTAATTGAAACATGAAAAATACATTCTTAAAAAATTTTTATGCAAATTTCTTACAATTTTCCATCAAGAGATACAATTCCCAATACACTTAAGTATCAGATAACTTAACATTAATACCATGTTTCTTCTTTATATTGTTGTTGAACAATTTGAGCCCTTGTTTCTTAAGGATGGCTGTCAGATTGAACATACATTCACCTTGAGCAATGACTTGAGTGAATTTACAAACTAATGTCATTCTGTATGATGTGATGAACACATAAAATTTAATATTGTTCTGAAGCTATTTTCTTGTGGCATTGTAAATTAATTACTATTTATAACTGGGAATAAGCCACATTAAAGATATTTTGTATTTTGAGAACGATTTCCGAATTGGAAATTGAAACGTCAATAAATGTATTTTTATCTTTAATGTGGCTTATTCCCAGTTATAAATAGTAATTAACATAAAATTTAATTTAAAAACTTAATTTTTAGAAAGTCTTTGATGACTATTAGTAATTCCAAACTACTAAATAATTTTGTAAGAATTTAAAAAACAATCTCTATTTCCTATATATGACATTTGTCAACTGTCACATTTGAAAAATCGTTTTAAAAGGACCGACATTTGATTTCATTAGTTCTATTCTGTATACCTCCTCACATCAATCAATGGTCGGGTTCTTACACCCGTACCTTCAATTTTTTAACGTGTTTGTGAAGTCCAGTGTCGGCTTTTTATATGTTTTTTATATGTTTTAAAAATTCCAACAACTAAAAAAATCATAATTTTGAAATTTAAGGAAATGAGATCTCTCCTTTGTAGTGGTATTTAAAAAATTGACGTAAGTTAAAAATTATAATCTTTACCAATTAGTACTTATAAGAACATTTTATTGTAGCATAGCTCTGATGATGGCTTTGTAAAGCCGAAAGCGCTCAGCTAGGAATTGCCTAAAATATACACACTTCAAAAATACTTTTTTGCATTTTCTTTCGACTCATTTATGCCAAGGTTAATGAAAAGGGCCGTAACTCCATAAAAACTGTTTTTTGAAAAAGTGATGAGAGGCAATTTTTTTTTAATATTGCGTTAAACTAATGATGCTAACAAAATTCATTTAATTTAAACGTACTCAAAAGTTTGGGGGGATTTAGGGCTGCACACCCCCCTTAAAATTTTTCTGTGCACTTAGATTTTGCTGTTTTTTTTGTATGAAAAATGCTTTCAGAACGAGAAAGTACGGTATCCATTTTTATTAAAAAATCTCAAGATATTGCAAAAAAAAAACAATTTTTATTTTGTATAAATAGGATGATTTACTTAGTTATATAGCGTTTAATTAATAACTTAAAAATTGTTTATAAATGTTTATTTGTAGTCCAATCGTTAAAGTTGACCTGCAAAAATCGTATGAACAAGATGAATTTTGTTGAGAATGTCAATTTTTTTGTCAATGTCAAAGTTTTTCATTCTACCTAGGGCTTCCTCTTAAAACTTCCCGAAGGAAAAACATCGATTTAACAAGGATCTGTACGCTGTAGCAAAAAAATAATTCCAACAAAAATGAATATATTATTATATTATTCTTGTAGTTCTAAATTAAGTCAAAAATAAAATAAATATTTTTATTCTAAATACTACGAGCACATAAATTTTCAAGACTCTGTATAGGTAAAAAATATGTAAATATACTGATTCAGAATTAAGAAGTGATTTCGCAAAGAGTGGACCTTTATAGTGATTTAGTTTCTAAGATCAATTTATGTAGAAAATCTTAAAAATAATTATCATCATCAGTAGCTCGACAACCCTTTCTGGTACCTGGCTTGTTCTAAGACTTTCCGCCATTCTGTTCTGTTCCTTGGTTTGTTTTTCCAGTTGGTAATTTTAAGTATTTTCAGATCTTGTTCCACTTGTTCCATGTATCTAAGTTTGGGTCTTCCCTTTGACCTTCTCCCTACTGGTGTTTGCCTCATTGTATGTTTTGGCGTTTCAGTCTTCAACATCCGTTCAACATGGCCCATCTAGCGCAGACGTCTGATCTTTATGGATGTTATGAGCTCGGGTGCATTGTATGCTGTGTATAATTCAACAAAGATATATCTTCTGCGCTATATGTCATTTTCCTTCACCTCCTTATATATGTTTTTAAGGATTTTTCATTCAAACGTATCTAATAGGTTCTCATCGCTTTTCGACAGTGTCCATGACTCTGATTCCAAATATAAGACAATATGAAACTCTTAAACGTATAACATATCTTTACCTTTTTCGAAAACACCAATGATACGCCCATATAAAAATAATTATACACTAATGACGGTAAACCATGAGATATCACATATCAATTTTTACTTCAGTCAATTCATTAATTGCAATGTCCCGTTTTACGTTTTGATAAGTTTTTTATATATTTTACAATACCTTTTTATTCCCGATCTTGTACATTTTAGAATCTTGACAAAGGCAAGAGTTTCCTGCCAAAAAGTTGATTTCAATGGACAATAAAATCTAGTTCCAATTTTAATATTACTTATTGAACGAACCTAAACCCCAGAAACACTAATTTTATATAATAAATATTTATAAACATCACGAACGATCCCAAGTAGGTTCTTTGATCGCAACATTTCGAAATATCAAAATAAACAAGTGGTAGTGAGCTGTGTCGTATAGCAGGCCGGATAAAGTTCGGCCGTTGGATGTCGGATGGCGAACAAGAAGAAGAGCAGGAATCAGCAAACGGCAACAGACAGGTGAACTTGCAGACTACGTGTGTATGATATAAGGCAACCGGTTTTAATACGAGAGGTAGGTGTAAAGAGGGAGAGTCCTTTTTGTTCCGTTACACAGAATTATGTAATGCAATTAGGTTTTTTTTTTAAGATGATGAGTTGGTCGATCGATTGTTATTAAATATTGTTTATAAAGTAAAGTAGTAAAGGTACTTCATTAGTAGGGACTTAATATTAAATAGGGATATATTTTTTGAACATTTCTTAATTTATTTACTTTTAAAAGAATATTATGTTGATTTAATATGGTTTTGCTTATAAATATGTTATCTTTGAAGTTGATTGTGCTTTTGATATTTTCCTTATCTGTATTCACACTGTAATTTTTTCTAATGATCATATTGAGTATTTCTTATCCGCTATAGCATATTATAGCAGACACTCTAATATTGGAGATACGTTACATCAACACAGTATGAAGTTTATATGAAAATTTTTAAAAAAGAAAGTAAGGAAGGGTGGACCATCCTTTTTATTCAGAACCAATGATGAGAGCGTAGATCTGTAATGGCTTCAACTTAAAAAAATATAAACATTCAACAAATATCAACAAGAAAGCTGCAGACACGCCTTAGGACTAATATCAGACGAAGAAGAAGACTCTTTTACTGTGTGGTAACGGAGCTGGACATTCTGATTAATATTCTTATAATTTATGGTATAAAGGATTCCCGTTCTTTAAAAAATAAAAATGTTGTTCAGTTTTTCAACAAAATCACAATATTGTTGACTGGATGATGTCGCTAATGATATTACTGTTATATATATAAAATATCCAAATCTAGCAGAATCCTAAAGAGGTATGTCACTGACTTCTTGTGTTTTTTTTTTCATTTGAACAATTACTCACAACAAAATAGAATATTGGCTAGAATCTAACCTCAAACTACCAAAATATCAGTTTGGGTTCACAAAAGCTCATTACACAATAGAAAATATTACTCATTTAGTAACTAACATTAATATTTATATCTGTCATTTTTGTTGTACGATTTCTTTCACCAAATCTACCAGAAAGATAACTGTCAGCAGCTCTAAAGCTATTTTAACCTGGAAATAAAAAGAATCAAAAGAATCCCGATATTACACATGATGAAATAAAATGATTCACAGGAGTCCTTATTTTGAGTGGTTACAATTCAGTCCCATCTAAACGTCACTATTGGGAGAAGCCCAAAGATATTAGAAATGATTTGGTATCGAGAGCTATGAGAAGAAATAGATTCCTGTCCATAATAAAGTTTATTCATTGTTATGACAACACTAAACTGGATATGACCGACAAATTTGCGAAAATTAGACCTCTAATGAATATAATAAAAAAAAGGTTCCAGAAACTTTTTGTGGCGGAAGAAAATTTAAACTTCGACGAAAGTATGATAAAATATTTTGGAAGACATAGCACTAAACAATTCATTAAAGGATAACCGATCCGATTTGGCTTTAAGGCTTGGTGTATTAACACAAAAGAGGGTTATTGTGTGACATTTGATATGTATCAAAGAAAAACTGCTACAATTCCTGATGCTTATAGTATAAGTTTTGGAAAGGCTGCTTCTCCCTTTGTTAAACTTTTAAGTGATATTCCTGCACACAAAAGGAACTTACCATATCATTTTTACTTTGACAATATCTTTACTTCAGTAAATCTATTCAACTTCCTTAGATTCAAAGGGTACCACGCTACTGGAGCAATGAGAAGTAACAGAATTCCTAAACTAAAAATAAGAAAATCGAATGCTCCTGTTAAAAAATCGAAGCAGCTGGTTAAAGAAAGAGGAAACAAACAAAAACCAAATCTAAAGTAAAAAAAAATATTTCCACAGGTACTTGATCCACAATTATTAAAAACCAAAGGACAATTTTGTAGCGCAATAGAAAGAAAATAAAGTATATTTTTTGTTAGATAGAAGTAATTTCAACATGTCATGGTCTTCAACCTGTACGCCCTGTAAAGAGATATTCCAAGGAGCAACATAAAAATATTCAAGTACCGCGGCCGTTTGGTATAGGAAAATTTAATGAGTATATCGGGGTACATACCAAATGGACCGAAAGTGAGTATAGGATAAGCATACGAGGAAAAAAGTGGTGGTGGCATCCCTTTACATATCTTATTGACTTGTGTGTCATTAATGCTTGGTTAATGTATCGCCATCAAGACCCAAAAATGTGCCAGTTAACATTTAAGCGCACCTTAGTACAAGGATATTTGACAAAATACCAAACTATTACTTTACAACCAGGACCAAATCTAATCCCACAAGCTAACTAGAGAAAAGTAATACCTGACATACAATACGATAACATTGGTTATTTGGTAGATTCTACTAAAGATGGCAAAAGACGAAGATGTTAGAAGAAGGGTTAGAAAGTTGTAAAAGTAAAGTGAGAATAATATGTATCAAATGTAATGTTGGATTATGTGTTTACTTAGTTTGTACTTTTTTATACTTGTGTTTACTTATCGGTTTTTTATTCAATAATTTAAAAAAAAATGCAATAATTTTTTTGTCGTATTTGTTCTGTGATTTAATAGGTTTAATCTTTTAATGCCCACGGGGTCCATATGGATACGCGGTAAATTCAATATTTAGGATTGTCAAAATTTTTTTTAATATTTGTCAAGTGTTTTCTAAACCATTTTTGGTGGGTTTTGAAACAAACGCAAACATACACCCAAAAAATTAAGGACGTCGCCAGATTAATGTTAAAATTATCGATTACAAACATCTCCTCCTCAGTCAAACGCACAAATAAATACAGAAAAATCCATTTTCAACAATTACTTTTTAGTTTACTTTCTAACACAGTTTAAGGAATTATTTTTCACAATAACAGTTTTCTCTCCCTCTATACCGGCTTCTGTTACCTGTTACGTTGTATTATAGATGGGGGCACAACCATACCTGAAACCGCGCAGGTATTAAATAGTCCTCTAATGCAACCACCACACAACTGAGGATGAGGATAAACCATCCTGGGAACTTTGGTATTATGTGAATCACAATGCAATGAAGAGTACTTGTGTTATTTATAATCTGAGAAATGCATCAAGTGGTTCAGTGAATTTCCCTTTCATATATTTTTTTTGGTAGAAATTGTTGAGTTTTAACACCTGCTGCATGACTAGATGGGTTTTAAAAGTGTTGTACAGAAAAATTTGATTTGTATGTTTTTATGATCTTTACACATATTTACATGTGTGAGATACTTAATATTAGCTGAACTTATTAGGGTATGTTAGTGTCATTGTTCATTGTAAATACATTATCCATATTTTTAGCATCTTTAAGTTTCAAGAAAAAAATATGATTGATTCTATAGATTGAAATGTCAGTTGGTAGTTTAGCTTTCTTTCCTAGGTGGCACTGGCAGTTGGCACGCCTGGAAAAGGCACGTACAATGTTTTACAAAATGCAAAAAGTTCTATGCAACCGCCAGCTGAGCATCTCATTAAGAACTAGATTACTTAAGTGCTATGTTTTCCTTACCTTGCTCTATGGTGTTGAAGCCTGGACAATGACAGAAGCAACACAAAAAAGAATCCAAGCATTTGAACTCTGGTGTTACCGTAAAATGCTCAGAATAATCTACACGAGCCATACGACAAATGCGGAAGTCTTGCGGAGGATGAATAAGGAAAGAGAGCTTATGCTTATAATAAAAGAACGGAAAACACATCATAAGAAATCAAAAGTATGAACTGCTCCAACTTATAATCGAAGGCAAAGTCAATAGTAAAAGAGGACCAGGAGGAAGACGCAACTCTTGGCTTAAAAACCTACGGCAATGGACGAACATGACCTCCATAGAACTATTCAGGGCTGCTACAAATAAGATTAAATGGGCAAATGTAATGGCCAACGTCCTTAAGGATAAGGCACCGTAAGAAGAAGAAGACTGGCAGTTTAAATTTAAACTAACATAAAACTTTAAATTATTTTGCTTCTTAGCTTAAAATTAACTCCGCCTGAGTTGTCTAATGCGTAGATTAAGTAGCTTATCGGATGACACTGCCGGTCCCAAGCCCGGATAAAGGAGGAGGGTCCCTAAGGTGAAGTTAGCCACATAACTGGGGTAAAGATTTCATACTGGCTCACAGAACTGAAGATACAGCCTCGGATACCGGACGGAACTGTCAGACGACGACACGCTCTATAACAACGGAAAAACGAATTGGTAAACGAAAAACTAAACACCCCATCACCGTGCTGGAACATAACGTCGTGGAACGGAAGAGACCAGGAGATTATAATAGAAATGAAGAAACACCATATTGAACATCTGCGCAATCTCCGAAACAAAGAAATAAGGCCAAGGAGCATCAAAATACGGAGAGTTTACAGTCATATACAGCGGAAAAGCTAAACAAGAAAGAGCACATTGAGGAGTCGGAATTTTTCTGCACGATAAATACACGTAAAGCATCGACGATATCAAATACATCAACGATAGGTTATTCAAAATCTCTATAAAAATGCTTAACATCACAACACACCTGATAAGCACATATGCCTCAGACATATCTAAGCCTATAGCAGATGCTAAACACAAAATTATCGCATTCGGGGATCTTAATGCACGGATCGGAAACGATGCATACCAGGTATAAAATAAAAGTACAACGAAGAAATAATTAATGAAAACGGCGAAGCACTAATACTCTTTTGCACCAATGAAATGAGAATCAACAACACATACTTTCCTCATAAAGACCAACATAAATACAATTTTAACAATAATCAAGGCCAGCGATCAATGATAGATTATATACCATCACCGTCACAAGTAATTGATGTCAGACACCTAACATCTGCTAACCTTGGACCGATCACAACCTTGTTTTATGCAAGATTGTACTAGAACGTCCGCAACAAAAACAGAAAACCCCCAATGCTCATAAAAAAAACAATATAGAGTCGCTAGTAACAGAGAGGACAAAAAGATCTCGCAGAATATGTCCACGTAAGAAACGAAGTAAACGCAAGAATAAAATCAATCAAAGAAAACATTGGGCTAAATTCACCAGCGACATGGTCTACGACCTATATGGTTACCAAAAGAAAGTATGGAAAATGCTTCAGAACAGGAAAAAACCAGTTAACGAGTTCGTGCAGACCAGGGAAGTCCCTAAAGGGACATGGAAACAGCATTTTAAATAGCTGTATGATTTTGAAGTCATGCTGAGTATAAACGAATACGAAGCAGATATAAGTGCTATAATCAATGACGAAGAGCATAACAAAGATAGTCCATAACCTAAATAACAACAATGTAACCAGAGTTAGAGCAGAAGACCAATTGACTGAAAATATTCCAACACCGGGAGGAATTAGACAAGGCGACAGTTTAAGTCTTTTCTTGTTTAACCTACCCATGGGCAAAATTATAAACAAAGTAACATCTCTCAATCTCGGATACAGAATGGGCAACAAAAGAATTGGTATGGTGTGTTACATAGATGATGCAGCAATCATTGCCGAATCAGAAGAAGATTTTCAGAGACAGCTCTTTCAGTTCTTTCAAATAAGCCTCCAACCAAATTTGACCATTTCTACCAACAAAACTAAATGTATGACAATAGCAAAAGATCCGCTCAGATGTAAATTAGTGGTTGAGAACAACCCCATAGAACAGGTGATGGTATAAATATATCAAGCACACACGACCCAGTAAAGGACCTAAGGAGTTAGATCAACAAAGCATCTGCAATGTCAGAATGTCTGCGGGAGATAGTCTGGTCAAATCCGTATATGCGCAGATAGTAAAATTAGATAAAATTAATGGGAAAATCCCAGTAGTTGGCTGTATACCATCGTTTAAAAAAACATACAGAAGTTAAAACACTTCACAATTGTATTTTGGTATAAAAAACATATGGTTAAATCTTTTTAAAAAGTGTCGTCAAAATTTATGTACTAGCATAATGTTTTCGATCTGAACAGATCATTCTCACGGCCTTATGTACTTGAAGCTAACAATAAAGTTGTGGCTGTGAATCCATATATGGGTTTACATCATTCCAATTTTAAATTATGTTGTGGATCTAGGTCGATGACATTGGATAAAATTTATTACATTAGGGACTACATGTCTGTCTGCTCTATTTTTAACACGTGGTACTTATCAGTTAAAACGAAACAGACCAACGTGAGTTGGTTTGTGTCGTTTATGGAAACGTCGTTAGAAAACAAATGGATTAGAAGCAAAACGAAAGTAAAAAACGCAGGAGAAAATGCTGTAAAATTAAAATGGAGCTTCGCAGGACACGATGCCCAACTGAAGCATAATAGATGGAACCATGAAATACAACAATGGAGACTATGGTTAGGAAAGAAAAACAGAGGAACACAAAAAATGAGATGGAAAGATGATATTAAGAAGATCGGAGGACACAACTGGAAGCAAGTGGCGCAAAATAGAAGATACTGGATTGGTTTATGGAAGGCCTATGTACGAAGTTGGATTACTTATGGCTGAAGAAGAAGGGCTTCGATTAGACTCTGTAGGTAAATATCTTGTTCGTTTTTGCTCTTGAACGAATATATTTTTTCAAAATGCCCTGACGCTATTCTTCCGTAATTTTATCCCAGCATTTCATCTTGCTGCTAAAATATAACCTAAATTAACATAACTTGTTATTGTATATTAGTACAACTATTTACCCACACGGTTTTCCAATTTTTCTTGCACGTACGATATTGCCTTGGTAATTAACATACTCTGCTCCAAAAAGTATTGCATTTTTAATTATATTGACTTTGTACTCGTCAGTGTGTAGTACATCTTTGCTCTTCTTCCGTTTCACACTTTTACCATCACTTATTTTTGTTACTAAAATACGAATTAAAGCAACAATAATGCTTTAGCAACGACAGAAGACAAAAAAAACAAAAGTTAGGTTAGAGATTGTATGTATTGTCTCAAATTGGTAGATGAACGTTTATTTGTGAAACGTATTAAGTCGGCGACTTAATATCTTTTCTTAATATGTTTCATAAATAAACTGTATGAAATACGGTCTGTTAGTGAGAGACCAGTAAAAGTACTTAATATGTTTCATCGGCAAAGATGCGCCTATGTGTAAACATTGCTTTTCTGTCAAAATGTCAATTTCTGGAAATGGGTGACTTAATATGTTTCATAAATGACTGATTCAATTAGTCAGATAATATCTTCATTTTTAATATATCTAATGTTTCAATATATTCTGTTATACTTTGTGTAACCCTCATTTTGTTCGACGACAGATTTCCGGTTATACCAAGCGTTACATATCTGCTCGCAATATAAAATAATACAGCAAAGTGCACAATTTCAAAGTAAGAACATGGAGCTTATCAGAAACCATTCAATTCCGAATGACAACCCCTTCGTATGACTTGTAGCTATATTGTATTAAATTATAATAAAGCCTCCACTTTAGCAGAATACATCTCCAGCTTAGAACGTCTTTAATTAAATATCAAAATGTTTTAAGAAGGTCCTCATGTTGCCGTATACAAGACGTTGGGGGTAATCAGCAGGTCTTTACATCTAATTAATTTCTCTCGCCCTTGGTTTACCCCCGCTGTGTATGTGCATTGTTGGAAAGTCGCCTGGCAATACCTACACACAAAACAACCGCCTCCGTCTTCTTCCTTGTTCTTATGAGTATGTACACCAGACGACGACGGAACACGAGTTCGGGAATGTTTGCGGGGCGGAGTGTTGGAAGACACACACGATGATGATTTAAAAGTCAATTAAATGTAAAAAATTTGAACACAAATCATAAACATAATAAAAAGAAATGACTGACATATTTTTCTAAGAATGTGCATGTAACAAAAAAGATAATTTTAGTTTAAATCTAAATGACCTAGTAATCGACTGAGCCAATAAAACATTTATGGCTGCATGGCACCAAATAGAAAAGACAATAAATAACTTGGAACTAGTAAAAAGATGGTGTAAAATTTCCTATTACGAAGCTATGGTATTTTTATAAAACATCACCCAAAAGTCTCCTCTGTTACTTCTATATAAACAAAAAATTGTACAATTTTATAGACAACAATTGTACAATTTTATTACAAAAAGTAAAAAAAATAACAATTTAAAATTTACCGAATTTACAGAAATCGTCAATGTCACAAAATAAAAGATAATAAAATACACAAACCATCGTTTCGGTATCGTTTTATTAAGGAAAACCGAATGCGCTGAATAATTATTATTGACAATTAATTAATTAATCGTCAGTCGTTTTTCTGACGAAATTAATTTGCAGCTTTAATTATTCTAACCCTCAATTTTTGTTCATCCTTAATTGTTACACAATAGATACACTTTCTCTTTCATAAACCCCCAAAACCAAAAATCCATGGGGATAAGACCTGGACTTCTCGGTGGCCAAGAAATAGATTCGTAACGACCCCTTTCAATCCACCGACCAGGATACTGCCTGCAAAGGACTTCATTACTGTAATTCGGAAAGCATCTTGTAGAAACCACATGTTTTGCCTTATTGCAATATTCACTTCTTCCAAATACTCCTGTAAATCGTTTGTCAAGAACTGCAAATAATTATCATCATTTAAATTGTTGCGAACAAATACTGGACCTATTAGATCTGAGGAACTAGACTTACTTACACTGCAAACACAATACATGCACCTCAAAACTGTGGAAATATTTTGAAATGTGGAAAAATGAGGCTGGAAGTTAGGCACTGGACGCAAACTTTTTAAGTCCGCTTCTTAAAACACTGGAACATATGTGGGTATCTTGCAAAGTTGTTGTAAATGCCACAAATCTCTTAGATACTTAGAAACATATAAACAGTGATTACTCTTTAAAAACTGACATATTACGTTGAGTATAAATCACTTTTTCAGAACAAATTTGGCGGTTCTTAACGCCTACACTCACCTGCGTCTTTTCTATTCAAAGATTCTTCCAAACCTCCTTAACTGTAACTACACATTTAGCTACAACATACTACCAAACTTCACTATTTCCGATAGCAAAAGAAAACAATAAAGAAAAACCATTTTGAATTAGATGAAAATTCGGACCATCACCAAAGTTAACTGCCTTTGACAGCGGCCTCACTGAGAATGACGTAATTCTCTTCAAAAAATCATTTACCCAACTCTGTATAAACAAAACATATAAACGGGAATATTTATTTAACGCGCAATATTAGACAGATTAACGATCAAAGAAAATACCAAGGAAATATGCATCTGTGATATACAAGCAAACTTTCAAATGTGTTTATTATCAACTCCAGCGATTCCGATAGATTGAAAATATTTTTTGGCAATTTAATGTGATTTCAATACATACGAAAGAAAATAAAAATGCTACACGTTTAATAGACAAAGTTGGCAACTCTGCCCTGTCAGTTGGCAACTCTGCTATATCATTTCACATCAATGCAGAAGTAAAGATAATTCAATGTTACCCATTGGCATCCACCGTTTCTGATGTGTCGTTGGATGGTACACAGTTGTTTCACAAATATTTTCAAAAAACTTTTGTTTCCAACTAACTCTGTCCGCACTTCATATTATTTGGTCAAGCTCCTTTATTTCTCTTTTGTTGGTTTGAACAATTTTATCATTTTGTAATTAGCACCATTGGTGCTAATATTTTCTCTTGTTCTATTGCATTTCCATCAAAACCTTCGTTGAAAAAACTATAATTACTTGGTATAAAAAAGCCTTCGTTTAAGAAATTATGATTATTTACACTCATTTCTTGTTGTGACTGTTATAATTTACGTTATTATTTATTTTATTGGACTACTTATACTGATCGTATATATCTGCTCTTCAAAATATTATGTTAACTTTTCTGACCTGGAGCTGAAGATTGCCATCCTCATATTTGTAAACTTCTTGACGAAAACGCGAAGTCCTTGATTTAAACTACGAAATTGCTCTGACGACGATATGAAATTTTCGAAAGTTATGCTTTTGGGACCGAATTTGCTTGTAAACTTTAATGTTATTAGAAGTTACTGAATATTAATAACTTGCTAACTAAAATTATTAATATGTGGAAAGTTGTGTCTTGTTTACATGTAGTTAGAAAGTTGTACGGAACTTGTGAATGTGCAACTGTCTTTTAGAGCAGATACACGTCGTGGAGAATATAAAAAGCAATGGTTTTTAAAGTTTAAGTAGTCATTTGGTTAATTGTAACATTAAACAAATATGAAATAAGAAATTATCACTGAGTAAAACAAAAATAAGCATAACATGCCAAGTACGGTAACCATCATCTGTCACTCTACCCGTATATTATTTCATAGGTTCACAATATTAATATCGCTGACAGCAAAGAGAGTTAAGAAAGGAGATTGTCCCTACATTAGACATGACCATGACCATCCGATCCGAAGTATTATATGTACATTTTCCAATTGTTTTGGGAT
The DNA here is from genome assembly GCA_918026665.1 of Diabrotica balteata. Classification (NCBI taxonomy): domain Eukaryota; kingdom Metazoa; phylum Arthropoda; class Insecta; order Coleoptera; family Chrysomelidae; genus Diabrotica; species Diabrotica balteata. The sequence continues at coordinate 177,383,264 of OU898278.1, read as the reverse complement.
GACAATTTGTTATACAATAATGTTTGTTTCAACTACAGTAACTATTTGTGTTTTATTCAGCATAGGTATCGACAGATATGCGTGAAAAATGAGACAAACTATTTCCCAACTGTAATATATTTGAAAGCCATTTCCATAAACCAAACAAAAAATATTCTATTTATATCGAAAGAGAAATTTCGAAGACTCTCTTCGTATCTCAAGAAACTTGTTAAGTACACAGAGATTAACCGGACCGAAAATACACAGGAGGAAATATAGACGTCATAAACCTTTTCAATCAACTGGCATTAACGTCCAAGTGGCCAGACGTGTGCGTAGGTGATTTCAAAGGCGCAGAGGCAGCAAATATTGGTTTGATTGAAAGGACTTAGGTAGCGATTAACAACTGTATGTTCCGTTACGTGTTTGGCTCTCTATTTATAAGGCACCGAAGATCGGTAGTTATTTTTGGCTTTGTTATGTAAAGATGAGCCACTGAAGACGTAATCACTATTTACAAGAGATATGCGCAACAACTCGTCAATCATTTTAAATACAATAATATCTCTGGACATTATATTAACAGAAATAGGAATCTTTCTTTTGAAAAGTTGACATCGGTACAAATCGATAGAGAAGTAAATCAAAATTGAACAAAATAACATCAGACACAAACAAGTATGAACATTTTCATATCGAGATATTGTAAGGTTGTCTCACAATCGGAGGCTGGAAATTATGGAAACAGTTCTATATTTCCAATATTTCTGTGTTAGTTTCCTTCTGTGTCCGTGCTGTTCTAAATATTCTCCTGTAACACCACATTTCAAATGACTGTGACTTATTTATGTGTTCTTGCTTCAAAGTCCAGCTGTCAAGTCGATATTGCAGTATCGAAAAGACGTAGCATCTCAGTGTTCTTACTTTCAGTTCTAATATAAGATCTTTGTTGCAGAGAATTGTTTTCATTTTTACAAACTCATTTTTTGCTATTTCTATCCTGGCTCTTATTTCGGTTGTTTGATCATAATGGTTTGAAATTTAGGTTCCTAGGTATTTGTATTTATCAACCCTATCTATCGGTATATTTCCCAAATAAACTTTTGTTGGTATATTTGTTTTCTTTGTTATTATCATGTATTTGGTATTTTTTATATTCATTCTAAGTCCATATTTTTCACAGAAGCTTTTTGTTTTGTTTAGCAGTAATTGAAGTTATTCAGCAAAGCTTGCATATTCACGGTGTCATCTGCATATCTTATGTTGTTAATATATCTAGAACTAGAAGAAGATTGGATTCGGAGACAAACCACCTTGGAACTCCTTTTACACTAAAAGAACTCCACGACGGCCTAAACAGGTTAAAAAACGGGAAAGCTGCAGGTGTGGATAATATATGCAGTGAACAAATAAAGCATTTAGGCCAAGAAGCAAAAAACTGGATCTTGCAATTTTATAACATGTGCAAAATTCCAAAATCATGGAGGAAATCTAAAGTAATAGTCTTGTTAAAACCAGGAAAGGATCCAGAAAACCCCAGTAGCTACAGACAAATTTCGCTATTGTGTCACTTTTTTAAACTATAGGAGAGACTGATACTCGCCAGAATAGAAAAAAATGTCGACAAGTACCTCATCCCACAACAAGGAGGATTCAGACCTGGCAAATCTTGCACCGGTCAAGTCCTCGCATTAACAGAACACATTGAAGAGTGCTTTGAATAAAAACTTATAACAAGGGCTGCTTTTGTAGATCTGACAGCAGCCTATGACACAGTAAGGCACAAAACATTGCTCCACCATCTGGGAAAGGTCGTATATTCCTTACTGCAAAATAGACGTAATGCTCTTCAATATATACACAAACGACCAACCTACTCCGACCGAAACCAAGCACTTCCTCTATGCTAATGATCTTGCAATATGTGCTCAAGGAAATAGTTTTGAAGAAGTGGAGGAGAAACTCGAAACTGCCTTAAGAACAATAACAGCGTACTACCTGCAGAATTCTCTGAGACCCAATCCCTCTAAAGCCCAAGTCTGCGCTTTCCACCTTCGCACAAAGGAAGCCAAGCGAAAACTCCAAATTGTGTGGAATGGTAATTCATTAGAACACACAAATCAACCTATATATCATGGAGTAACTCTGGACCGGTCCCTCACCTACAGACAACATTGCATAAAAACGAGAGGGAAAGTAACAACTAGGAACAGCATACCCAGAAAGCTAACGGGAAGTACATGGGGCGCAGGTCTTGGCGTTTTAAGAACAACGGCACAGGCACTGTGTTTCTCAACTTCTAAATATGCGTGTCCCGTTTGGAGCAGATCTTGCCACACCAAACAAGTTGATACTGCGTTAAATGAGACATGCAGGATACTAACGGGGTGCATGAAACCAACGCCACTTTCAAATCTATATAGAACAGCGGGTTTTGCAGAACACTCAACACGCAGAGGCGTTGCAGAACACATAAAGAAAATTAAACAGATGCGGACGGGCGAGTCTTTTTCACTTTCCCAGTTCAATGGACTGGCCAGACCCTAGACTTTAAAACGTGGGAAACTTTGAATAGGATAAAAACGGGGGTCGCTACAGTAAAATCAAACATGGGAAAAATAGACCAAAATGATGTGAACTGTGACTGTGGAGAAACACACAATATGGAACATCTTCTTACATGCAGAAACTGTCCTCATAGATGTATTCTTGAAGATTTGTGGTTCGTCAACAAAGATGGAACCGACGTAGCCCGATACTGGGCCGAAATTTTATGAATGTCCGGACACGATAAAGTAAGTAAGTTAATAGATCTTCCGTTAATTATTATTCCTTCACTTTGAGATAGTAGTGCTTCTTCAATAGTGGCTTTAATACATACATTAAATAGTAGTGGGGACATAATACATCCCCGTCTAACTCCTCTCCTGATTTCAATTCCTGGACTGGGTTTGTCATATATTACGATTTGTGCTCTTTGATTCCAGTAGAGGTTTGTTATTATTCGTAAGTCCCTGTGGTCTATGTTTTTTCGCTTTCCTAAATCTGTATTTTATTTGTTTATCCACTTTTTTTGTACATCTGATTATCTTTGTTTTTATATTGACGTCTTTCTTCCATTACATCTAAAATTTCTTCCGTCAGTCATTGCTTCTTTATATATCTGGTTAGTATTAGAATTTCTTTTTGACTTTTATCTATTTCTGTCTTTATTAATAACCATTTTTTTATTTGTCTCGGTATTTTGCAGAATTTGTTATTTAACATTCATTAATCCGTTGTTGATTTCATCTGCCAGGCGTTGTCTTATGAGTGGGTTCTTTAATTTACTTGTTTCGATTTTTGCATTTGTTGTTCTACAATAATCAAGTTAATTGCATTTATTTTCAGTACGTAAATAATAATCTAAATAATGTTTCCATAAACATTGAGAGATATCTCTTTGTGCACCAAAGTTCTTATTAAAAACTAGGTCAAAATTAAAAGTTCCTTCCCAACCACACCACAACCCTCATAAACAACCCTTTTTCATTAAAGTTGTCGTAAAGGTACAAATGAGGCTCTTTCTCATGACATGATGAATCTGTTGGCCCTACACGTGAAAGGAAAGAAAGAAACAATAGCAAAAAAGCCGGTTGTGTCGTAGTGTTGTCGACCAGGTATGGGACTCTCGTTGACAGCATTCCATATATGTACGAGATCTCACAATTAGGGTCATTAATTAAGAGGAATTTCAGTTTTGTGGTTGTTCCGCAGAAAGGAAAGAAAGAAAGAGAAAAGAAATGCAGCTGCAGGATAGGACTCTGAGCCTATGTTTTTGTGTTGTTTACATTTCAAGTTTATTTAAAATTAAAAAAAATGACATACTTAGTTTAAGTAATATAATAAAAAAATTGTGTGTTAAGGAAGCACCTTAGTAGTGGTAGATCAGTTGTTTAACAGTGAATGACTTTTAATACTAAAACAACAGAACGAAACTAAAAATGTCCATACAACCTGAAATGTTACAATAATAAACAGATCAGTTAAGTTCCTCAAATAGTATTCTGCACTGAAATGATATGTATCTATCTATTTATAGCTCAAAATCTATTCATGTGTTGAATATAGGCCTCTCATCTCATTTGCGGTCGACCTCATAACCTTTTTGCAGTATAATGGTCTCCAGCGGGCCAATTTCTTTATTCCATCTTCCATCTTAATATCTTTCATTATGCCCAGCCCATTTCCATTTTAATTTCAATGCATGTTGTTACGATTTTGCATCTTATCCACTCGTTCCTCTTTTTATCTTTCAACGATATTTGAAACGCTCAATACTCCGGGAGTATTGGATTTTAGGAAGTGTAGAACTTCCAAATTTCAGAAGAACTGAAAGAGAAGTGATGAAAAAAAAAAAAATACTAAAAATAAGGCTAAGCTCAGAGGAACAAATTTAAATGGCCAAAGAGACACTAAATCTCAAGTGAGTGTTCGGGCTAGCTTCAATGCACTGGATTGTGGCTTTAAAGATATAAACAACAATAACAAGAGATAATGAGCTAATGAGACAAGAAAGAAATGAGACCTGGTAATATCAAACGTGATACAACTGAAGAAAGTCACTGGGAATAAATTTATAGAAAGAGAACAATAAGAAAAGAAAAGAAGGGCGCCAACTCAACGATAGTTGAGATTTTGAAGTAACAAATGAATCTGGAGATAATACTCTGAAATACAAAATACTAGATAATAATCTTGTTTTGCTATGTTATATACTGGTTAGTAGAACTGAAATAAAACTCAAAATAGTAACAATAAATATATTTATAAAAAATGTATATAGGTATATGTGTATAAACAATTTACATATAATGCAAAGCCAAATAACAGTGGTAGTGGATGGTGTACACATACAATAGGACCTAATAGCCCCTCAATAAGCGAATAGTCACTACCACTGGCCAAATAAAGTTTAAAATATTAGGAACAATTCAAGGATAGTCCGTATGATAGCCAAAGTCTTAACACAAAAGGTAGTAATTTACCTTTAAATAGTTCTACTAATATGAGATACTAATGACAATATTGTAAAGATATCAACCTTGATAAATCTATTACAATTATTATATTATATCCAAAAAATGAGTCTTCAATACTCTTTATATAATGTTTAAAAAAAAAAACCACATGAAATTTATTTCCCTTCCCAAAATCAAAATTGTATTATATCAAAAATGTATATATATATTAAATCAACAAGTGAGTTCGGTCAGACTCTTGAAATCCTAACTAAAACCTAATAACACATGAAGTGTCCCTTTTTCCTCCCCGAATATTTTATAATTAAATTATCAAAAAAAAAATTATTACAAAGGTATTCACCTTATCATATGCATATGATGAGTTAACAGTAAATAGATAGAAAAAAAAATACACAGTCAAAAACTTATCTTTACAGCCCCATAAGTCCATAGGAAAATTCCTCTTGGCACGGTTACATCAGTTTGTGGCTGTGAAGACGAATCCTGGGCACAAAAGCCACAACCAGTCAATGGTCTCTGGGTGACAGCAAAATCCACGGGTTACTAACTATTTAAGGATTCAAAGTTACTTGAGTCCTTGAGGGAATATTCTGAAGAGAATATCCTCAAGTGAAGTGACGGAATCTAAAATTATTATTTAATTTAATAAATACAAATTCAATAGGTGTAGCAGCATGGATTGACTGCACCAAAACAAAACATCAAAACATTAGGTTATGTCAACATGTCAGAACTTCCGAATTTACTTCGTAGACATGACAGGCTTGCGCCATGAAAAGAACATGCGCAGAATATAGAAGGCTGTCCAATATTTGTCGAACCTTTTTATATTCCACCAAAAAAAGTTAGATAAAAGGGAACCAAAAAAAAACTTAATGATAAGATATGAAATAGATCGGAATTTAAGTTTTATATAAAAAAAATGACCTTCTGTTCTTTGCAAGTAAATCAAGGAAATTTTATATTTAAATTATTTCGGAACTCAAAAATAAATCTCTAAAGAAATACTAAATACAATGATAAATTTGATTATATGGTAAAGAGATAATACGTATGAAATGATTTACTTACATGGAGCTGCAGCACGCCAAAAAAAATCTTCCTTTTATGTGGAACTCTTAAATGAATATTGATTTTATTATACAAATTACTTATTTATATTATTATTAATGAATTATATTCTTCCCCAAATTATCTTCCTTGCTCCAATTCCGTCACTTTGAAGGTGAACAATTTCACCGGTTGGCGTGGCTGCGTATGAGTTCTGACCAAAACTGATCGTTCGGCTTCCGCATAAAATCGATCTTCCTTTCAAAGCGATAACAGCGCGTGGGTGAAGGAATGTCGATTTAAAAATCGATCACAGGCGGGTTATAAGAAAATTTCTAAAGGGGTTAATCAGTAGCGTAAACGCTACATATTCCGAACATTTGTCTTTCCATAGCCCTTTGATTTTTCTTTATTGTATGCTGAAATGATATATTATGCTAAATTTGTTGAAAAGACAAAAAAAATAGACCTTTACATAACCTTCTTTAATGCATGAAGTATATGGAGGATTAAAACGTATTTCTTAAATTGTTGAACGGTTAGATATCAAGATTAGGTATCATAAATAATAATAATTAAGTCTAAATTAATTTAAATTATTAAAAAAATGAAAATTTTTCTTCACAAAACAGCAAATGCACAACTGCACTAATACACACCAGGGAGCAAGAAACAGTTAAAAAAGGGGCGACACCCTACGAACGTGCTCCGAAGGAGGCGAAGACTGTCCTTTTGGCCAGAAAGATGATAGCCACCATTTTATAGAATTTACACCGGATGATCTACGTTGGCTACCTATAAATGGCAAAAGCGTTCTACTAGCTCTGCTAACCCTAATTATTGGGCCGATTCGACGCCAAACGACCCCATTTAGCGAAGAAAAAAGTATTCTTTCACCATGACAACGGATACGCTCATACCTCCGCAGTCGGCATGGCAAAAATAGTTGAATTGGGCTACTGTTACCCATCCGCCATATTCTCTAGACTTAGCCCCGTGTGACTTCCTTTTTGTTGCCACTCTTAAAAAAGGCACCCGCTTGGCAGTACTTATCGAATCGCCCTAGTACAAAGAAATCATCGGTTTGACAAGAAATATAAGCAAACCACTAGAAACAAAAATATGGTATTCATTCCGAATAACATCACCGACATCGTATTTCCCACAATACAACAACGAGATACATTCTGTGTATTTAACTCTCAAGAAATTATTGGACCCAAGATAACATCAAAAGGTATTCCACAGGAAGCTGTTTTAAGTCCATTTCTTTTTAATTTGTACACATACGATTTGCACAATTTATGGTCCCCAATATTGTTTTGCTTACAATATGCTGATGATATTGTCATCTACTCACATAAGAAAACCTACAGTGCAAGCACTACTGAACTCAAACATATTATGTACAACTTGGATAATTGGACTTAGTTAAATGGATTCAATATTTCAATATTTTTTCAAGAAAACACCCTATCAAACATCACGCTGTAACCTTACATGGCAATGATATTCCAATTGTTTCGGAATTAAGATATCTTGGTGACGTACTTAACAGAAAATTGCTTTGAACTCAACATATTAATTATGCAATTGGTCGCTGCGAAAAAGGTATTAATTTTCTTAATATGGTGTGTAAGAAATCGTGGGGTGCAGAACAAAACATTGCATTGAATTTTTATCGAGTCTATATAAGATATGTAATAGATTACTGTTGTGTGGTATATGGGTCAGCTAGCATAACAAATTTACGTAAACTTGATAGAATCCAATTTAAAACTCTAAGGATTGTATTAGGATTGATGAAAAGCACTCCAAATGAAGCCACCCTAGCTCTAGCATCTGAAAACCCACTATCATTGCGCAAAAAATATCTGGCAATCAAATATTTCCTAAACCAACATTATCGTGGCACTTATAATGCAAAAATAATTAATGAATTTAATACAGCTGATTTAACATATACATACTTCATTAAAAAAAAACTCTCCACCACTTGCAGCAGCAATTATAACTTGCAACGAACTGAAGTTAATAAATTTCCCTTAGAATCGTTGGATATACCACATCTAACAAGTGTTCTAGCTATAAATATTATTATCCCTAAATACCAAAACGAATTTTGCTACACTACTTTTAAAGAAATCTTAAGTGGCTATTCAGATCATATTGTGATCTATACAGACGAGTCAAAATCACCAACTTGTACAACCAGTGCGTAGTTTGTACCAAAAATGAAGATTAAAAAATCATTTATTTTAAATAATCAATCCAGTATTTTTTCTGCTGAAGCATGTGCTATATACAAAGCCCTTGAATTGTGCTGTGAAAACCAGTCGAACAAAATTGTCATATGCAGTGATTCACTGTCAGTATTACACTCCTTACAAAACTTTAAATTCACAATCAATAGCAATAGGTATATTCATATTAGAAATTTTTCAACAGTTACTAAAACTATCAGATCCATATGGTACTAAATTTCTATGGGTTAAGGGAAACTCAGATATTTTTGGCAATACTATTGCTGATTCTATAGCTAAAAATCCATTACAGCACCCACATATGGTGAGAGAAGAATTTAACCCATGTGATCTACTTGCCTATATCAAACAGTATATTAAATATAAATGGGACAGACAATGGATTCAGTTTGTTGAAAGCAGGGGCACTAATTTATGCAAATTACAACCAACAGTAGATGTAAAACAATTTTACAAAGATGTTACACTAAGCAGAAACACAGTGTCAACTGTCTTAAGATTAAAAGTAGATCACGGATGTTTTCCGAAACATCTACACAAAATAGGAGTTCTCCCAACAGACCGATGTGAGTGTGGAACTAGTATAGCTGATTTAAATCACATATTCTTCAATATGCCCAATACATCGTAATACAAGCACGTGGCTACTAAAAGAATTGATAAAAGAGTGTTTAAGTACACCATTAAGTTTAAGTGAAGACAATATACAAACCTTTAAAATCATTGTGATATTTCTTGTAAAAATTAAATTAAAGGTATGAGTGTAAAATTTATCGTATGCTTGCATTTCCTTTGTATGTTTACCAGATATGTTGCCCACCTACCTAACCGTGGTTTATGTCTTGTTTGCTACAATACAGCCGCTCTGATGAATCATATTAATATTTATATGTAATTTCGTGGCTAAAGGTTTCAAGCCAAAGCTAAAAAAAAAACTCTCAAGAAGTTGAGGAGGAAGAATTACAGATAGACAAATCATTAAACCGTTGCTTATCAAACCGATATTTTCTTTTATTTCAGTCATTACTTCTTTAGGAGATTTTGCTCTTATTGCTTTCTCTACTTGAACTGGTTCATCTCTACTTTGCTTTAAGACTAATTATATTTAAAGAAAAAGATCATGTCTACAAGTCGACATAAAAATTTAAAAAAGCTATCTAGTAAAATTCACATAACGAGATTTACTCGGAAAAGATCAGCAAGAAAGAAAACGAAACATTACTAAAAAAAATCATGATTCTAAGAGCAGCAGATAAAGGCAGATTACTATAAAGATGTGAAAAAGTAAAGATCATTTTGTTGTAAACGACGAAAAAAAAAATATTACCAATGTGCATTAAAAAAATATTTGTTAAAATTCATAAAGAAGTCCATTGACATATTCTTCGTTAAAAAAATAATAAATATTAATAAACTCCGATCCCAAAGCGAAAGAAGATTCATTCGACCAGTGCAAACCTGTGCAAACCAGTTAGAGTTGATGTCGATGATGATTCGCCGTTCGCGTTACAGATTTATATGGGAGATTTACGACGGGCATTACATTTCGTTGGTAAGATCTCTTAGAATACTACGATCGTATCAGCTGTAATTGGCGTTGCTTTTCGCGATTCTTCTTTGTCTTCCTTTTTAGAAACTTACAATGTTAAATAATAACGCCAAGATGTAGAGATTCATCAGGGGCTTCTTTAACGAGAAAACGTTTTTGCGGTATGTGTGACGACGATATGTCGACTATGATAAAAAATGTGTTTTCTTCTACGAAGACTAAATTAATTAAGAAAAAAACGAATACTCTATAATGCACCATAGAAGCTTTCCGAGTATTAATTTTTATTGGTTACAATATTAATAATACAACTGGACAAAACAACGTTCAAAACCTTTAACATCAAAAAATCCTTCATTGGTGAAATAATTATGTAAATCTTAAAACTTTATCTTCTCATTCCTTAAGACCTTATCGGGGCGTGGTGATACTCTAAATATTGTTAGCTTGTTATCTTTATTGGTTGTGATCTTGTGCCAGATACACAGCTTCTTGTAGGGATTTTCCTACCAGAGTCTTGAAGATCTTCTTGGTCTTCAGCTTTCTACGTTTCCTTCTACTGCCAATAGTTCCATTGTCCTCGTTCTTCTAGCTATGTAGCCGAAGTAAATTAGGTATGCTCGGTTTACTTGTTTTAATAGTCCGTCTTTTTTATAAACCTCTTCCAGAATTGACAGGTTGGTTCTATGTTATATCCAGGACAGGCATAGAATTCTTCAGAGCTACATTTTAAAGACGTCGATCATTATTGATTTTTTTGAGAGTTCATATTTCAGCAGCGTATATAGCAATGAAAAAAATAAAGGCACTGACCAACTTCAGCTTAGTATTCCTTCTTCTTATTCGGTTTTTCTTCATTACGAGCAAAGTAAAGATATGCCAAGATATACCTAAAAAGTTTGTGGTAGACAAAGGGTTCAAACAAGGATTTTGTTTCAACCCGACATTGTTTAAGATCTACTTGAAGCAAGCGCTGAAAACGTAGAAAACGGAATGTGGCATGGGAAATCCTCTAAACGACACCACATTGTACACACTACTATTTACTGACTATCCAACAGTATTGGCTCAGGACTACGAAGGTCCAGAATATATGATATGCAAACTTATTAAGGAATATCAAAAATGGGGCTAAGTAAATGTCAAAAAACAGAACACGCCACTAAATAAGGATAATTAAATAGAGTAAGAAACGAGAAGATATCAGAATCAACCAACTAAAATGGTACGGGTGGCCGGAGTCCCACAGGAAGCGGTCCTGTCACCTTTACTGTATACAATATACACCGCCAATGTTCCAAGAACACCAGGAACACTTTTCAGTTTTTATGTAGATGACACAGCAATTGCGGCTGAACACACAAACATTGATGTAGCTGTAAACAACTTACAGACAGCATTATATAGAAGAATGGAGTATCCAATGGAAAATAACTATCAACTCAGAAAAACTTAAGCAGTCATTTTTAAAAAGAAAAGAGAAATCCCAAACGAAGAGTTTACAGTGCAAAACAATCCCGTCGAATGGAAAAGAGAAGCAAAATACCTAGAGTTTAGAATGAATCAACTAACTAATCTTTACGCAATATGTGGACCAAACTATCCAAAAAACAACCACAGTCAGAGCGGCAATAAAAGGACTCATAGGTAGAAAAAGCAAATTAAGACTAAAAACGAAAATGAAACTCATTAACAGCATTACACTTTCAATAATAATACATGCATCTCTGGCATAGCTACATACATGTAAATCAAACAAAAAAAGGATACAAGTACCACATAATAACAGCCTCAGAAAAACGGTTAATATACTCCTTATATTCCTGTTCAGAGAACTGAAACAAATATGGGTGACAGACACGATGGAAAAGAAAGCAAGAACAAAGTTTGCTGAGCTAGAGAAACACCCTAGCTTGATACTGAAAGAGTGAAAGAGATAATGTGATTTGATGCGTTTTATCGATGGTAGCACAAAAGACCAAAACGGCAAATTCTGGCCAACATATAAAGTCTAAAAAATCGTTGCTCTATCAACAAAAGAAAACCCAGCACACAGCACTGGTAATTTGAATGATCACTAATGATATTAATTTTTAGACATCTCTCAAAATAAATCACAACAATTAAAAAAAAAGGCTTCGGCCAATGAATTGTAACACTCGAGTGTTATTTTTAAGGGGTGTATAAGTCTCGCAGGCTGGGTTAAATTAAATTGCTTGCTTGCTTCTTCGACATTATTTACCCGTAGGTGTTTTACCAGTACATTAGCAGCTTATGATCTGATCCATAGTATGCTCCAGGCATAGCTCTTACGTTTATTACTGAGGTTTTCCGTCTTTGCCGCATTTGTATGCAGTCTGTTTGATTGTTGTTTCCTTTATTTGTACTAGTCCACGCTGGTAGCCTTCTTGAATAGTGTTTGTAAATGTATTTGTTATCCCTAGAGTGTTTTCACCGGCAAACAGAATATTGCCTCCTTTGTTGTTTCTAATGCCCAAGCCAAATGGCCCAACAGTCCCTCTTAAATGTGGTTTATTTTCAGATTTTCTTATCTTGGTGTTACAGTTTTCAATAATATTTATTGGCTCCTAAAGAAAAGGCGGAAAAAAATGAGGCGGAAATAATATTAACTATTAAAAGACGAAAACTTGAGTACTTGGGACATGTGATGAGAGGGCAAAAATACGCATTATTACAACTTATTATGCAGGGCAAAATCCGAGGAAAGCGAAATGTGGGAAGACGAAGAATATCCTGGCTTAAGAACTTGAGGGAATGGTTTGAATGCAGTAGTGCAGAACTTTTTAGAGCGGCAGTCAACAGAGTCCGCATAGCCATGATGATTTCCAACCTTCGATAGAAGATGGAACTTAAAGAAAGAAAGAAAAGGCGGGTGGACGTCCACGAATTTTTTGTTGGGTGTGAAACCCTAGTAATGACCTGTGGAATTGGTTTACAGGGTTTTTAATGGTTGTAGGTTGCTGATTCTTTATTTCAACTCTTGTGGGCTGAAATTATACACAGCGCTCTTCTTCAGTCATTTATTAAACTAATATACAACAAAAAGAGGTTAATCTTTGTAAATGGGTATATTTATTATAAATGGGTATATTTATTTATTAAATAAATATACCCATTTACAAAGATTAACCTCTTTTTGTTATACGTGGTATACAGCCAGCTACAGGAATTTTTCCTTGTGGATTTTAATATACAACAACTGAAAACTTGGTAAATAATTAACTAAGAGAGAAAGAGAAAAAACTCCTTCTTTGAGTTATGTAATGAGACTGTGTGGGCGAGAAGTCGGAAGTCGGAAGTGATTTTTGTGAGGAAGCAGAAGTTAACTGAATATCAAGGAGGTTCTCTGCTTCTTAAAACAAAAATAAAAAAAAGTTATCTTAAAGAAAGTTTAAGCTATAACCTTACACCATATGCATATATATATATATATATATATATATATATATATATATATATAATATCTATATATATATATGTATATATATATATATATATATATATTTATATATATATATATATATATATATATATATATATATATAATAAGCTTATTTACCTATGTGTCGTGTGAGTATCAAAGGATATAATTCTGCTCAGAAGCATCTGAATAATCCACTTGCATATTACGTATGCATGATGCATGTATTGACTCGATAGAGGTATAATCAAATGCACCTTATAGGTCTTAAAATTCAGAAATGGCGACTTCTTTGTGATGTAAAGTCCTTAAATTCTGACAAAAAATTGAGCAGAGCCATTTTACCTAATCTCTCTGCTTGATACACTCATTGCTGTTGATGCCAAGTGTTTTCATTAAAATTGTTTTGCTTAATGGTTTTCAACATGAATGAAGTCACGACTTTGGCACGCTTTTGCTAAGGTATAATCTATTTCCTAGTTCCATAATTATTGGCAGTTCCTTTTAAAGTAGCCTGGGAAATATACTACCTAGTCCAGAAATTTTGTATGGTTTAAGTTTAAGTAGCACATCTGACTTTGCGAAAACTAAAGATCTTTTCATACGTTATTAAGTCAATTGTGGTTGGGTCAATGTTGGCTTAATGATTATTGCCACTACTCAGCACATCTATTTGGTAGACATCAACTTTAAAGACGAGTAAATAAAATTTGCGATAGAGAAAGAACACAATACAACACTACCATTTCTTGATGGTTACAAAATAATAGCAGTTATTCCCTATTTGTCTTACCAAATTTGTTTTCGATGTATTTGTTATGAAATATACTGCGAATTGTTTGCATTTTTTATGAAATTTGACTTGTCCGTTTTTCATTTCGCTCTATACATGCTTTCTTAATTTCTATTTTACTTTAAAACATTCTACAGTGAAATATTTTTATATCATTTTGCTTTATATATTTTATTTCACATAAATCGCCTCATTAATTACGCTAACTCTTTGGTATTATCACCCTACAAAGTTCTAAATGATAAACCATTTGATATTTAAGACAAGTTTCCCCAAGAACGGCATACTAAAATTCCATCGACTGTGTTATCTCAAGGCTCATGCTTTGGTTCTCATTCGGGAAATTTTTATACGCCGTTAACCCCGAAGGTATTATGACTAAAAAATGGATCTTTCCACTCAGTACGTCGATAAGCATCTATACGCCTTGCCCCAGGTGTTTGAGAAAAACAGTTTTCAATCTGTATGGGTCATTTCGTTTTAGATCGCAACTGTGCTGCCTAGTTTTCGGATTACGGCTGTGGCTAGGAGACCGAGCATGAAGTATATGTTGCTAATGAATGATTTTTTTACAAAAAAGCGACAAAATGGTTGCTGATATCTGCAACTTCAATGGCTACGAATAATGCAAAAAAATATTGTTGAATATGTTTTTATTTTTTTTTATTTTTTGAATATGTTTTATTACTATTTTGATACAGAAAATAACATTAATAACGATCCTGTTTCTTGTGGTATCCTCTATACACTAAATAGTACAGGGGGTAGAATGCACATTTGATTAACCACTCCATTTATATTTATATATCTGTTAATATCTTTTTCGCAATTACATACCCTGTATGTAACCATAAAGTGTGTCAATAAAACACTGAAAACTTTGTTTTCAAACTTCCACAAAAATTTATTTAACTCTTATCACTACAGCTGTTTCGGCTGATTGCCTTTCTCAAGTGATCTATTTTTGGCATGCGTTTACACTTTATAGTCTCTAATGAAATAGGTTGAGGAGGGGAGAACTGTTTATCTCAAGTTGGTCATTTAGAATTATATCTGTGTTTTTTAATTTGTTGATTTCCATAGATTCTAACAAGGATAGCTTAAGGCCTTTATTTTGAATGTGAAGAATTTTAAATTCGTCGTTAAAAAATTATTGTGATCTAGAAGTTGAAGTGCGTGAGTAGAATCTGTTTTTCTATTATTGAAAGCCCTTTTATGTTCTGCTCTTCGTTTGTTACAGTTTCTATCAATTTGACCGATGTAAGTTTTTGGGCAGTCGCCCAAAAGTTTGTACACACCATTGTGTAAGTGTTTTTATTTTGGCTCCTGTTGTTTTTGATATATTTGCCTAGGTTGTTATTTGTTCGGAAAGCTGGTTTTATTCCTTTCTTTTTTATGTGTTTGGCTATTTTTGTTGTAATTTTGCCTGTATATGTAATCAATCAGAAGGTACTGGGTTTTTTCTCTGGTGGTGGAAATACTAATTATTCTGAGACATTATTCTGAGAATATAACAACAACATAAAATGCCAAGGGAATGGAATGAAAGCGTTATAATACCAATACATAAAAAGGAAGATAAAAAACAATTTCGAAACAAAAGGGGAATATCGCTCATTGCGATTCGGTCTTTGGGCTACTAACAATGCTTGTTTTGTGCTTAAAGGTCAACGATAGATCAAATCGCATGGTTCGATAAAAGAAGCATAATATGGCAAGCAACACTAGAAATCGAAATCCAAAAAAAATTTGTGGAGCTAACTCAAATGTGTGTGACAGACTTATATGCACAGGTAAAGATAAGAAAGAGAACATTGATGCCATTTAGTATTATACCCAAACTTAGACAAGGAAACCTCATATCACCGCTGCTATTTAATTTGGCCTTGGAATATGCAATAAATAAAATATCGTTTAAGCTGAGAGGGGGATTAATTTGTGAATTGAGAAATAAAATTTTGGTGGGCTTTGCTGATGATCTAGATGCAGTCGCTCATTTCACAAGAGTTGTGAGAGAGGTGTTTTCACAACTCGAGGAGGTATAACTACCTCTTTGGGTCTTTAAATAAATGAAGAGAAGATGAAATACATGCTAGTAACGAAAAAACTAAGACCAAAAGTGAGACAGAATATAACTAGTAATGATCACAACTTCGAAAGGCATTTAAATATCTATGGGCAGTAATCATAGATGACAACTATATAGAAAAAGAGGTACCAACAAGGATAGCTGCAGGAAAACGATCATTATGCTTCCTAATATTATTATTAGATTAAAACATCTAAGCTGCTAAAAAGACAATCTAAATTTAAACTGTACTTGTCAAATATTAGCCTAGTTGTTACAGGTAAAAGTAAAATATAGACTCTAGATTAGCGTCCATACATTAGCGTGTGTGAAATAATCTGCTGGTATGTGAAAGGAAGTTTGTCAGAATGATATCTGGCATTCAAAGAGATGAATAAGTCCGGAGATTGGAGAAGGTGCTACAATGCTGACTTGGTGACTTTTATGGTACTAAAATCACCTTCAGATAAATAAAAGCTAACCCAATAAGATAGACAGCTCATTAGGTAAGAATAGAGAAAGACAGAGTGCAGAGAGAATATTTTTTGAGAGACCAGACGGTAGCAGATCAGTACGCCGTAAGAAAAAGATAGAAGGATATTGTTAAAGTTGGTTGACCTAAGAGGAAGGTACAACAATGAAAAATGAACGCACAAGATCGGGGAAGATGAAGAATAATTTATATATCATATATTAAACTTTAAAGCCAGACTCAATTCGTTGAAAACACGTGGCAAAAGGCACAACCTGAAATTTGCACCGAGCTACCCAAATTCGACAGGTGTATGTGCTTTTCTATGCTACCAAACATTAATTGAAGACGGTATCTGACAAGGAAGAATATTTAGAATAACTGGAGCCTATCATAGAGATGAGTTAAATAAAATAAAACTAGAAGCTATACAAAACAAAGACCACGTTATTAATTGTAGATTGAAAAACTCATACAAGCTAGCATATATGTAGGACAAAATTAACTGAGCAATAAACTAGTTTCAGCACTTTAAAATTAGCGGGTTTAGATATGTATATATGATACTACTATAGCTTAGGACTAGGGTACATGCCAAGAGGTTGGAGGCTCTTAATATACCTTAAGCTGGCAAAATTGGACAGAAAACATATTAGTCTGATGTCATTTGTATGAAACACTCTTAAAAATTAGTCGATAGGCTCGTTAGAAAAAATGGTTTATTGAGTATACAACTACATCACAATCATACTAGAAAATACCTTTCGTAATAATTTCAATAATAATAATTACTTTGTCGGCCATTAGCCACTCCCGCTTCACATTCGAGCTTCTATTTGTATTCCGTTTACGCTGCGCTCTTACTCTCGCCATTTAGATTCTACATCGGGCCCGAACAATACAATAAATGCATTTGTTTTATTTATAACTCAACTTTATCTCCTTCTGTTATTGGTCGTAAGTCTCTGAGAAAACAACGAGGCTAAGGCGAAAGAAGGATTTATAAAGTTATCGGCTCTTGGGACTATCGATGCATTTCTTATTGAAAATTGCTAGAAACCGATTTGGTATCGAGGATGGGTTTATTTAGAAGCACTTGAGTTTGATAAGGTTTTATGGTATTGCCCGTTGGATAAACATAAATAATCATTTTCGAAGACTTTGTTAAGCGAGAAATGGAGGTGAAAACGGAATTGACATCGACGGGCGTCTGATACTTTTTATTTTTTGTCAATAATCTTTTTATGCTCAAATTATGCTTTTATATAAAACCATCAATCAAGAATTAAACAACAATGTATTAAAAGATTAAAAATTTTAATTATTTTAAATGTTTTTGTCGAAAAAATTGATTTTCTTTTAATTAATACTCCCGGAGGTGGGTGTGGGTATATATTTTTATGATACTGAACACAGTTCTTCACGTAAAATTCGAAATTGCAATAAAATGGGTGTGTTTCCATACATCCATACATCCTTATTAATTTTTTTATTCGCTCGTCTTCTAAAAATATTCTCTGCCGACTTTATTCCTCCGAAGATTTCTTAGAGCAATTTTCTTTCTCAGATCTCTACTTTCTTTTCTTCCTGCTGGTTCATAATCCACGTTTCACTGGCATACATCACTGTGGGTTTGACTACTGTCTTTAGTAGTGTAATTTAGTGACCCTATCGCTCTGCCTCTCTTTAATGAGCTTTTGTTTATCTCTTTCTCTTCTTTTTCCATGTTTGTTTGGTATGGTAACTTCTAACTATTCAAATTTTAACACTTTTTCAAAACCATACACAGTCTCCGCTCCTTTCATTCTGATATATTTGTTATTATTTGTTATGTCTCCTCTAATTTCCATATATTCCTTTTTTTGGTTAATTATTAATCCGTATCTTTATGCTTCTTCTTTAAATTTCTGGAAAACATTTTCTAAATGTTTTTTGTTCTCGTTAGTATCACCACATCATCCGCGAATGCTAAACACTGTACCCTGCTATTGAAAATAATCCTGTTTATGGTTATACTTTAAAAACTAAAAAGGGAGATACAGAATATAAAAAATTCATCAATTAATTTTTTTTTAAGTAATTTAACATCTGACCTGAACAACAGATTATTCGTTATGGAAGGCAACAAAAAGAATGAAGAGACCAATTATTCATTCTCCTCCTATCAAGTTGGAAAACGGCAACTGAGCTAGAAGTAACAAACAGAAAGCAGAACGACTTGCAGATCGTTTAGAAAGCACGTTCAAACCCAACGACAATGATGGTGAAGAACTGAGATGGGAAGAACCAGTCCAAACTGAAGAAAGAATAACGCTGATATCACTTAGAGAAGTATCAATAGAGATAAAAGAGAATATAAATCCTAAGAAAACTCCAGGATATGATCTCATAACAGGAGAACTATTAAAAAATCTACCAAGAAAAGCCGTAGTTAAGCTAACACACCTAATAAATGCTGCTTTTAGATTGAGCTATGTTCCCAGACTCTGGAAAGTAGCTGAAGTGATTATGATCGCCAAACCAGGTAAATCTCTTAATGAAGTGACATCCTACCGACCAATATCACTCCTTGCGGTGATGTAAAAACTATTTGAAAAACTTCTATAGTGTATTTTTATTGTATTAGAGAGTAATAAAACAATAAATTATGTATGCAAATCCCTAAACTGTTGATACGGGTGATTCAATGAAAAACAGATATTTGTCCAACAAGTTTACAGAAGTATATAGGAAAACAATTTTTAAATTGAGTATGACCACCAGGTATAAAGGTTGGAGCAGAATAGAATACAATAGTTGTGAGGGTTACTAATCCCAAAATAAGGTTGCCAGTGTCGGAGTGATGGAGGTTAACAGGTACTAATGAATTTTGCAAGAAATGTAAGATGTTTATTTTATTGGTTATATATAACCAATAAAAGTTTAATAAGTACCTACCTATTTGCAAAATAAAGTTTAATTCTTTAGATAAAATAAAACGTTTTATTTTATCTGAAATGAGTGCATTCCACGAAGTAAGGGTTTCAACAATCAAACATTTAATTCTTTAATTCCAGGAATCTACGACAGTAGTTGACTAGATAATTACCTTCTAAACTTATTCCACAGAAAATGTGATAGTGGGTTTTTCCATTTTGTAGGAAGGTCCATAGTGGCGTATTCAAAATTCTTAACAGTTCACTAAAGTAGGTACTTCAGTTGCAAGGTGCAGTTTATTGTGTATACTAGTGTTATGGAAAATTTGGAAAGTGCCGTGTAAATGCCGAAAAATTGGTCCTTTAACAGTTAATGAAAAAACATTAATATTTAATTGTTTTAAATCATTTACAGACAAACGTTTATGTGAAAAGTGTTGATGGAGACCGTTGAGTTAGTTAGCAGTACACTTGGTGTTGGGAAATCTACGATTTACAGAGTTATTAAAGAAGAGAAATGTGGTAGTTTTCAATGCCACGTAATGCTCCAGGGAAACCAAAATTTCAAATAGAATATCATTTTAAAGAAGGACTTCGACGGAAAGTGCATGAATTCTTCTTTAGACAAGAATTTTCCAACATTGGATAAAAGTTCTTGTCTCAGTTCGAGATGATAAGGATTACCCAGAAATGAGTCGAAGTAAGTTATGGAAACTTTTAAAAGAAATATGCTTCCGCTGGAAAAAGAATCCCAGAAAGTCTATTTTATTAGAAAGAAGCGATATTGTCATATGAGAGAAGACATTTTCTAAGAACCATAAAAGAAATGAGAAACCAAAAAAGAAAAATATTTTATCTTGATGAAACATGGATCAACGAGGGTCATACACCAAATAAATTTTGGCAGGATGAAACTGTTACAAGTCAAAGGCACGCTTTTGTAAATAACTAACTACTGGTTTAAACCCACCATCAGGAAAGGGACGCTGGCTGATAATAGTACACATTGGCAGTTCAGACGGTTTTGTTGAAGGTGGTTTATTAACTTTTGAATCAACTCGTTACCGGTGACTACATGAAGACATGAACGCTGATGTCTTTCAAGAATGGTTCGAACAAATGATAGATCTTCTTCCTAAGAACTGTGTAATAGTAATGGATAATGCAAGTTATCACTCCAGACTTATAGAAGGACTGCCCACAACCAAGTGGTTAAAAAAAGACTTGCAGAATTGGCTGAGTTCAAAAAATATTACGTACCATCCCGGATCTATAAGAAAGGAACTTTATTCGTTGTGTGCCCTTCATAAAGAAAAATTTAAAAAAATACGAAATTGATGAAATTGACAAAAATCGTGGAATGATAGTACTTAGATCCCCACCATATCATTGTGAATTAAACCCGATTGAACTGGTATCTGCACAGATAGAGTGAAGTTTCAAGAAAAAATACCACTTTTAAAACTCATGATGTTAAACAGTTGTTTTTGGAGGTCGTAAATAATGTAAAACCTGAAAACTGGAAAAGGCAGTAAATCACACTATTAAAGAAGAGGAAAAAAATGTGGAAGCTGGACAATATTACCGATAAAATGATCGAGCCAGTTATTATAAATCTTGGTTCTGAAAGTTCATCTTCTGAATCTGATTTGGATTTGTAACAAGTAGCTGTAAGTTTTATATTAATATTTTTTATTCATCTATTTAACATACCTTAGACGGTTTAAAAACTCTTTTTCTCTTTTGTAATTTTTAAAAATTAAAAAAAATGTGAATTTTTTAAAACCCTTATTTAATGTAGGCCAGTCAGTTCTAATATAGCGTTGATAAAAGAGGTCACTTTGTTTACATAACACATAACACTTTATAACACTGAAATAATTCATTTATTTTTTACAATGATTCAAACTAATTTTTTCAATTAATCTTGAGCACGCCCATGAGTGGTCGGATGTACCGTTTTAAATTATGCTAATTACTCTCTCGTTCATAAAAAAAAACTATATTGGAAAAGATTAAAACCAATAATAGAAAGAAAAAATCTTATACCAAATCATCAATTTGGTCACAACCTCTCCATTGATTACGATTCTTTCGTTTGCTTGCAAAATGGTTTCCTGGCAGATGCTTTCACTATAAACATTAAATAGCAACTGTGACAAAATGCATCCCTATCGTACTCATCTACGTATTTCTATTGCTTATGATATTTTATTTTTTATTTTGATTTCTGATTCTAATATAGATTGAAAATTATTCGCAGATCTTTATTATCTATGTCCTTTCTTTCAAGAATATCACTTCGCTTATCATAGCGTACTCTGTCAAACGCTTTTTCAAAATCGATAAGACAGGCATGTACTTCCTGATTAACGTCTAGGCATCTTTGTGTAAGAACATTAAAACCGAAGAGAGCTTCTCGAGTACATAGTCCTCTTCTGAACCCCATATTTGTATCACTAATATCTGAATCCAACTTTTGATAAACTCGGTTGTGGATGACTTTTAGAAATATTTTTAGTAGATGGCTCATTAAAGATATTGTTAGATGTTCTGAACTTTCTTTTGCATTGAATTTCTTTGGCAGTGTAACGAATGTAGACAACAGACACTCTTGAGGTATAATACCAGTTTTAAATAAGTGCAATATTATATATATATATATATATATATATATATATATATATATATATATATATATATATATTGAATCATTATTCAAAAGCTTTACCAATTTAGTAGGAACTTCATCAGCTCCATTTGCCTTTCCAGCTTTGGAATCTCTAAGTGCCATTTCTACTTCAAATTTTAGGATTTCAGGTCCCGTTTCACCATTTACCTGAACAGCCAAACCACTCAAACTCATTATTTCTGTTGTCCTCAAACAATTCTCTTGTGTATTCACTCCATCTATTAAATTTTCCTGTTAAATCTATAATATGCCCCATGAAGAGTAAAAATGTAGGTACTATTGATTCTCATTTCGTTAAAAGTATAGATATTAATCATGAGTTCTCCATTTTTGTTGACATGGGCTTGCATTAAATCTTTATATTGTTCTGAAGCTATTTTCTTGTGGCATTGTAAATTAGTTACTGTTAAACTGGGAATAAGCTACAATTAAAGACAAAAATACGTTTACTGACGTTTCAATTTCCACTTCGGAAATCGTTCTCAAAATACAAACAGTAAATTAAACAAATTTTGTTTTTTGTTACATAGTGAAAAATTCTTCTAATAATTTAATTTTATCTGACTCATTTATATTGACAATTCAGACATACATTATGCATTTTAAAGTAGACCACTTTAAAATGATATTGCCGATATTGTTGAATTGCGCTCATGGGACGACTTTACTTATAAGATAGTTCATTCGATTACATGAAATCAACTTTAACTTGAGAATATCCGTCAGAAAAAAAAATCATACCATGTAATTCGTCTTTAAAAAGACACATGACATGATGACAGTAAAATTCTCCTGTTAGTGATTCCATAGTAAATTATGAGGGAAAAACCAGGAAAAAAACCTCATAATACTATCCCGACATTGTAAGTATTTGTTCGTGAATTTAGTTTACCTTCAACAAACATCAAAATTCTGATTTTGTATGTTACGTTATTTAAAAAAACATAAATGATGTATCCTCTATATGTTACTGACTTACTAATACTGGTATTTTCTTATTAATAACTTCCTCTTTCAATATTGGTAACCAGATCCTACTACATTCTGCCGAGGAATTTGCGACACACTTGGCTTTATTTAGCATAATTAGAGCCGCTTCTTTGATTTTTCTTTTTTTTACTATCCGTTTCTTTTAGGACTACATTTGAATTATTCCATTGAACCCTATGTTCATTATCCCATGCGTGTTTACAGATTTGAGATCTATCAAATTCTCTATTTTTAATATAAGATTGATGTTCACTTATTCTAACATTTATTTCTAACATGGGATAATGAACATAGGGTTCAATGGAATAATTCAAATGTAGTCCTAAAAGAAACGGATAGTAAAAAAAGAAAAATCAAAGAAGCGGCTCTAATTATGCTAAATAAAGCCAATTGTGTCGCAAATTCCTCGGCAGAATGTAGTAGGATCTGGTTACCAATATTGAAAGAGGAAGTTATTAATAAGAAAATACCAGTATTAGTAAGTCAGTAACATATAGAGGATACATCATTTATGTTTTTTTAAATAACGTAACATACAAAATCAGAATTTTGATGTTTGTTGAAGGTAAACTAAATTCACGAACAAATACTTACAATGTCGGGATAGTATTATGAGGTTTTTTTCCTGGTTTTTCCCTCATAATTTACTATGGAATCACTAACAGGAGAATTTTACTGTCATCATGTCATGTGTTTGTCTTTTTAAAGACGAATTACATGGTATGATTTTTTTTTCTGACGGATATTCTCAAGTTAAAGTTGATTTCATGTAATCGAATGAACTATCTTATAAGTAAAGTCGTCCCATGGGCGCAATTCAACAATATCGGCAATATCATTTTAAAGTGGTCTACTTTAAAATGCATAATGTATGTCTGAATTGTCAATATAAATGAGTCAGATAAAATTAAATTATTAGAAGAATTTTTCACTATGTAACAAAAAACAAAATTTGTTTAATTTACTGTTTGTATTTTGAGAACGATTTCCGAAGTGGAAATTGAAACGTCAATAAACGTATTTTTATCTTTAATTGTGGCTTATTCCCAGTTTAACAGTAACTACATTAAATCTTTGTTTTACTCCTGGAACAATTTCATTTCCGGTTCGTACAGTTTGGAAAAACATGAAATTTAAACACTAGGTTATATAAGTTATTTAACATTACTTGTATTATATTTTATATCACTACTCTGTGCAACCCCTGTGCTTGCAGAGAACAATAAATAAAAAAAACAATGAAGTATGGCATTTAAAAAATGAATGAATTTTGGAACAATATGATATTATAATAATTGGTTCATCTTCTCTTACACTACGTAGTATTTAAATATGTTGGTGCTCTATTACAATAAAACAATTACCGTTTTTAATCGAGTCGAATAATTCAATTGCCCATATCAGAAAATGTCACCGAGATAAAATCTTCATAGTCCGTACGCACAACATTCTGCTTTAGATCGAAAGCAGCAAAACCAAGGCCGACACGATCCGTCTTGTAAGTCACTACTCCATTATTAACTGACGATAAATCGGCAATTAGTAAAAGCCGAATCGGATCGTAAGTTCAAAGCTGACACGAAAGAAAATTATTTTATTTTTGCCCTTTTGCAGCCGACTCCAATTATTTATAATTAATTGAGAAACGATAGCTTTGCGATAAGACGAAGCTTATACCTTCTTCATTCTGGTGTAGATAATATGTTGTTACGTGGATAGAAGGTCAAATGTACAAAATACATATTAGACTTAAATCGCATGTGTCCAATAGGCTCGTATTTATTAATATTTTTAAATGCAGAAGCTTTAAAAATCGTCATTTACAATAGTGGTTTTATGTTGCTAATACTAGCCATTCTATTAATTTTGCCAAAAGCTTTTAGTAGACGAAATATAAACAGGCATATTTTAAAAGGAGCTGAAAAGAGTTTGTCGGCTTTCCATACCGTCTCTGAAACTTAAGTGTTCGTTCTGGAGATTACTGGAATTGACCACACATTATACAGGCGATCGCAACATCAAGGAATAGAAAAACAACAGTACAAAAGCATATTATAGTGTATTTTTATGTTTGAGGGAGTAATAAAACAATAAATTATGTATGCAAATCCTAAACTGTTGATACGGGTGACTCAATGAAAAACAGATATTTGTTAACAAGTTTACAGAAGTATATAGGAAAACAATTTTAAATTGAGTATGACCACCAGGTATAAAGATTGGAGCAGAATAGAATACAATAGTTGTGAGGGTTACTAATCCCTAAATAAGGTTGCCAGTGTCGGAGTGATGGAGGTTAACAGGTACTAATGAATTTGCAAGAAATGTAAGATGTTTATTTTATTGGTTATATATAACCAATAAAAGTTTAATAAGTACCTACCTATTTGCAAAATAAAGTTTAATTCTTTAGATAAAATAAAACGTTTTATTTTATCTGAAATGAGTGCATTCCACAAGTAAGGGTTTCAACAATCAAACATTTAATTCTTTAATTCCAGGAATCTACGACAGTAATTGACTAGATAATTACCTTCTAAACTTATTCCACAGAAAATGTGATAGTGGGTTTTTCCATTTTGTAGGAAGGTCCAAGTGGCGTATTCAAAATTCTTAACAGTTCACTAAAAGTAGGTACTTCAGTTGCAAGGTGCAGTTTATTGTGTATACTATTGTTATGGAAAATTTGGAAGTGCCGTGTAAACGCCGAAAAATTGGTCCTTTAACAGTTAATGAAAAAACATTAATATTTAATTGTTTTAAATCATTTACAGACAAACGTTTATGTGAAAGTGTTGATGAGACCGTTGAGTTAGTTAGCAGTACACTTGGTGTTGGGAAATCTACGATTTACAGAGTTATTAAAGAAGAGAAATGTGGTAGTTTTCAAATGCCACGTAATGCTCCAGGGAAACCAAAATTTCAAATAGAATATCATTTTAAAGAAGGACTTCGACGGAAAGTGCATGAATTCTTCTTTAGACAAGAGGATTTCCAACATTGGATAAAGTTCTTGTCTCAGTTCGAGATGATAAGGATTACCCAGAAATGAGTCGAAGTACGTTATGGAAACTTTTAAAAGAAATAGGCTTCCGCTGGAAAAAGAATCCCAGAAAGTCTATTTTATTAGAAAGAAGCGATATTGTCATATGGAGAAGACATTTTCTAAGAACCATAAAGGAAATGAGAAACCAAAAAAGGAAAATATTTTATCTTGATGAAACATGGATCAACGAGGGTCATACACCAAATAAATTTTGGCAGGATGAAACTGTTACAAGTCAAAGGCACGCTTTTGTAAATAACTTATCTACTGGTTTAAACCCACCATCAGGAAAGGGACGCAGGCTGATAATAGTACACATTGGCAGTTCAGACGGTTTTGTTGAAGGTGGTTTATTAACTTTTGAATCAACTCGTACCGGTGACTACCATAAAGACATGAACGCTGATGTCTTTCAAGAATGGTTCGAACAAATGATAGATCTTCTTCCTAAGAACTGTGTAATAGTAATGGATAATGCAAGTTATCACTCCAGACTTATAGAAGGACTGCCCACAACCAAGTGGTTAAAAAAAGACTTGCAGAATTGGCTGAGTTCAAAAAATATTATGTACCATCCCGGATCTATAAGAAAGGAACTTTATTCGTTGTGTGCCCTTCATAAAGAAAAATTTAAAAAATACGAAATTGATGAAATTGCCAAAAATCGTGGAATGACAGTACTTAGATCCCCACCATATCATTGTGAATTAAACCCGATTGAACTGGTATGGGCACAGATAAAGAGTCAAGTTTCAAGAAAAAATACCACTTTTAAAATTCATGATGTTAAACAGTTGTTTTTGGAGGCCGTAAATAATGTAAAACCTGAAAACTGGGAAAAGGCAGTAAATCACACTATTAAAGAAGAGGAAAAAATGTGGAAGCTGGACAATATTACTGATAAAATGATCGAGCCAGTTATTATAAATCTTGGTTCTGAAAGTTCATCTTCTGAATCTGATTTGGATTTGTAACAAGTAGCTGTAAGTTTTATATTAATATTTTTATTCATCTATTTAACATACCTTAGACGGTTTTAAAAACTCTTTTTCTCTTTTGTAATTTTTAAAAATTAAAAAAAATGTGAATTTTTTAAAACCCTTTTTAATGTAGGCCAGTCAGTTCTAATATAGTGTGTGATTAAAGAGGTCACTTTTGTTTACATACACATAACACTTTATAACACTCAAATAATTCATTTATTTTTTACAATTATTCAAAGTAATTTTTCAATTAATCTTGAGCACGCCCATGGAGTGGTCGGAGATACCAGTTAAAATTATGCTAATTACTCTCTCGTTCATAAAAATTAACTATAGTTATATCAAATAACAATATTAGATACATCAATCTACAATTATTAGATACATCAATAAATAGTCAGACGATAGAACGAGTTCAGAATTCTAACTATTTAGGGACAAACATTAATAAAACAAATGATTATACCAAAAAAATTTGATTTAGAATAGAAAAGGCTAGAAATGCATTCAATAATAATAAACAAATATTCTGTTGTAGAGACCTCAGCCTTAATCTTAAAAATCAAGTACTAAAATGTTATGTATTTTCTGTTCGTTTGTGTGGTGTAGAGACATAGACTTTAAATAAACAATGTCTCAATAAATTGGAAGCATTTGAAATGTCCTTCTCCTCCTAAGTGCCTTCTTTGTTGAGGTTGGCGATCAATAAGGCAAATTTCTCTCTGTTCTGGGTTTGATGAATTAATTCATTCCCTCTTGTGTGGGTCTAGTCTCTGATTTTTCGTGGACAAGATTTTTTCATTCATCCTATGCCCCTTTTACCTTCAATCTTGCCTTTTAATATTACCTGGAGCTGCTCAAATTCCCTGTGGAGCATTATGTGTCCTAGATATGACGTCTTTTTAATTTTGATAGTATTGAACGGATGAGAACGTGTGTTAATTACTCTCAGTAATTAACATACGCTAGTTACAGTTACATCCACACTTCAAAAGAAGTTAAATTTGTTGACGTCATACTGTTTTAATGTCCAGGTCTCACAGCCATATAGTAATAGAGACCACACATAACACTTTAGTGTTTTCAATCTTATTGAGACTGATAGCATGGGGTTACAGAGCATTTTAAGCATATTCGTGAAACCAGATCTTGCTATTTTAATACGTCTTCTAATTTCTTTTGAGTGGTCTGGTTGACTATTTAGCTCCCTGAAAGCTTCTTCAGTGAAAGTGTTTAATTTTACATATGCATCCATTTGTGGGGGCTCTTCTGTTCTCTCATCACCAAACAAATCTTTAAGATATTGCTCCCATATATCTTTCTGTTTTTCAGGGTCTAATTCCATTTAGTTTTTCTTGTTTGTTACAATCGATAAGTGTTTGGGTTTCCATATTCCAGCTACTTTTTTAAACTTTCTGTGTAGTTCTCTATCTTTATGCTTCATTTGCAAATCTTCTATCTATTTACATTTTTCTTCTATCTATTTTCATCTATTCTTCCTCAGCCACAATTTTTTTTCTCAATTTTCCTGTTAAGTTCTTTGTATCTTGTTAGGTTTTTGTTTTTTACCATCCGTCTCCTCTCCATAATTTGTAATATTTCGTTTGTCATCCATGGTTTTCTATGTTTACAGTTTTCTTTCTATATACTTTGAAATGTAGACATATCGAAGAATGCTTAGAATCTTCTGGACAGACAGAATAACCAATGAAGAAGTAGTAAGAAGAATAGAGAACAGCAAGGAGATACTGGACTCCATTAAAATAAGAAAACTACACTATCTGGGTCATATAACACGTGGTGACAGATATGAATTTCTAAAACTAATAATGCAGGGCAAGATTCAAAGAAAGAGCAGCATAGGTAGAAGAAGAATGTATTGACTGACAAACCTCA
The DNA here is from genome assembly GCA_918026665.1 of Diabrotica balteata. Classification (NCBI taxonomy): domain Eukaryota; kingdom Metazoa; phylum Arthropoda; class Insecta; order Coleoptera; family Chrysomelidae; genus Diabrotica; species Diabrotica balteata. The sequence goes on along the minus strand of OU898278.1, from coordinate 177,354,098 downwards.
GAGAATGGTTTGGAAGCAGCTCAACTGAACTTTTTCGGGCTGTAGTTTCAAAAGTTAGAATAGCAGTGATGATTACCAACCTTCGTCCAAACCAAAATGAAGACCAAATAAATCAAAACAAAATAACACAGACAAAAATAGAAAATAGAAAAGGTTTCTTTGTTTGTTCGTACGAAACAAACATCCTGCAAATATCTGAAATAGGTAATGAAACATCCTACGAAAATACATCCCAAAGTATCCTACGCTTACACTTATAATAATAGCTTTGTCATGGACAATAAAATTTTAAATATATCATTTATTCTCTCTTGTTGGTATTTTTGTACAATTTAAAATTAAAATTCTTTGTACATATTCTTAGATCCAATATCTACTTAAAGGCCGTTTTTTCTACTTCTGATAATAGCCCTTCTTACTGGCATCATTTATAATCAAGCGACTGCCAAAGTAACAACCTCTGAAAAATCTAAAATCCCTCCAAATCCCTTTTCGTTCACTTTGCAAGCTTATCACTTTTTTAACAGAGAAAACCCATTTAAATCTCAATTCCCCGTAAGAATGGTCGACACTTTCTACTTTTCCCATTGTGTATAAACTCTAACTATCACCCCTTGTGCTGTTAAACTGCTAAAGCTTGGATTTTCTAAAGTTTAGGGATATGTATTTGACTATATTGTTCTGAAAACTAAGAAAAATTAATTATAATATTGTATGTATAATATATTTTAAAATAGAATAGAATAGAAATATGCTTTATTATCACCGAAAATTGTACAATTTCATGGACAAAGCTTAAAAAAAGTCAGAAAAGACCAATAATGATTAAAATTTACTAAAATTACATAAATCGACGATATTACAAAATAAAAGATAATAATAAACAATCCATTGCATTGCTAAAAGCAACGTTGTTGCTGCATGTGGTACCCAAATATATATAAAAATAATTTAATTACTTGCATCATTGTTTAAAAAAGAAACAATGCTTGTATCTCATCATCATCATTAATTAGCCTATATTTGACCACTGCTGAATGTAGGTCTCCCGTAAAATTTTCCACCTATTTCTATCTTGAGCTGCTTGCATCCAGTTTGTGGTGATGCGCCTGATATCATCCGTCCATCTAGTCGGTGGTCGTCCTCTGCTTCGATATGCGTTTTGCCTTGGTCGCCATTTCAGAATCTCTCTGGTCTATCTATCATCTGTTAAACTGGCAATATGTCCGGCCCAAGCCCATTTAGCCATGGCTATTTTTTCAACTGAATCTATGACTCCTGTTCTTGTTCTTATTTCTAGGTTTGGTACTTTATCTCTGATGGTAATATCTAATATTGATCTTTCTATAGCGCGTTGTGTAACTCTTATTTTATCTATTGTTCTTTTTGTCAGAGTCAGTGTTTCTTCACCATATGTAAGAACCGGTAAAACGCACTGGTTAAAAACCTTTCTTTTTAAACAAACTGGTATACTAGACTTGAAAATTTTATTCAATCTACCAAAGGCAGCCCATGTGAGACCTATTCTTCTTTGTATTTCAGTTGTCTGATTATCTCGGCCTAAGCAAATCTCATGCCCTAGATATTTGTAAGCTAATACTTGGTCGATGCTATGGCTCTCAATCAGAATTTTATCGCTGACTACAAGGTTGTTCATAAATTATGTCTTTGAGGTGTTAATTTTAAGACCAATTGTTTTTGACACTTTATAGAGCGTGTGCAGCCATTTTGTAGCTTTATCAACTCTATCAGATATTAAAACGATGTCATCGGCAAATCATAGGTGATTCAGATCTTCCCCATTTATATTAATTCCCGTATTATCCTCTGGTTCCATTTGCTTGAACATATATTCAAGAACACTCAAGAAGACGAACAGTTTCCTGGCTGAGAAACCTAACAGAGCAGTATATCTTTTTAGAGCAGCCGCTAATAAGGTACGGATAGCTGTGATGATAGCCAACCTCCGATAGGAAAAGGAACTACAAGAAGAAGAATATTCAAGCAGCATACACAGCTGTAAACAATTTGGAGGAGATAGTAGTACCCTGTCTAATTCCACTTTCTATTCGAAACTTCTTGGTATCTTCATGAAGGCGGACACAAGCTGTACCAGTTTCGTAAATAATTTTAATCAAGGCTTGTATCTAAAGATACTGTAATTTCTTAGTTATTCGTTAAGAATCTCTTCTACTAATTAATATGGCCTTTTAAATATATTGGCTTTTGTCATTTTACGAAACTTGGGGACATATGTTGCAGATTTAAGATGGGTAATGAGAGTTGGCATGCAAGTAGCGCTTGGTATCGGTGAGTTTTGGTTAAAAGAGGTATGAAAACCTTGGGATTGGTTTTTTCGTATGAGAACGTCGAGAAACGGTACGCATGAATCAGTTTCTACCTTCATCTGAACTGGACACTAGGATGTATATCATTAAGGTGAGTTTGAAAAGATACCACAGCATTGTGGTCATAGACCAAATGACGAATGTATCATAGCCAATATGTAGATTCGAGCATTGATGTGGATAGTGCTCAGGTCTTCAAGCCTTCCATAAAGATATTGGCTGGAGAGAGTAGGAGCCCATTGGGACACTATTTATGTGACTGTAGAATTGATTTTGGAAAATAAAATAAGTGTTGAACGTACAATATTTATTGAAAAATAAGTGATCTTGTTTGATACTGTATTTAGTTTCAATAATGTTTAGGGTTCCGGCTTTAGAAATGTTTGAAAAAGGTAAAACGATGTCGAAACTTACTAAAATGTCTGAGGGTGAGATAGGTATTTTTCTCTAGTGTAAATTCTCTTTATTTTTAAGGTAATTTGTTTTTTTCTGCAAAATAGTCTTCAACGTAAATCTATATAATGATAATACCAGTATTTAGTAATATGTTGTGTTAGTATGACTGCCTTAATACAAGTCTCTTATACACTTTTATCAAATCATTAAATGCTAAGCTTACGTAATGTATTGCCTGCTTTTTTTGTTTGAAGAGTGCTGTAAACTTCGGACAAGAAATAATTGTTACAAAAAATACAATTTTTCACAACTGCCATTATAGAATGAATTGTAAACTTCATAAATGTGCAGTGAAATGTAGAAGAGTGAAGGCATCTTTCTGATACTCTAAATGTTTTAATAATATTAATGATAGGTATATAATATATACAATATATGCACTTGTATATCTCATAAACTCTTTTTCATCTGTTGTTATTTTAGAAAACTGATGAAGCCTTAGAAATATAAGGCGAAACGTCTTCAATTAATCCAATGAAGTAGTCGACTTCGTTTTTTTATTTGCCAACCTGAACTAGTAGCCACACAGTAGGCAGTGAAGTGATCAGTGACCAGTGAAGTAGTGTCTGGTGGCTCGGGAGACTGAGACCTCGAAAGCCCTGAGGAAGACATCAGAGAGGATGTCGAAAGCTCGTCACAATGGATATCGACGCGGTTCAACCCGGAAGACTGGTGAGTTTAATTAATTTTTGTAATAGTAATAATCTTAGCTCTAGGTTTCATATATATATATATATATATATATATATATATAAATATATATATATATATCTATATATATAATATATATATATATATATATATATATATATATATATATATATATTATTGTGATATTTCAAGTCTTGGTGCGCCAAGCAATAATTAGCTAATTAATTTTTTTGATTAATTAAAATCATTTAAATGATATGATTATGACTTTATCACAATTCTTTTATGTCAGGGTTAAATTCGTGCTTCAATATCTATGCTATTACATGTGAAAGGTAAGGTCCAAAGAATACCGGAATAATAAAAAACACATATGATCTAACACTATATATTGAAATAAAATAATGAAATAATTCACACTCAAAAGTTTTCAATAAACAAAATCTCATATAATGATTCTCAAAATTTTGTTCTACGTACGTGAACAATCAAAATTAATGGTACAAACAATATTAATTGAAATCTCAAAATCCCAAACTATTCTATCTCTCCTAATCAAAATATTTATATCCTTTCTAAATTAAGTGTAAAAATTGTGTTATCAATAAAAGAAAAAACTGCAGAAAACAAAAATATCTCTCTCTGATGATAAGTGGTCCAAATCCTTGTTCCTTGTAGACGATATTATCTCCTCTCAACCGCTCCCTATGTAATCAGCAATCTTACAACAAATTGTTGCAAGTATATCGTCCTTAATGATCTCCTTCAAAAGCACAAATCATTCAAATTATGATAGCCTTTCTCCTCTCGATAAACTGAATCTCTCGTTGGCCCGAGTGAAAAATGACTCTTGGAATATCTTCTCTTTACGATAAACTGAATCTCTCGTGACTCTTGGAATATAAGTAGAAAAATATGACTTACAATATTTTGCTGCTTCAGCTTCTGTCAGATACACTAACTCCACACAAACTCACTAACATTCAACACTACTGCTTGCTACTTCTCGGGAACCGCCAGAGAACAATCACTGTTCGTCTTACAGACTTGGAAAACCAACTGACTATCTTTTCTCACTCCGAAATCTAGCTAAACTTCATTCCTACATACCTATCCCACCTTTTTTAATCTCCGCCAATCAAAACTCGTCACAATTCCTTATTCTTTCATTCCAATAACAAACAAATTTTTACCTATAATTATAAAATTTCCTAAAACTTATTTACAGATAAAATTTTTCTATAATTCTTAAAAACTAACAAAAACCTCTTTCCAAATCTCTTCTATTGTCTTTAATCACTTCGTTAATGTATTTGGAAAACCCGGTTCAATTGTTCTTTGGATTTCACTTAAAATTATGCGGGTCACTCAAGTATAGTATAACAAAGGAAATAATTTATGCATAGCTTACATTTTGTTTAATACAGGTAATCCAAAATTTAAAAACCTTCTTTCTTCGAAATGTTTGTTGGTTATTATCCTACTTATCTGAATTATTTTAATGTTTTTGAACTTTGAAATATTTTAATCAAACCAATATTTTTCTCGATTTTACATATCATAACAATATATATGTTAGTTTTGATATTTCCGCGGGAGCTGTATGTTATATCAATGGTATTCCGGGTTTGACTCCGCGTTAAATGTTGTTGGTTTTGATGAAAACCATTTTGACGACGTTTTCGGCAAGATCTCACTTGCCATTTTCAAGTCTCTCTGGATGGTCTGCTGCTTGTCTACTTCCACTCGAACATCGACAAGAAGCAGACCATCCAGAAAGACTTGAAAATGGCAAGTGAGATCTTGCCGAAACGTCGTCAAAATGGTTTTTATCAAAACCAACAACATTTAACGCGGAGTCAAACCCGGAATACCATTGATATAATATATATATATAAAAATTAAAGCATACAATTTACGGACCTCCCAAGGTATCGAGCACCAGATACACACAGAAAATCACATTGTATTACATCGCATCCTCAGTATAAAACGAAAGTTATGAAAATACTCGAAATGGTCATTGTTGTTACATCTACGTTCGTATAGAATAGATGAAATGAACGGGGTGGGCACCGGCACTAGGATCGTGAAAAAACAATTGCCTTTAGCAAGTACCAAGTGAACGACCGCTTTATCGTCGTAGTCTTCTCGATCGTGGTATAATTTGCTATGCACCTTTATACGACGATGGCACTATGTCTCTTGGCCATGGCTATTATTTATCATTAATACTAAATCGACGGGTTCAATAATAATTGCGGGCTGTTACATGTACGTATCTTTAAATAGGTTAGACGATAGAACAGACAAAAAGATTGTGAGTGGCGAAATTTTTCATAAATTTCAAAGGCATTACTAAAGGATTTGCTGAGAGACATGAAGATTTAATATAAGAACTGAATATGTATGAATGTGGTAATAAAATGCTTTTGAATAGTTGTATCTATATGTGATCGATATTAAAATGTAGATATGACAGGGTAAACCAAATGGAAACGAGAGGTTTTTTGACAGCAACATATCCGTGAAACTAATGGTAAAATACTACAACTATGTTGCAAGACTAGGTTATGATATATTACACTGAGTATGGGTACTGAGGTAGATAGAAAGAAAAACGAAGGTATCTAGCATATTACATTAAACGCATTGTCTAAATGGATTGGAAAAAAAATGAACTAAAAAGGCCGGTTTTCACGCTACGTATTATTGTATATCTTGTCGGGCATAAAACATGTAAGATTTGTCCACTTAATACATACTACGTGTTTTCTCTTCTACTTCTACCTCAGTTCCAATCCAGTTTTGACTTGTGTGAAGTAAAATTTTTTTGAAAGATTTTTTTTTTAATAAGCTACGGAGGAAATACCCCTGCTTTCTTTTATTTTTTTAACTATGAGGATATAATGAATGAGAGGGAATGGATGAAGAGGGATAAGACAAGTGGCTTCTGAAAGAACCTATTATTCCCGCGTCTCGTTAGGTTAGCTTGCCATTATGCTAAATTCAGTACTGAATTTAGCACTAAAAATATTGTATCTACAAATTAGGTGCGCGCGCCGATTCAGTACAAAAAATTAGAACATGTTCTAATTTCTTGTACTAAAAATGATCCAATATTAACTAAAACAGAGGTTATGTTACGTATGTTTATGTTTTGTTTTTCAATATGTGGAGTCAAAAGCAAATAGAAAATTTAATCGAACTATATAAAGCAAATTCTTATTTACCTATATGTGCCAAAACATCCATTATACAAAAATAGGAATGGGAGAGTAAAAGCTTTGGAAGAAATAAAGGCGAAATTGTACAAACTCCTGTTTGTTTTGTTTACTCTAATCATAAGACTATAAAACAAACTTCAGATAGGTTAGACTGTCAATACAAAATTGGTAGAGCGCATGCCTACAGGCTAATTAAAATCAAGATAGTTGCAAACACTAACATATATTTTTCATACTAAATCGACTCGCGCAACTAACTAATATTTTTAGCACTGAAATCAGTACTGAAATTAGCATAATGGCAAGCGGACCTTACTCAATAAACTGAAAGACGAACTGACTGGAGCAATTATTTGGGAATCGACACCTTAGCCTATTGTCAATGGCCAGAATTGATATCACAATACTGAAACAAGACATCGGTATGAGAAAAGCCATTACACCTCATGAAAGATTCACAGCAACTCTCAGATATCTTCTGAGACTCCACGTCATTGTTTATGCTTTCTCGTGGTTCTTTGGTACATTTTGATCAATTAAAAATTCTAGTAGGTCTAATAGGTCAAAGAGTACGACAAAGATAGTTTGTAAATGTCCTCTTTTCCAGTTCAAGAAATAACCCTTGCCCTCACTGTTTTCAAATCTTTTATAAACCGATTTCAACGAGTTTATTTTTTTAGTAATAGACATAATTAAACTCATCAAAGGCAACAACTTAATAAAGATCGTGGAACTATTTAACAGCATTTACAAATCTGGTATCATACCTAATGAATGGCTAGTAACAACAATAATAGCCATACCCAAAAAGTCTAATGCGAGACAATGCTCGGAACATCGCACCATCAGTCTCATGTGTCATATATTAAAGGTCTTCTTAAAAATCATTCATCGGAGAATATATAAAAAATTGGAAGTTGACATCGGACCCTCTCAATTTGGCTTTAGAGACGGACTAGGAACTAGAGAGGCACGGTTTGCTTTTAATGTTCTAACACAACGATGCTTAGACGTAAATCAGGACATATTTGTGTGTTTTCCTAGACTATAACAAAGCATTTGATACAGTAAAACATAGGCCACTGATGCAAATACTGGAAAATAAAAATATTGATACAAGGGACATGCGAGTGATAAGGAATCTATACTACAAACAAGAAGCTACAGTACGAATTAACAGCTGGATATCAGATAGAATACAGATCAAAAGAGGTGTTCGGCAGGGCTGTGTGTTGTCTCCAACCTTGTTCAATGTCTACGCGGAAGAAGTTATTAAAAAAGCTCTTATGAACGAAAAAGCCAGAGTAAAGATCAACGGTCACCCCATTTGCAATATCCGATATGCTGATGATACCGCGCTCATAGCAGAAAAATATCGACGACCTACAGAGATTACTAAACAAAGTGGTAGAAGCAAGTGAAGAATTTGCTCTGTCACTGAATACAAAGAAGACCAAATTCATGATAATTACAAAGAAACGTATCAATAATATCAACTTACATGTAGGACAGAATCTCATTGAACGAGTACAAAATTACAATTACCTCAGAACAAATATTAACGAATCAAACGAATACACCAGAGAAATAAGAATAAAATAGAAAAAGCCCGCAGTGCCTTTAACAATATGAAACAAATGTTGTGTAGCCGAAACCTAAGCCTAAAGCTGAAAATACGAATGCTTAAATGTTATCATTTCTCGGTCCTCTTATATGGGGTGGAGACGTGGACACTAAATAAGCAATGTATGGGTAGGCTGAAGGCATTTGAGATGTGGGCGTACTGAAGAATGTTAAAAATCTCCTGGAAGGATAAGATAACTAACCAAGTTGTATTAGACAGGATGAACAAACAAAAGGAGGTGGTATTGAGTGTTAAAATGGGACAATACCTGGGACATATTACACGTGGGAATAAATATGAACTGTTACAACTAATTATGCAAGGAAAGATTGAAGGTAGGCGCAGCATAGGTAGGAGAAGAATGTCATGGTTGAGAAACCCCAGGGAGTGTTTGCTTGCACTTCCATACAATTGTTCCGAGCGGCAGCCTCCAGGGTCAAAATTGCCATGATGATAGCCAACCTTCGTAGCGGAGATGGCACGTGAAGAAGAAGAAGAATTTTTTTAGTTCATTCTATTTTTTTAGGTTTCTCATACGTGACATCTTTTTTATTATGATCAGGATAGTATTTTCACTTGTCACAAACACGGAAAACTTTTATATATTTCAATGAGTTTCGCGAGAAAATCGTGAGTGCGTTGCCACAAGTCTGAAGGTTATTAGGTTTTTTGGTGAAAAAAGAAGAAACCTGGAGTGCAGAAACTAGTCGTCAACTGAACCATGATCAGACGGCTGGTTTGAACATAAGTCTACACATTTCATTTTATCCTATCAGTTCTCGAAAAATGATACTGCTCATATCATTTCTCAATCTGACCTTACATTTCATTTTTAATCGACGAAGATGTTCGTTTTACTATTTACACACCACGTTTTATCGAATAAGATTCATCCTATTCCACACATGAATATGATATTTTATGTTCAAGGTCTTTTATTTATGAAAATGTGTTATTAAGTCTATAAAAAAAATTTGAAGATATTAATATTCTATCACTAGACAAAAACAATCAGCAAAATAGATTATTTTATCTATTATTCAGAATGAATTTCTAATGAATCCACCCATTTTTGTATACTAATCATCTAATTAGTAAATATACAGTAGGCGGTACTTTCCTTATTCTATAGTACTACCTACAAATCATACGATTCGTCAACACCAGTATCAAATTCTATGATTCGTCACTAACTAAGAATAATTAGGAATAATTTGAAGGCCAAGCCAAAAACTTTTTAGTTTTTGTGCGTGACTATTAAATTGTAATAATATCTTTATTTTAAAATAAACCCATTTTTAAAATCACCGCCCAGTGGCGCATGACAGTAATTATAACGATAAAAATATTAATACAAGACTATAGATAGATAAACTACGAAGGGTAGTATATAGTTAGGGATACAAAGAGCACAATTATTATCAGTATAAAATTAGAGTTTGAATTTCAATACTATACCGGGTGGCCTTTATCAAAAATGATCGATTTCATACCCACAAGCTGAAACTTATTTTAATCGATTGATTATCAAGCCGAGTACTATTGAAAACCAAAAACTTCTGCGGTCTTCATGGATATAATTACGGCATATAATACGATATATAAAGGAGACCTGGTAGGATTTACGTATAATATCCTGCTTAATGGTGTCAGTGCTTTTCAACAACATGCTTTTGTCAGATTGGTTGCCAGGGCAGCGGGATTGTTGCCAAGATTCTGAATTAATTTCCATACGCGTCTGCTGTTTTGTTTCATGTCTAGACTCGTGACCAGCTTGCACCAATAGTCCGTTCTCATCGTCTCCTGACGAATGGTAAGACGACATCAAGGAAGAACAAAATGAAAGTACAACGAAATATCGACGAAGATGAGGATGTTCTAGGTAACTTCTTTTGTCTGGAGGGGATGAGAGGTGGGATCCACCAAATAAAAGATAATAAAGCGGCTGGGCTAAACGATATATGAACACAACAAATAAAGCACTTTGAACCAAAAACCCTAGAGTGGCTCGTAAAAATGATGAACTGAAAATCTGGAAGAAAACTAGGGTTGTGATCCTCTTAAAACCAGGAAAGTTTCGAAGGATACAAAGAGTTTTAAAACTGTCGCTCTTTTGTGTCACGTTTTCAAGGCGTTCGAAAGAATGATACTGAACCGGATCGCTGAATCTGTGGACACACAAATTATTCCTGAACAAGCATTGTTATTACCCGGAAAATGCTGTTGCAGTCAAACTCTCAATCTCACCCAACATATTGAATGGGTGATGGAGTTTTCTCCGATTTCCACCAATTGTTGTGGGGAAAGCTTATTAAATTCCTTTCCCCGTGCGTGTACAGTTCCAAATATTTTAGGACCATGGACTGTACTAGAGTGTTTCCTTCGATATATACAAGCAGAACTTCACGGCGCTGGTTCTTTATGTGTTTGATTTAATAGGGGTTGTACTTAGAGAAAAATAAGCGTAATTAATTGAATCTACACATTTAATAACAAGAGAATATTTACACAAGCACTAATACTAACGAAAGAGTTCGCTTTAAAACATAGTCCATTATTCTATCGGCGTTTAGGGCGCGTGAGCTATCGCGAAAACAAATACACATTTCACTGCATTTTGGCGGCAAAGAGAGAGCTTAGGTACCGGCTACGAGTACCGAACAGCTTGAGACACTAGTCACATCTGCGAGAGATTTTGAATTGAATCTTTACCTAATTGCCGACAAGGCGGCGTCAGTTTTACCACTTTAAACAACCCTTATAAGCTATTTATGGCACAAATATTCTGCAGGCAAAAAGTACAGTCTGTAACATAAAATTCAAACCAATATTTGTGAGAACTAAAAATTATACTAAAATTAATATAAAATGTTGTTTTTACAACATACTCGCCCCCGTTGAAGCGCTGGCTTTAACACAAATAAACAGATAATATTACGACAAGAGAGCATGGGGAAGAGAAAATACACTACAATTCTAATCTTATACTAACTTAATTTAAATCGTCATTGGGTAGAGGACACAATTTGGTAATAGAGCGCTTGAAGACTCCATCTTTAGTTTTGACCGAGGCAATTCTTACTCTCCCATCCTTTCCTGGAAAGACCTCAATCACTCTTGCTAGTACCCAATAAAGAGGAGGACTGTTGTCTTCAATCAACAAGACGAGATCGTTGGGTTCTAGGTTCTTATGCGGAAGAAACCATTTGGGGCGATTTTGAAGTCTGTTCATATAGTCGATAGACCATTTTTTCCAAAACACTTGTTGGAGTTTGGACAAATGCTGCCATAAATTTAGTCTGTTTTCGGGAATGTGGATCACTTCTTTTTCAGGGAATGAGGTGAGAGATTGTCCAATCAAGAAGTGTCCAGGAGTAAGATAAGTAAAATCAGAGGGGTCACTTGAAAGGGAGCAAAGAGGCCGGGAATTGAGCACAGCTTCAATTTGAACGAGGACTGTGGTGAATTCTTCGAAAGTAAGCTTAAGATTACCCAGGAGTCTACGCATATGATGCTTTGCGCTTTTAATAGCACTTTCCCAAATACCACCATGATGAGGGGCTCGAGGAACTATAGTTTTCCAGCGAATATGGGACGAGGCCAAAAATTCTTGAATAGAACGGGAGCTTTCCTTTTCCTTTAAAAACTTATAGAGTTCAAACAGCTGGTTACGAGCACCAAGAAAGTTCGTAGCGTTGTCACTGAATATTGTCTGAGGGAGGCCTCTACGACTAATAAAGCGTTTTAGAGCGAGAATAAACGTCTCTGTAGAGAGGCCAGAGACGACTTCAATATGAACAGCTCGAGTCGACAAGCAAACGAAAAGAGCAATATACGATTTTATTAAAGGAGCCTTGCGAAGTTTGGAAGCCTTTATCTGAAAGGGACCGCCAAAATCTAATCCAACATGAGTGAATGCTCGAGAGGAATTTAAACGTTCCTTTGGCAACTCTGCCATAATCTGGGTAGCGGGTTTGGCACGAAACTTAAAACAAACCATACATTGGTGAATGACCTTTTTGACTTCTCGTAGTCCATTTAAAGGCCAATATTTGAGACGAATTTGGGACAGAGTATTTTGAGGCCCTGAGTGACAAAGTCTGACATGTTCTCTGTGAAGAATGAGACGAACTATACGATTTTTTGAGGGAAGGAGAAGGGGGTATCTTTGATCAAAGGTAACGTCTGAGTTTCCAAGGCGACCTCCTACCCGGAGCATTTCATTCTCATCCAAAAAGGGGTTTAGGGGTAACAGACACTTATTAGTTAGAGTTTTACCTTTCTTAAGCTCAGAAATCTCACTCGAGAAGTTGGAATACTGGAGCATTTTAATAATCTTAAGTTCAGCGTTTTGAAGTTCGGTGACTTCAAGGGTATCCGTTAACTTGCGAGAAAGCGGTTTAGCATTATTAACAAATCTAAACATATAGGCTAAAGTTCTTACAAACTTTGAAAAATTAGAGAACCTATCAGAAAGGGAGGTGAAAAAATCTATTGTATCATTTCGAGCATGAAGAATGACTTTCCTTTCTTCAGGCAACTTGGAGGTATAACCCTTTGGGTTGTATTTTAATAAATCCAAACGCAGTTGATTTAAAAATGGAGGACCATGAAACCACAAGGAAGAGTTTAATATCTCAGAGGGTAACATTCCTCGGGAGAGTATGTCGGCAGGATTCTCTTTGGATCGTACGTGCCTCCAGTGAGCATCAGGGGAATTATCTAAAATTTGTGCGACCCTATTTGCTACAAATTGGGTCCAACGAGAAGGATGTGAACGAAGCCAAGCGAGAACAATTTCTGAATCCGACCACATATTTATAGAGTCTAATCGAGATAATTTTTCTTTAACGATGTTAGCAATCCTTGCTGTGAGTTTACTACACAATAGCGCACCCATGAGTTCCAATCTTGGAAGGGTCAAGGGTTTTAGCGGAGCAACGCGACTCTTAGATGCTAGAAGGGAACAAGACACCTGTTCTGATTTATAGGTCACACGTAAGTAGATACAAGCTCCATAAGCCTTTAAACTTGCATCTGAGAATGAGTGAACCTCAACACCAGTGATTTCTTGACTCAAAAAGAGACATCTTGGTATACTTAAGTCCTTAAAATGAGAGAGACTGCTAATAAAACTTAGCCATTCATGTAACGTATCTGCGTCAATGGTATCGTTCCAACTGATTTTGGATATCCAGATTTTTTGCATTATAAGTTTAGCGACAACTGTAACGGGATTAATAAGACCTTGAGGATCAAATATTTGGGCAATCATTGACAGTACTTCTCTTTTAGTATATGAGTTCTTTAGGGTGAAATCTGGAAGAGAGATTGAAAACGTGTCAAGAACAGGATTCCAGCATAAACCTAAAACCTTATTAGAGCAATTATCTGGAGCTATGACATAAGAAGAGTTCGAAGAGAGAGAAGAAATATTTTTTAGAAACAAGTCCGAGTTAGAACACCATTTATGTAGAGAAATACATGCTGTTCCAAGCAAACTAGTTATTTCCTTATGAGCTTTGAGAAGAGTTTGCTCATCATTAGCACCATAGAGAATGTCATCGATATAGCAACTATTTTTAAGAGCGTCACTGGCCAGGGGATACTCAGTTTGATGAGTATTTGCCAGTTCCATTAAACAGCGAGTACTCTGAAAACTGGCTCTTTTAGTTCCATATGTAACTGTTTGCAGTTCCAGGCACTCAATATCTTTTTCCGGGAGTCACGCCAAAGTATGTTTAATAGAAAGGTTTGATCAGGATTAATTTTAACCTGTCTGTACATCTTTTGTATATCCGTTGTGAAAACAAAGGAATATAATCGAAAGCGTAGCAAAATGTCAAAAAGTTCCGGTTGAAGAGTAGGACCTTTGAGGAGGATATCATTTAGCGAATAACCACTAGAACTTTTCATCGAACCATCGAAAACAACCCTAAGTTTGGTTGTTAAGGATTCTTCCTTTAAGACACAGTGATGCGGGAGAAAATATTTATTTTCTAAGTTTCCATTAGTAAGAGAGAGAGGGACTATTCTAGCATGTTCGAGAAGAAGATATTCACTAATGAAAGACTTATATTGAGCGTATGTATTTTCATTTTTTAAGAGCCTATTTTCTAAATTAATAAATCTCTTTAGAGCTGTTTTAAAAGATTCGCCTAATCTTTTATGCGCATTTTCGGAGACAAGTGGAAGATTTACTTGAAAACGACCCGAAGGTAAAATACGAGTGGTTTTATTAAATATTTGTTCAGCCAATTTCTCATCGGGGGTTAATTTACTAACGTGCGGAACTTCTTCAATCTCGAAGAATTGTTGAATTAATTTATCTAAATTATTCTCTTCGGATTCGGACTGAACAAGGAGAGAAACATTTGACTGAGAAATAGCCAAATTTGAACTACGATGAAAGACATGAGGGGGAAGAGTACCAAAAATAACATAACCCAAGTGGGTATTCTGAAGAATGGGAAGATTCTTTCCTAAACGTATGAATCCATCAGTCAATAATTCGCTGTAGATGTCACCAGCTAGAAGCAAATCAATTTTACCGGGAACAGAGTACGAGGGATCTGCGAGAGTGAGATTAGGGGGAACATTTATTTTGCTTCTATTTAGGGTAGCTTTAGGAAGTCTGCAAGTTATACTATCAAGTACAGCAAAAGAGGTTTTGAAACTTCTATCCTTCACATTATAGGGAAAAAATTCTATGTTAATCATTTGATTTGACAATGAGGTGTTTTCGGATATGGTTGATATCTGTAACTGTTTAAAATAAGGGGTGAGGTTTAACTTCTCAACCAAATCACGAGAAATAAATGAATGTTGACTCCCATTATCTAGGAGCGCTCTGGCATGCATAGGCCTGCCATCTTTAGAATACACTGTCACTAAAGCGGTAGCCAACAATACATCAGTTTTAACTGATAAAGCAGAGAGAGAAGTGGCTGTGTGAGAATCTGCAGTGTTTTGTACTTCTAAAGGAGGTTGGAACGAACTGGTAGAAGCTTCATTTTGGGTATGAGCACTATAAGGCGGAGTAGGTATGTGAGCGACACGACTGGAAGAACCTTGAGAATGTTTGGGAGCTTGAGTGTTGCGATCAATCGGGAAAGATTGCCTATTCGTGTTCCTAGAGGAAGAGACATTTTCAGAGGTACTATGCAAGAGCGAGTGATGTCTTTTCTTACATATACTACATGAGCGTGCAGAGTTGCAATCTTGAGAAAAATGTTTATTACCCAAACAATTCCAACAAAGTTTCTTACCTTTTACAAAATTAAATCTTTCCTGTAAAGAGAGACATTTAAAATCATTACATTGATAAATTTTATGCGAATTACTTTTGCAACATATACAACTAGTATCTGAAAAAGAGTTTGTTTGTGAGTTAACTGATGAAAACAAAGATGTTTTTAACTGAGGCTTAGTAAATTTTCTATCATTATCAGAAACGTTTAATTTTTCTTGGATATCACACTTTTGTTCAAGAAAACAAAAAAACTGTGAGAGAGTAGGTAAAGCCTTTGAACCTATTTCATATTCAAATGACCGGTGAGTAGCGAAATCTAATTTTTGTAAAAATACTTCGATTAACAATAAATCCCAATGTTCGATTGGTACTGACATATTCTTGAGTGCGAGTAAAGTCTGTTTGCAAAGAGTTAAAAATTCTCGTAATGATTTTGAGTTACTTTTAGCTAAAGATGGAGCCTTTAACAATTTTTGAATATGTAAACTAATTACACGCGATTTATTTTCGTATCGATCCTTGAGCGTGTCCAAAGCGATCTGGAAATTTTCTTCTACAACTTCAATGTTTTCAATTAAGTGCAAAGGTTCATGTTTTAAGAAGGATTTAAGATATATAAATTTTTGCACATTGTTCAGCTCCACATTATTGATTATCAGCGTTTCAAATAGCTGATAAAACGCGTTCCATTCGGCGAAGTTTCCAGAGAATACCTGCATTGTAATTTCCGGCAACCTAACCTTAGCAGTGGCTACAGTTGACTGAGTATCGTTTGAGCTGAGCGAGTGGGAGGGTAACTTTAATGCTTCCATCTTATGCTGCAGTCCAGCTAGTGTAGAAAAGTATTTTTTCTCCATGAGTGCTCTGTCTTCTGTTTCAGAATCGGTTTCATCGATTTCTTCAATCTGATCCATCACTTCTTCATACTTCAGATAACATGATTTCAATTCGGTGTGTCTGAGTTGAAACTGGAGACCGTCAGTTTCTGTATCTGCGTTTTCTAGTAGCCAGTTTACTATTCTAGTAATCTTGGCCTTCAGCGGCTTCCTCTTCTTCTTGAGATCTTCCATTTCGACTTTCAACAAAAAGTGCTACTCCAAAAATAACTGCCTAAGGTCGTGCAAACACCGAATTCTTTAGAGAAATTAATGTTTCTATTATATAATAATGCGTGTATCACACAGCGAGAATAGAGTGAGTAATGATTATATAATAACATGTATAGCACACAACGAGAATAGAGTAAATAATGTTTATATTATGTAATGACATGTATAGCACACGGCGAGAATAGAGTCAATATTTATATCATATAATAACATATAGCACACGGCGAGAAAGTTTATAGTTTATTAAAACGCGGTAAAAGTCTTAAATCACACATGAGAGTTTATTTTTGCAATTAAATTTTTTGCACACCCGGTAAATGTCTACAAATGTCTACAGATAAATTTTTAAAGAGATAATCTTTTTGAAAAGCGATTTACCCTGTGCATAAGCGAAGTTATAATATCGAAAAATCTCACCCAATTTGTCCAGTGGTTTGCAGGAACAGGCACAAACACTATATAAACTTCACTACTGTCCTTTTGTTTCAGAGTTTATCGCGACACCTTAGTCTTTTCGAGAGTCTTTTAAATACATTCATCTAAATATCCGAAACTAGTTAGTACAAATGCCAACATCAAACACAAATCCGTCGAGTAAGGACCACAAACAATGATGGAGTTTTCTCCGATTTCCACCAATTGTTGTGGGGAAAGCTTATTAAATTCCTTTCCCCGTGCGTGTACAGTTCCAAATATTTTAGGACCATGGACTGT
Source organism: Diabrotica balteata (assembly GCA_918026665.1). Taxonomy (NCBI): domain Eukaryota; kingdom Metazoa; phylum Arthropoda; class Insecta; order Coleoptera; family Chrysomelidae; genus Diabrotica; species Diabrotica balteata. Next base: position 177,336,717 of record OU898278.1, on the reverse strand, counting down.
ACAAGAGTGTTTCCTTCGATATATACAAGCAGAACTTCACGGCGCTGGTTCTTTATGTGTTTGATTTAATAGGGGTTGTACTTAGAGAAAAATAAGCGTAATTAATTGAATCTACACATTTAATAACAAGAGAATATTTACACAAGCACTAATACTAACGAAAGAGTTCGCTTTAAAACATAGTCCATTATTCTATCGGCGTTTAGGGGCGCGTGAGCTATCGCGAAAACAAATACACATTTCACTGCATTTTGGCGGCAAAGAGAGAGCTTAGGTACCGGCTACTAGTACCGCACAGCTTGAGACACTAGTCACATCTGCGAGAGATTTAGAATTGAATCTTTACCTAATTGCCGACAAGGCGGCGTCAGTTTTACCACTTTAAACAACCCTTATAAGCTATTTATGGCACAAATATTCTGCAGACAAAAGTACAGTCTGTAACATAAATTTCAAACCAATATTTGTAAGAACTAAAAATTATACTAAAATTAATATAAAATGTTGTTTTTACAACAATGGGTTTGAACGGAAAGAAATAACAGGAGTAGCGTTCATAGATCTGACTGCCACCTATGACACAATAACGGCTGCTGGTAAAACTCTAAATTACAAAGTATTACCGACTAACAGGGTTAATGAAATGTCATTTCAGAATAAACGCTTCTACGTAACGATCCCTTCCCTACCCCATCGTCTAATATAATGGACTGTTTTGTCCCTCCAATACACATGGCTTCAGTTTTCTTAATGTTGACTTCGAGACCCCATTTGTTATATTCTTCTATTAGCTTCCGAGTCATGTAACTTAAGTCGTCATGATCCTGGGCAATCAGTATTTGGTCATCAGCGAAACATAAGGTGTACAGTGTAGTCTTGTCATTGAGAGGGTTTCCATGCCATTACATTTTCTTTTCCATAGCTTGACTGCTTGCTCCAGTTAAATTTTGAAAAGGGTAGGCGAAATACAGCAACCCTGCTTTAGTCCTTTCGTGACCTTAAATCCTTTAGATATCCTTGATCCAGCTTTAATTTTTGAAGTCGTTCCATTATACAGACTTTGGACTGCTTTGATAAGACCATGCTTATTGTTGGTTTGCTGTAGGATTGACCATAGTTTACTTAGGGGTACACTGTCATATGCTTTTTGTATGTCTACGTACACCAAGGTGAACTTCTTTATTGAAATCTGTTTTTTTTCACTCAATAACTTGCGTAATAGAGTACAGGTGGTCTACTGTGGATCGCCCAGCTCTAAAACCAGCTTGCTCCTCTGCTTCGTAATGTCTATAGTCATTTTCTATTTTGTTTTTAATAAGTTTCCCATACATCCTACTTATTGTGCTGTTTACCGCAATTCCTCTGTAATTTTCACACTGATCCTTGCTGCCCTTTTTGTGAATAGTTGACATGATAGATAATTTCCATTCTTTTGGTAATTCGGCCCCATTCAAGCAGTCTTGAAAGAGTTTTCTTAACTTTTCCTGGAGTTTGTCTGTACCGGCTTTCACTAATTCTGCAGTGGTCACCGGGTCCAGGGGATTTTTCATATTTCAGGGATTTGGTTATTTCTTCCATCTCTGATTTACTGATTTGTAATGGTGATGCATTTATACGTATACCTATCGTGTTGTCTTCCATGTTAACAAATTCTGGTCTTTGTTCTGTTAGTAATTTTTTGAAATATTCTTTCCATTTTTTCTGTTGTTATTGGTGATATAACGTATTTTTCTTATTATTTCTCATACTTTTAATTAATCTCCAACTCTCTGTGCTTCTTCTACCTCCTATGTAGGTGTCGATCTTTTGGCAGTTTTGTTCCCTTGATTCGTTCTTTTTTGGAGTTATCTTTTTTCTTACTTTGGCTTGTGCTTCTTTGTAAATTGTTTTATCGTTTTCTGTTTTTGTTGTTTACATATTTAAGGATAAAAGATTTACATATTTAAGGATAAAAATTACGCCGGTGGAGGTTGCAGCACATCTTATACACACTAGTGTCTTATTTACATTGGAACAACAAACTGGTCAACACAGAACTGAAAGTAGACTTTTAAAACGCATTACTAAAACATAAAATCATTTGTTATACCTATTTTTATGATTTTATCGTCCATTTTATGTTTTAGACTTTTATGTGGAGCAGCAATGACAGAACAATTACCAACATTAATTAATAAAATTATGTAACACAATAAAATATTTTTAAGTTAATTTTGAACTACAACGATACATATACCTATGAAAACTTTTGTTTAAACTGATTAGTTTTTCCTCTGATAAGATATTACATTTCCCCCTCTCTCTTCTTCTTTCTCTCTCTTTCTTTCTCGGCTTCTTAGGCATTTCGTATCTCATTTCGTATTCCTTACGAGGAACAACGTAATTTAACAGCTGTGCGAATAAAATACTAAAATATTAACAATTAAAACCTAAAATGCCAGATGAAATTTGATTCAGGATCATACAGAATAAACTTCTAGTTCCATTTAATTACAACACTCTGTATAATATAATTACGGCATTCCAATAAAACTACATTATAAATTATTAATATCATATAATATCTTGTAATGGAGAGAGCTAAAATAAAAGCACTTACTATAAATTTTAATGTAATAAGTAATCAAGTTGGAATTAATCTAAGTTCGTATTAATTTTTTGCCACCATCATCAGTATATTATAAACAAGCTCAGGCAACAACATGGTTGGGTAAATGGTTTAATAACTTTGTAATATACCAATTATGTTTTGTATTTTCGCCGTTAAAGTTAGTTTAGATTTGTTAATATAAGTTGATGAAATAGGTCTCGCTAATGAAATGATTTTTAAACTTTGAGGGTATACAAGGCAACTATCGAACACGGTGATTAATTTAATCTTGCCCAAGTACTTTCAATCAATAGATCATCTTCAGGGGCATTTCGTCAATTGTGGACTATCCGACATAGTAGAATGTCATAAATTTAAAACTGGACATAACAATACAAAATACACTACACTAAGACAAACAAACACTTTAAAATTTATATGGCGAAGCTACATATTGTGAAGAAGCCGGAGACAGAATGGGCTCCCGGTCTGACGGAAATGTAGAGATGACATCATGTAGAAATGTCATCTCTACATTTCCGTCAGACCGGGAGCCCATTCTGTCTCCGGCTTCTTCACAATATGTAGCTTCGCCATATAAATTTTAAAGTGTTTGTTTGTCTTAGTGTAGTGTATTTTGTATTGTTATGTCCAGTTTTAAATTTATGACATTCTACTATGTCGGATAGTCCACAATTGACGAAATGCCCCTGAAGATGATCTATTGATTGAAAGTACTTGGGCAAGATTAAATTAATCACCGTGTTCGATAGTTGCCTTGTATACCCTCAAAGTTTAATTATTCGAACATTCAACCTTATATTGAAATGATTTTTCACAAATTAACCTCATATAAAACTTTTTTGAAACTTATACACAACCCGATCTATAATACACTAGATCTATAAATAAGTCTGAACTGCGGTTGGGAAATGAACCCGAAACAAGAAGGGCGTTGTTCTGCATGAATGAGGTAACACAAAGATGTCTAAATATGAAGCAATATAAATGTTTATATTTATCCCTACAATGCGCAATTTTTTATTATCAAAAAAATATGGCAGGGCATGGCAACTGGATCTTGTTTTTCTGTTTTCTGTCGTATCTCTTTACCATTTGAATAGGATCGGTACCAACGAATGAAGACAATAATGTAACTGTTTTATTATCTCTCCAGAAAACATTACTTATATCTGTACCTTCATAATCTGCTACAAATTCTTCAAAAGTTCCTCTGGGTAATTTATTCAATACTGCTTCAGTTGGCATTTTACAGCATGGAATTCGATTTCTGCGTACTGTTCCAAGACTATGAATTCCTTGTTTCGCCAAAAACCTAATTACAGGTACGGATGTATAGTAATTATCAAAATATAACTTGTGATAACAATTTCTAGGAATTTCCCGTGCCAATCTCACGACAATATTGCTACTTGCACCCAAATCAGGTTCATTTTGTAGCCGTTTTGTTGGACCATTTTCCGTGCCAGTGTATATTTCAAATTTATAACAAAAACCTGAAACCCCAGAAAGCACAAAGAGCTTATATCCCATTAGTGTGGTTTTTAGCGGCAAGTATTGCTTCATGTGGTGGCGAGCTTTTGTTGCACATATCTGCTCATCTATAGACAGCATTTCTTCCATAGGTATTGTTAAAAATTTTGATGATAGGGAATTTATAACAGGTCGTAATCTGTATAATTTGTCACCGGCTGAATCAATCTGATTGTCATTAAAATGTAAATTAGAGCGTATTTTTTCAAATGACTTTTGACTCATAGCATTTTGGACCATTACTAATCGAATAGTATCATTCCAATACATTCTTATATTAGATATTGAAACTACAGAAGTTATTATACAAATTCCCAAATATTTCTTCAAGTCATTCTTTGTTATTTCAAAAGGTTTAGCTGGATTTTTCTGAATACTGTATCTAGTACTTTCTTCAATGATTTTTTCTATGAGATCGTCATCGAAGAAATATTTAAAAAAATTGGTATAGTGTCTGTAAATCTAAAATTACATTTGGCAGAGTAGTATTCCCTGTAAATGTTGATGGTACGTTTCCAATCTTTTTCTTTCTCCATAACAACTCCTTACATTTCACCACTTTAGATTTAGAAAAACCATTAGTAGAAGTCTTGTTGGATTTGATAGCAGCTTCTTGCACTTTATCTCCACTGTCATCTGAGTTATCCACGTTACAGTATCCGTTTGATTGATTATGTTCGACATCAGTTACCATAATCTTTTTTTAATTGGTACCTCGCTGATTTAAATATTTATCCAACAGATCCGCAGAAATAGGTGCAGCTATATTTGTAGATTGTCCAGTTTCATCTTCGTCGTCACTAAAATCATCTAATTCATCTTCACTGCCACTGGGTATGTTTACTAGTAAATCAAGTAAACCGTCGTTGTCTAATTCATCCAACCGAATTGTTTTATGTCCATCTTTATATAAAAGAGACATCTGCAACAAAAAATGATAATATCAATGAAACTATCATTATTGCGAACGTATTATAAAATGTTACAACTCTTATATTTTTTTGTGCAATTATGCATCCGAAAGCGCAGTGATTCAAATATGAATCGACTGTTATTTTTCCAATTTCAAAATAAGTAAATATATTTTTTCAATTATTATATCAACTAACATTCTTGTATTAAATTTACAAATAGCTCAATAATTTTTTTGTACTCACCCTGGTAATAATTAACAAGTTATTAGCAAAATAAAACACCACAAAAGCACAAATAGTGTAACGTAACCACGTGGACGAATCCGTTTACACTGAATAACTAAGATTATTGTGCAGCCCACGATATCCTAGATCTGTTTGCCAGATGGACGGGTAGTACATAATTGAATCAAGTCGTTTTCTAAGCTTAAAATTTATTAGAGGGTACCGTGGAAGCGAAAAACCAGGGTGATGCAAATATGCATCGCTGCGCATTGTAGGGTTAAGATCAACAAAATATTACAATACAAGAAAGTATCCAAAGAACGAAAAATTAACGTCCTAATCCTATTATTTACAAGAGCTGACAAAACAAAATTGGAAAACTGTATAGGAATCAATCTACAAGTGAGATGGGATAAGTGTTGCTTTTATACAACAAACCGCATGTACATTTGTTGTTTTTCTACAACTATACGAATTTCTAATTTCTATGTAGTTTTTTTCCAGACACCTGGGATTATTACCCAACTAAATATGTGAGATCGATAAAGAAACTACTATTCTATGTGAACAACATAAAAGTCAAATTTGCAAAAAATGGACATAGTGTGTTGTTTTTCAAATACACGCTTCAATTACTAATTAAAAATATATAAAAAGAAAAGTTATCTATTACTAATTTATCCTAAAACAAAACGAAAATTTAGAAATCACTCAGATAATGTATTTTATTTAATTTTCTTCTCGTTAATTTCATCTGTAAAATAAGTAAAAAGGTAGATGAAACATCCACGTAACCGCTAATCCACTTTGTCATCCATCATACTAGTAATTATCTACCATACTTACTCAATTCATTAATCTTAATACATGGGGCGGAAAGCTTCGCCATAATTGTCAGTTTTTGGATCTATGAGACGAAAGACTAGCGACAACGTGCATGGATTTTTGTATTCGTACATGTATAATTAATTATTAGCATTAGGCTGATGTACATACTGTATGTAATACTCTAATTCATATTTAATGAATTAAAAGTATATTTTGTCGACGTTATATGGATAATAAATCAGTAAGAAGTTAAGTACTGTGTAACTCGTGTTTTAACACCTGAAGTGATTGTGGCATACATACTTTGGAAAAGGACTTAAAATTATTTTATAACTATACGGGATTGTAAATTGTCGCATGAAATTGAGCAGTATTAGGCAGAAGAAATGTGGAAAGGTTTCAAAAAGGCCATAGAAACCTCTCTAGATATAACTAGAAACGAAAAAAACGTTAATCAAAATAAAACACTGCATGACAGACAGAACGCTGCAACTTCTCGATGAGCGAAGGAGAATCAAATCTCTCATATATCAAAACGACAGCAACAAAAACGAATTAGCAAGGTTAAATAGAGAAGTTAAAAGATCATGTAGGGATGATAAAATAAACATATAAATGAAGAATGCGAAGAACTAGAGAGACATGCAAACCGGTATTAATCCCATGAGCAATATAACAAAGTCCAATATCTTTCCAGGTAATTTAAACCAATCACACAAACAATATTGAAACAAAACCAACATATTATAAACGACGAGAAAGGGATTGCTGAGGTATGGAGAAAATATTGTCAAAGTCTATATGCAGATCATCCCCAGAATGTAAATCACGACGAGTTCACTGCAGAGAGAAAAGCAAACATTCCAAAATCAGAGGTAGAAAAAGCAATCAAAAAGTTAAAAAATAGAAAATCTCCTGGCGCAAACCAGATCACCACAGAAGTTTTAACAGAAACTGAAGATATTGGAGTAAAGTTTATGCATATGATCTGCAAAAAGATTTGGGAAACCGAAGAGTGGCCCAACGACTGGACAATATCCACTTTCATCCCTATATTCAAAAAACGAACTTCGCTATATTGCAGTAACTACAGAACTTCTTCTTCTCTTCTGTTCCTATCCTTCGGATGTTGGAAAATCATATTGGCAATCATAACCTTGCTCGCTGCGGCTCGAAACAGCTCCGTTGAGGTTTTCTTAAACCATGTTCTTATATTCCGCAGCCATGATATTCTCCTTCTACCGGGTCCTCGCTTACCTTTGACTTTACCTTGCAATATAGACTGTAGCAGGGAGTAACGGTGCTGATTTCTCATAACGTGTCCCAGATATTGCAATTTTTTGCGTTTGATCGTAAACACAATCTCTGGTTCCTTCTTCATTTTTCCTAGAACTTCCTTGTTCGTGATCCTTGCTGTCCATGATATTCTCAGCATTCTTCTATAAAGCCACATCTCAAATGCTCTCAAGTTTTTTAATAGTGGTGTCTGTAAGCGTCCATCCGTATCCATTATATGGATACGTCATCCGTATCCATATGGATACGGATATAATATAATACAGCAAGTCATGCATATTTCTGATGCTGTTCTACACCTCTTCTGTAACTTAGTCAAAGTCCAAGACCAGCGGTAATACTTATCAGTAGCTTCCGGTGTGGATAAGAGACAAATCAGTCAACAACACACAATGATACTGGAACAGTATCTCGTCCAGGAAACATATTATTACCCCTCGATAATACTGAACAAAACACTCTTCAAAACTTGTTACGCAATTTTTCAGTTTAATGTTGTAACTTCTATCAATTTGTGTACTTCCTCGAACTGTGCTCTACTTAGACGAAAGTTGTAACGAAAATATTTTGCCTACCACATGGGGTAATAATACAAAGGGTAGAAAATTGGTGGAGAGAAACTATTGGGGGTGGAGATAAGGCAAGCAAAATAAACGCTACTTATGCGAACGGCACTCAGGTTTCGTAGGAGAGCTGGGGTCGTGGATAAGTAAAAGATAAAGGGGTTAGAATGGGGCAACTACAAGAAAATGAAATAAAGGGGTCATTAATCTCTTGGAACAAACACAAATAAAAATAAACAAGAAACACCTCAAGGAATTTAATATAGGGCGCCACTTGAGGTGCCTAATTATACCTATTACAACCACTGGTTGTAACTAGGAAATAATTAGAAAACAAATCAAAACATAAAAAACATATCTTTTTCAAAAAAAAAATCAAAAAAGGGTTAGCTCAAAAAAATAAATAAAATTTTAAGACAACAAAATTTAACATTTATTTATGTGTCACCACAAACAGTTACATGGAGAAATACAAAATTCAAAAACTTACATGTGTCATCCATTAACAAACTCCATTGCTACAAAACTTACAAAATTGCATGGAGGTTAACCTTTAAAAAAAAAAACAAAACAAATCAACATCAAAAATACTAAAACGAGCTGTCATAAATTAACATTAAATTTCAAAAAAAAACTAAACACAAATTGACAGCTTTACTCAAAACCTAAAATTTTACAATTTTAAATGTCAACGAAAGCAATTATTATTTTATAAAAAAAATGTCTGTCTTTAGTTTAAAATTTGAACAAAATGTTACCTTAATTCACATGATCACACTTAAGTTTCTGAAACCATAACTGGAACTGAGGGCTCCACTCTCTCTGCATCACGAAAACCTCCATCTCCAAACTGCCAAAAGCCTTGGATAAAAGCAGGAACAAAAAAAAACAAAACGAGGATGTCCTCCAATCCTCACTCAAAACATTAATAATTGAAGCATTTACTGCCACAAAACCAATAACAAACTGCTACATATTCTTCATAATAAAAGACGAAAACAGAACACTTTACAAATTCGACGTGAATTTGGACATAACGCTGAACCGCTCTTGAACGCGGCTCCAACGAGAGTAACGAAATTATCTATTAAAATTGATCGCATAACTTGAAAATAAACAAACACTTGACAAGCAAAATCAACGAAACGGCGTACATATTCTTTTGCGACGCATCAACATGAAAAGAATTTGCCGAAGTAAAATAAACAACTCTCAAATGGTTTTATTACTCGGCGACGAAACACTTTTGGGTACTTTGAAAGATACGAACTAACAAACACGGGAAAATTCCTCGTTTTATTTTTTAAACATATATAAGGAGTTTTTAATATATTTTATTATACGAGGAGGTTTCAATATACTCAAAAGAATCAATGAAATTGAAAATGCTACAAAGTAGTTGGTGAATTCAGAGAATTCATTTGATAATTTTAATTTACCATGTTTTTTCCTTTTCCCCATATATTTGATTTTATAAAAAGCTTTTTTTCTTTTAGATACAGAGAGCAAAAGAAGTTGGTCCAATTCTGTGTCCGAATCTGATTCAGATCTCAATAATGTCCATGGCCATGACCTTATTATAAGTTGCCATACTAATTTTAAAAATAATATTGCACTAACTACTAATAATAAAATGGCTCAGTTATATCATACACATAGCTTCTGTCCAATTAGGTTCCAATGTGCGCCTTAGCTGCATCTCCTGCCTTGCACTTGCTGTCATTGCTGGCTGCGTTGCCTGCCTCTCAATGTTCGCCTGGTTTAACAATTGGCGTCCAAAGAAAGTTTTGTTTTTGGTTGTTCTATATTGGCTCCCAACTCTTGCAGATAGTTATATTGTTACCTATTGGCACCCAGCGTTTCTGATGGGTCGTTCAAAGGTCACAAGTTTTACTAAAAAAAGTTTTTTTATAAGATATTTCATTTTTTATTGATATTATTTGGGAAATTTAATGCATAAATACAGTTCCAAATGTAAGATAACATCAAGTACAAGGTTTAAGGAATATTGACATAATTCGGTTTTTTAGGAACTGACCGCACGTGAACATGCGTAAGTGAAATTAGGTTTCCGTGAGCGAGCGTGAACGGTAAGGTAAAACCACTCATGCGCCTATCCCTAATATACACCAAGAACAGTGAAATATACTGTAGACCCTACAGTTTCTTTTTTCCCCTATTAAAAATAAAGGTAGAAAACATTTTGTATAATTAAAAACAAGTGGTTATTAAACGCGTGACTCCATATAATAAAATTTTTGTACAAACGTAGAACAACTAGAGAAGTAATTAAAAAAATGGGCTTTTCGTAATTAGTAGAAACGTGACGGTTCGAGTAATTGCGAACAAACATCAAACATGTTGACAGCCGAACGTGGAATTTAGGTAAATACGAACTTTGTAGGTATTTGTATTGCTAATTGCTTTATGTTCGGTTCATCGATATTTATATTGGGCCCTTTGTTGCGGTTTCGTTAACATAATTGGAATGATCCGAAACGATTTACCTGGAAAGCGCAAGTGGCTTAATTCGATTTTCGCATTTCTGATTGAAAATTGTTAACGGGACTATTTGTTTCTGTACTATATTATCTATAAATGACATAAAGAGTTCTTGTTAAAATGTTAAGTTATTTTCAGCAACAAATGAGTTCTTTTTTTATCTTATTCTACAATATATAGACAACTTTTCTAAGGACTCGAACTAGAGAATGTTAACTTTTAGGATATGAAAACAGATTTTGCCACAAACGTGAAGTATAAAAGTCATTTTAAATGTTTATGAGTTAAAAATAAAAATTCTCCTTTCATACAATAACCTATCGAAGAAATCAGCATTGTTAAGAGGGAGAGCCTCCCTCTTATTCGGCTAAATTTCTAGATATATTTTAGATGTTCCTGTTGTAGATGACGATCCAACTCATTTAAAGATGTTTTACAATCTCTTTCACAATGAAAACTATAAGTAAAATTGTTTGACTTTACAATATCAGAGAGATGTAAGGTCCAGTTACCAAAGAATCAAAACACAAATATTGGCTTGTTTACCGATGGGATGCGCACATACACAGATATGCGAATACTAGTACTAAAAACTGCGCAGATGAAAATGGCTGGGCGCTGTTGAAGGCATAGCTTCCACTGTTATAGGACTGTCACGATCAATTTGGTAGGTCAAAGGGATTATATCGCTTCAATCTCTTCGCTTACTGGTTATTGAGAAGATTGCATGCCAGACTGTTGCACACGTTAAGTTATTGTTTGCTGGTAAGTCAGTCGTATATATCAGCTACAGTCTGAGGTCTGTGATCGGTCTGAGTAAATTACATTGAGGTACACTAGATGGGATGGGGTAGAGTTTTGTATAGGCTTTACTATACCTTACTAGATATCTCCTTTCTATAAGATATGATTTAAGCAATTTGAATAAGTGTAGGGTAGGTGTCTTTAACTTGTACAGAAGTCTTGTGTGGCATATCTTGAAGCTTGGGAAGCATACAAAAAGGTTCAGTGCAATAAGTATTGCTTGTTTTCGAGATAAGTTCTGATTGCTGTGTATAATCTATGAAGTTGTTCTATTGTAGCACGTTGGTTACGAAATCCGAATTGATGATCAGGTATGTGATCCTTTTCGTTCAATATTGGTTTGATTTTTCCCAAGAAAAGTTCTTTAAATATCTTAGAAATGACTAGAAGCAAAAAATCTGTCGGTATGAATTTACATCTTTTGGATCTTTACCACGGTTTTAAATGAGTATAATCTGTACTACCGTCCACTGTAACGAAAAGTAGTGCAAAATTAATATAGCATTGAACATCATAATAATTATTCTGTAGCAATCATGGGTTAGTTATTAAAGGACCTTACCCGTAATCAGGTCGTATTCTGGCGCCTGATTGGGTTATATCTCATTCTTTATTATCTGCTATATTTCTTATATGTTAAACTCAAAGATTGGTAGTTCCATTTGATATGGAACGTCAAGAAAAGAATAAAGTCTTCTTGTTCTAGAGACACTACTCTGGTAAATCGACTAAATACTTTTTAAAGATGTTCTGCGAATGTCTCGGATTTTTCTTTAACTGTTCTTGCCCATTTCCTTTGCCATTTTTTATATCAGGTATGGCGTCTTTGCCGCTTATGCCGATGATATTAATATTATAAGTAGAACATCAACAGAAGCACAGGAAACATACTCAAAAATAAAAATGTAAACAAAAAGGCTAGGTCTGGATATTAACACAGAAAAAACAAAAATAATGATACATATGAGAAGAAATACCTATATTTCCACAAAACATTATATATGAAGATGACATTGAAACAAGTGTAAAGTTTACATACCTGGGAATAGAAATATATGCCGACGGATCAGAAGATAGACAAATACGGAAGAGAATAACGCAGACAAACAGAGCTTATTTTGCCCTCTCCCATATATTTTGGGAATCCTAGGATCTATGAGGGAAAAAGGAGTCTTCAGAAGTCGATACAACAACGAGATTTATCAACTTTATAAGGAAGCACCACTGTTAGACATCATTAGAATACAAGGACTGCAATGGGCCGGACATGTGATAAGAGTGGGGGAGGATAGGCTATCAAAAGAGCACTGAATGCTAGAATACAGGGAAAGAGACCGGTTGGAAAGCCAAGAACGCGCTGGGGAGACACAGTAAATAACGACACGCAAACCCTTTTAGGAGATCGTGTATGGAGAAGATTAGCCACAGACGAGCAAGGGTGGAGGCAAAAAATTAAGGAGACCAAGGCTTAATTTGGGCTGTAGTGCTGTAGAAGAAGAAGATGGTGTCTTGTGGTCCTTTTAGGATTAACAGTTTGTATCTTTTTGTATTACCATTCGAAATGTTCTTTCTTCCTTTGTTTGGTTGGTATAATAGTAGGTATTTTTCTCATTAAGTGCTTTGGTTATACTTCGGTAATGTTTAGAGGTTGTGGGCTGGATTTTTACTTGGTCGTTATAAAGACATTTGATGCAGTATCCCAGTGGAGATATTGTTTTTAACAAATGTCTAAGAGGTCGTATATTACCTATATCTGTAACAAATATGAATGAGAGTTGAATAATTTTTTTTTATCTTCGCCAGATTCGGTTTGGTTGGTCCTATGAGGTACTTTATCTAAACTAGCATGACACTCTTGATTTGAGACTCTTGATTTGAAGCCATATGGCTTCAAAAGCCATATGTAAGATTAAATTTGTTTTTTATTTAAATCTTGACTATGTTGCCTGTCTGAGTCCATTTCAAATGGGTAAAAATACTTATTTCTTTATTCTCTTATTTCTTACTCTCATTTCTTTTTACTTATTTGTTTTTATTGTTTAAAACTCCTTCAATATTAAATTTGTTTGGGGAAATAAGTTTTGGCGAATTTGACCAATTGATTTTGACGGTATTAGACTTCAGCTCCAATGTATATACCATAATATCATAATAGGACAATATACAATATACAATATAAAAAAATAATTCTCACGTAGTACACCTCCCAGTTGCGATAAAAATACTCTCACCCTGTACGTAATAAAAAGGAAACTATACAAATCTCCGTAATTGGTCCTTCTCCGGTCCTTTAAAATCCCATCCCCATAACGGCTCCGTTTTCTTATTACATCTCGCTGCGACTACACCGAGAACGACAACCAACATCTCGAACACCAAAATAACATAAATCAATAGACACAAAACACACTGAAGATGACAATGGAACTTTGGAAGAGAATAAAAGAGAGCGAATAAAGGCAACTGCCACGTCCGAATGCAAAGCCGGCTTGATTGCGTCGAATACCGTTGTAAAGAGGAAACTGATATAGTGATATCAAGTGCGCCGCTATATTTCCTCGTCAGAAAGCCATTGTGGGAAATTCAATGCATAGAATAGTCATTATTTTAAAGCAGTTCCATTCTCGGTGCTATTCAGAGTGTCTAAATAGGGGTGTGGAGGATATAGAGTGAAAGCGGTTGATTACGAGGTAAAAGATCCAACTCCTAATATAGATAATTCTTTCTAAGTAATAAAATATTTAACAATGAATAAATATATCGTAGCTGTTGCATTTGTAATAGAAATTACCGGTAATAATGGCGTTCAGTAGAATAAAAAGTGACATAAAAGTATCCTATAATATAATTGTCAAATGAGTGCGTTTTTTGGGAGTGAAATTTTTTAGATCTTCATTAATTCAAATTCTTTATTTTCTTTTTAGAATTAGTCATAAATAAAAAATGCTAAAAACTAAACTAGACTAAACAAGATATAAAATAAATTTAAAAGATAAATAAAATACAGCTAATATCTAAGATCTAAAAGATTCTTCAACCGAAAAATTGCCTAAGATTCTTCTTAATTATTTCTTCCCTCTATCCATCTTAATACATTTATTAAACTGGTGGACAACTATGGGCAAATGATTAAACACCTGTGGCCCGTATACCCTGGGCGATTTAAATTTAATATTACCTTTTGAAAATGTTATATAAAGTTTATTTTATTATTTATAAATATTCATAAGTATTTAAATTATACATATCACAACTCGTTTTAAACTGATGTAAGTTATTAAAAATAAAACACATAATTCGAAAATGTATAGACACGCCAATTTTAAAATTTTATATTTTTTAAAATATTCTCTACAACTAGTTAGTTGGGAGACACCAGCGTCACAACGCAATATTTTTTTTTGTATGACGAAAATACCATTTGCATAACCAGACATACACCAAAAGCATATCCCGTATCTAGTCTGAACTCCACTAGTGCATAATATATCATAATTAGCTAATTTTTCCGTCAAAACATATTTTAAATTTCTAATTAGATAGTTAATGGAATTCAACTTCGAAACAACCGCTCCACAATGCAACTTCCAATCAAAACTTTGATCAATCGTTATTCCAAAAACTTGCCTGACGACACCGTAGCTATTTGTATGTTGTTAAAATTAAACTGAAGATTTTCCAGGTATTTTTGTATTATATAGAAATTGTATAACTTTTTTTCTGCGTTAAGATGCAACGAGTTATCGCAAAACCAAGAATATGAAGATGAAAAAATTACATTGATGTTATAGGATTACGTTGGATTTATTAGATGGAATAAATGACGTATGATCCGCATATATAGTGAAATTTACCGATCTGTCCACTTTTACGATATCGTTAATACAGACTACAAAGAGAATTGGTCCTATTATAGATCCTTGGGGAACACCCATGTTTCTAGTAAGAAGACTAGATCTACAACTGGCCACACAATCCTCGATCCTTATCTGCAGGCTCACATATTATTGTCTATTGTTTAAAAATGACATAATCCACTGTAAATAATTTCCTTTAATGCCCATCTGTTTTAGTTTTTTAAATAATATTTCATGATTGACACAGTCAAACGCCTTACTAAGATCACAAAATATTCCAATATGACACTCTCCTGCATCAATCAAACTGGTTAAATGGGCATAAAATGCATAGACTGCCGTATTAGTAGATTTATTTTCTTGAAATCCATGTTGATTTATAATGATGGTATTATTGTGTTTTAGATAACCATTTAATCTCTTTAATATTCATACTCAAATACCTGAAAATACTTGAAAATATACTGGGAATTGTTATAGGCCTATAATTGCTGACCAATTTTGAATCTCCATTTTTAAAAATGGGAAGTACTTTGTCTGTCTTTAAGTAATTAGGAAAATCCCCATTGCAAAAAGACAAATTGGTGAGATAAGTTAAAAGATTGAATAAAAAAGGTAAAACTTTTTTTACCAAAAAATGCAGGTATCTCGTCAAAACCACTACAGGATTTGTTTTCAAGGTTACTCTGCACGAGTTCGATCAGTACAACTGGTAAATGAGTACAACTGAAAGAAATTTTCATGATATGTAATAATTGACTAACTGTCTTTGTCTACTGTAACACATGGAATTTTCTACACTATATCAATGGGTGCATTTTTAAAAAATGTGTTAAAAGTGCATGTTAACTCTTGGGAATCTGTAATTATATTATTGTCATCATACATTAAACAAGTATTAGCATTGTTATTAGCACTTTTTGAAAAATCATTGACAGTTTTCCACGTGATTTTATTGGGATTATCAGACGAAGTAATGATTTTCTGGTAATAATCTTTTCTTGTTTTGCTCAAAAGTTTTCTATGTTTTTTTCCTTTGTTGTTGATAACAATCTCTAAGAATTGGTACTTCCCTTGATAAAGCGTGTAAATTTCTTCATTAGTACTATATATCATTTTTTGATTTTTTTATTAATTAAAATTATTACGATTAAAATGATACCTACAAAAAGATATTTATAAAAGCTTGAAATGCTAGATTCGTATCTAAGATTCCATAAACATTTTTTAAGTTTTCGTTAATTAAGTTAACGATAAAGTGATTTATTTAGTCCTCAACAAATTGCCTTTTTTGTATAAAGTATGAGAAAACTGTTTTCGTAAGACCTTTGCGAACCCAAATTTCTACGCCTCCTCCTCTTATTCAGTTACCTCGCAAAAAACAACTTGCTAGGATAAAACCTTCAATGTTGACGTTCCCAATAGAATCATTTGATTCCCATAATTCTGTTAAACAGATAATATTTATGCTCTTATGGGAAGTAACTTCTAAAATAATATCACAAATTTTATCACTATTTATGTTTTGAATATTTAACAGTATTAAATTTGGATTAAAACTTATCCCTGACTTTGTGGTTGCCCCCGTAGGTACAACAAACTATTTACACAAGCGTTCTTAGGCCATACTGCAGGATCCGTTGCTTTCTTGAAGTGTTCTTGGTGTATCCGTACTTTAAAAATGCATATAATTCAGGATGACGTGAATTTATCCCCTTACAAATGACCTCTGGAAAATGAGGCTTTAGATGATGTACAATAGAAGCAGCTGTTGCAGTTGGTTCTATTCTATATAGGTGAAGATCCAAGAATTTACGAGTACCTTTCATCGTGGTATCTGTACTTTTGCTTCTATGACGAACTTCTTTCCGTCTGCCGTTGTCTGAAGAGCTACCTTCTCACAGAGAAACGATTGAAGTCATAATTTTTTCTTGATCCGTGATAAGATCATTTTTCTTATTAGACGATTGAGGAATCGATGTAGAGACGGTAGTTGATTTACATTTACCTTCTTTTTTTTTCTGTAACGTTTCATGATTGTTTTCGATTTTACAATTGTCTTCTTTCTCCGTAGATTTGCAGACATTAGTATTATTTTAGATTTAACTGTTGTCTGAAGATTTGGCAACATTCGAACTAGAAGGTGCATTTGAAGGAATATTTTTCGATTTTAAAAAATATACAGTATTGTGCGAATTGATGTGAACAGAGATCGAAATTCAGTTTTCATAAGTTGACACACCTGCTGTGCCTATTTTGTCAACTGTTTTGTCAAAAAAACAACATAACCTCAAAACCTTAGTATATTTTTTAAAACACGTGCTTTTTGTTTTATATCATTATTATATTTGGTTGTATCTCAGGTTATGTGCAAGTTAGTGTTATTTTCATTTATTTAACTGTGCAATCAGGTTTAACTTTTCATTATGGATATCACTCCTAGGAAAAGAGAAAGGGTCATAACACTTAGTGAGCATACACCAATAACTCAGAGGGACACTACAAAGGAGTCGTGTGTAGTTTGGCTGCAGTAAACAAAATAATTAAACAAAAAAGAAAACAGGGTCAGTTGAAGTGCAGCAGAAAGGAAAATGTGGAAGAAAACGGAAGACTACTCCTCGAGATGAAGCCTTTCTGACAGCGCCTATGATGAACAAAGACTAAATTAGGCAAAAAAATAGGCTCATTGGAGTGCAGAAGATTGGAGAAAAGTGCTTTTTTCTGATGAGACCCACTTCGTAGTGCAGCGATCAAAATTTGTACGAAGGGCAGCCAATGAGTAACTTTTAGCTACCCATATTATCCAAACAGTTAAACATCCCACCAAAAAAATGTTCTGGAGCTGTTTTTCATACTTAGGAACTGGCACTCTAACTCCTATTAAAGGTATAATGAACAGTATGAAACACAAAGCTATGATAGGGCAACGCTTAGCTATAGAGTTTGACAAAGTACAGGCCGAAGAAGGGATTTTTCAACAAGATTCAGCTCCATGCCATGTATCGAAGGTTATGATGAAATACTTCAAGGATAATAATATTACCCTTCTTGATTTGCCTGGGAATTTACCTGACCTTAATCCTATTGAAAATTTGTTGGCAATATGTAAGGCTAAACTGCAAAAATTTGACTGTACGATGAAAACAAAAATGATGGAAGCAGTGATTAAGGCGTGGTTTAGAGATGAAGCAATCACAAACAAACTTGTGGATTCCATGCCTAGAAGATCATAGTAAGAAAGTCATAAAAGTAAAAGGGGTACTTATTAAATACTAATTAATGAAAAAATCTCATGTAAGTGTACCTAAATTTACCTTTGGCTTAAATAAATCATATTTACAAATTAATTCTGTTTGTTCACATTAATTCGCACAATACTATATTATTTCATCCTGATGTTGGTTACCTTTTGTAAGTTCACTGTTTAAAGCTTTCGAGTATTGACTTTCAATATGAAAACATTTTAGATCACATGTTAGCTTATGTATTTCTAACCTCAACTCGATAATATCACTGTTGATCACACCATTTTTAGAGGATTTATCAGTCTCCCTTGGACTTTTTTAGACGATCTAGTTCCTTATAAACACTCTCGTCAAACGCCATATTGCCGTGAGCCAATATCTATGCAACAGCGCGTTTTTAATTATGTCGAATTAATTGCAGTGAAAAGTTTACTCATATTATAAAAAATGGGAATTAAGTATTGTATATAAACGTTATAAAAGTTTATCTTTTAAACATTTAAACATGTTTAGAGTAATCTCTTAACATGTTACTTGAACTTCTTGCCCTGTCGTTAAACCAGTACTAATGTCAACTATTAAGCTTTCGTTTACCATAGATAACTTTCGTGTAATAATATATGCAAATGCACCAATAAATAGTTAACACCCACTTAGAAATGTTGCTTTAATCAGTTCGTTTATAGTTTTTATCTGTGCTTGTAGCATTAAATTTTCATTTTAATAGGAAACTTCTGCGCTTAATAATAAAATTCAGTGTTTATTTGTGAATTTGCGGAATTCCATTATCGTCAATTTTCTTAAATTAACCAATAATGACGGCAATTTCGCTTGAAGAAAATTTTCGTAATGAGGTTA
Source organism: Diabrotica balteata (assembly GCA_918026665.1). NCBI lineage: Eukaryota > Metazoa > Arthropoda > Insecta > Coleoptera > Chrysomelidae > Diabrotica > Diabrotica balteata. Next base: position 177,317,481 of record OU898278.1, on the reverse strand, counting down.
AGAGGAATGCATTCCGCAGTCTACTTGGTGCTTTTAGTTATATTATACTACGAGTAATGCTAGAAAGATTTCATCTTGTTCTGCAGGTGCCGTCACCAATAACCCTTTCAGACCTGAACATAATTTTTTCTTCAGAACTGTAAAAATTAATGAAAATGATTCTTGAAAGTTATTTATAATAGAAACAAATATTAAAAACAATCTACGTATACAGTCTTTAAAAAAAAGGTATCCACATAATTGTGTATGATAGGTTTTATTTTAGGTAATACAAAATATTAAATCTACTGTGTATGAAAATAAAAAAAAACAATTTTGATCCGTTTTAAGGCACAAATAAACATTACATTTAAACACCTGACTCGCGTACTACTTTTGCCAGTGCTTCTGCGGTAAAATCTGGCTGTGGTTAGCTGATCTACGGTTGGAAAATACTCAAAGCTCCTCCTCCTCCTCAGTCCTAATCCCTTTTGGGAAGTGGTGAAACCATCAGACCTTTACAGTTTTCTCACGATTTCCCTCCATCCTTCTCTGTCCTGGGCTAGTTGTTCTGCTTCATGTAACCCTTGGTTAATCAATGTTTTTGTTTGATCTACCCAACGGGTTGGAGATCTACACCTAGATCTCTTTCCTTAGCTGTTCTTCTAGCAATGTGACCAAAATACTGCAAATATCTCTGTTATATTTGTTTAAGCAATCTATCCTTTACTTTAAGTTGTTCTAATATTAATACGTTAGTGCGATGATGGATAGCTAAGCGGTCTGGGCTGCTGCTTCTCATTCGCTTCAACGCGAGAGATGTCAGTTCAATCCCCAGCTCGGTATACAGAAAAAAAAAACGCTAACGCAGCAGTTTAAAATTCTAAATGAATCTGCGGCGTAGGCAAAAACCCCCAGAGAAAGAAGAAATTCCAAAAAATTCAAAAAACAAAGCACAATGAAGACAGTTCGTAGCTTAAAAACACCCAAGATATCGCCAAACACAAAGTGAGTCCGGTTGCCTAAACGAGGACAAACTTTGTATTGTGGTATTGTTTTATATTTTATATATTTTTCCTTATTATAATCTAATTCTGATTTTTGTTCACAGGGTCACCTACAAAAAAAAAACCAACAAAAACCCAAAAAACCGAGCACGTAGGGCCCAATCCCTTGAGCACCAATTCGACGAAATGAGCCGGGGCTCAGAGCGGAGACTTGAGGCTCAAGTAAGCAATTTTAGTTCGCGGATAAGCCACATTAAGATAACATGATTATAGCGACAATGCGCTGTCTCAAGTTTTAAATTCGATTAGGAAACCATGTTGGAGTTCTATTACACAGGACCTCCACATGAAGAGCATGTGGCTGATTGTTGTGCCTCTATAGCGCATCAGAGTGCTATAAGGGGGAAAGAGATGGTCTAGAGCATTGGAGCTGTGGGGTGACTTCTGTTTTTACACGAGTTAACACACCTCGCTCCAATGAATTGTTACAACAGATCGTAATTCATAGGGGTAAACATTTCTCATAGGCTGGGTTCAAATAAATTGCTTGCTTGCTAGGAACATTTAAAACTGCGCTGTACGTATACGAGGGTATGGTAAAAATAGCCTACACAATTCTGTAGGCACGGTTGGAAAGGGTTAATGGAGGTTAGCGATATAATAGCCAATTTGTTTTTGACTGTTATGTTTAATTTTCGAAGTTTTATATTTTATATCTCTTAAACCATAGGAGCTTTTTCCTACCTATTTCACATTTTATGTTAATTTGATATTTCTAAGGCCTATACAATACTTTAAATTAAGTAATAGTTGACCTACGTGTGTTGACTTTTTTAATTGTTAGGGTAAGTTCTTTGCCACGGTTGACTATTCGCAGGAGCTATATTCTTTTTTTCGGGTATATATTATATATTGAAACATCAGCTGACAGCGCAACAATATTTGAAATAAAACTGGGTACATTATAATTACTTGCACATAAATCCATAAAGTGACAATGATTTCAAAGATGACAAAATCAACAATCATGGCAAAAGTATATTAGTAAAAAATTTTCAAAACTTTACATCAAACATAAGCTTTCGCTTACAAAATAACCAAACTTTTTAAATTAAACCACCAATTATAGTCTTTATAGAGTGACCAGTGTTTATGTAAGAAATTTAAAATTAGCTAGTTAATTAATTAAGGCCGTAAACATTAAATATATATGGAAGTAAATATGATAGCCATCAATTGGCACAATCAACACAATTATCAGCACAAGAAAAGACCACTTACATTTTGCTGAAAATATTTGTATTGGCAAAAATGAGCTTACGCTATGCCTGCATATTGTTCTGAAGCTATTTTCTTGTGGCATTGTAAATTAATTACTATTTATAACTGGGAATAAGCCACAATTAAAGATAAAAATACGTTTATTGACGTTTCAATTTCCAATTCGAAAAAAAGGATAGGAAATAAATTCAACATTTCAACAACATTCAAAACAACAAACACGTTGAGATCTATTTTGTCCAAAACCAAACCTAACAATGAACAAGAAAGGACAAAGAATTGCATTTATAAAATACCTTGTGAATGCGATCAGTTTTATTTAGGTGAATCATCAAGGCCATTAAATGTTAGAATAAGTGAACATCAATCTTATATTAAAAATAGAGAATTTGATAGATCTCAAATATGTAAACACGCATGGGATAATGAACATAGGGTTCAATGGAATAATTCAAATATAGTCCTAAAAGAAACGGATGGTAAAAAAAGAAAAATCAAAGAAGCGGCTCTAATTATGCTAAATGAGGCCAATTGTGTCGCAAATTCCTCGGCAGAATGTAGTAGGATCTGGTTACCAATATTGAAAGAGGAAGTTATTAATAAGAAAATACCAGTATTAGTAAGTCAGTAACATATAGAGGATACATCATTTATGTTTTTTAAATAACGTAACATATAAAATCAGAATTTTGATGTTTGTTGAAGGTAAACTAAATTCACGAACAAATACTTACAATGTCGGGATAGTATTATGAGGTTTTTTTCCTGGTTTTTCCCTCATAATTTACTATGGAATCACTAACAGGAGAATTTTACTGTCATCATGTCATATGTTTGTCTTTTTAAAGACGAATTACATGCTATGATTTTTTCTGACGGATATTCTCAAGTTAAAGTTGATTTCATGTAATCGAATGAACTATCTTATAAGTAAAGTCGTCCCAGGAGCGCAACTCAACAATATTGGCAATATCATTTTAAAGTCGTCTACTTTGAAATGCATAATGTATGTCTGAATTGTCAATATAAATGAGTCAGATAAAATTAAATTATTAGAAGAATTTTTTCACTATGTAACAAAAAACAAAATTTGTTTAATTTACTGTTTGTATTTTGAGAACGATTTCCGAATTGGAAATTGAAACGTCAATAAACGTATTTTTATCTTTAATTGTGGCTTATTCCCAGTTATAAATAGTAATTAAGCTATGCCTGCAGTAAAGAATTGAGGTTTCGCGACATGCGGTGGGAAAGATTCTGATGATCTTGGCAGGGCTCTATGTATAGAACAACAAATATTTTCGCCACTGCGACGCAAGGGGTAAAGGTTCTTAGTTAAGAAAACGAGTGGGAAACTGTCAAAATTCTGGTTCACAGCCTTATCGAATAGAAAAAAAAATCAAAAACACTTGCTAGTTTATTGATAAGGCCAAACTATACGATTCCGGGTTAAAATTATTGATTTTTCTCACACATGTAGTTCTTAGATTGAAGCTTTTATAAAAGATAGGTCATAGATAAAAAATATTAAGATAGAGAACATAAAAAGTATTTAAAATATTTTTCCAAACATTCTCCCCCTCTAAAAGCGAATGTCTTTTAGAACAACATAAAAAAGTGTAAAAATGAATAATAAAATAGAAATATAATCATAATAGAATGAATTTGGAACAACAATAGTTATTAGCAAATAGGCAGTGGTCATATTTTTCCTCCGGACATTGTAGGAACAAGGAACAATAGGACATATAGCCTGAAGCTCTTCTTAAGCTAAAAATGCGTACAATGCGGTCAGTGCCGCTACACAGCTCAATGATAATGGCTAATTGCCAGCGAAAAGAAAGTTGTTGTTTTTTATATTGTATGAGAACAAGAGAATTTTTAGCGAGAAGTGAAGTAGGACTTTGCTATTTGGAACGTTCTTGAAAAGAATGAATATACTCTGTATACCATATTTGCCAAAAATCTCCTATTCAACTATTCATTCGATTAATCTTTAAGAGCATAGATCTGGTTCTAGAACTGAATCCATATGAGTTAAAAAATCATACAGTGACCAGGAATCAATGCTTTCAAATCGTTAGAACCAGAGCTTACTGCTTATAAAGGACAAAAGTTGGGGACTGCTTCTATTTGAGTCATAAAAATATGTATGTAACTCTTCATAAGTTAAAATTTCTGACCCAAAACATGCATATAATTCTTAAAAGATTTGACCCTAGTCTCATCTAAAATCCCAAGTAATAGAAAGAGCCTCAGAACTAAAGTAAGCTAATTTAATAATTTTGTTGCTGGCTGCCATAAAATGTGTACCTTTCTTGATCATTTCTAATAGTTATGCCAGGCGAGATACAAATCTACAACTAAAACCAGAACTAAGGCTTAAAGTTAGTTCCATATGAACGGCTTTCGCGCTAGTTCCCAAAAATACACAAACATAATGTTTGTATCTTTATGCATTTTGTTTGGACATTAATAATGAAAATGATCTTGTAAAATTCACAAATACGGTCAAGAAAGCACGTAAGGTAATAACTCGTTCAGTTAGCCATAAAGGGATTATAAGATTTGGGTCGGCCTCTAAAACAACGAATGCACTTTAATAAAAAGCGATTAAAAGCACATCTAGGAGACAGAATCCAAAAGCACTGCATTAGTAAATTATTAAAAGTATCAAGTTACAAATACTTGGGAACTTTAATAAACAAAACTGGAGACCAAAACAGTGAAATAAAAAGACGTATCGAAATTGCCAGGGCCACCTTCATAAAGATGAGAAAATTCTTCTGCAACAGAAATATAAGCATCCCTCTACGATTAAGAATGCTGAGAGGCTATGTATTTAACACGCTATTATACGGTGTAGAGGCCTGGACTCTCAAACAGAACAACGTGAAAAAATATTGAAAGTTTCGAGATGTGGTGCTACCGTCGAATGCTGAAGATTAGTTGGGTTGAAAGAATAACAAACTGTGAAGTAATACGAAGAATAGGAAAAGACCCAGAGATTTTGTTTAGGCTAAAGCGAAGAAAACTCGAATATTTTGGTCACCTGATGAGAGGACATAAATACGCATTACTTCAAAATATAATGCAGGGAAAAATAGAAGGAAAACGGAATCCAGGCCGTAGAAGAATGTCATGGTTGCGGAATTTGAGAGAGTGGTTTGGCTGCACCACTAATGAACTCTTTAGGTCAGCCGTAAACAAGGTCAGAATAGCCTTGATGATTTCCAATCTCCGATAGGAGTGGCACAAAAAGAAGAAGAAGTAAATTATTTGTTTAAAGCAGGGTGCAGAATAATTCGATTACTAAATCAGTTAGACGATTTATATTAAGAACAACAAGAGCCAAAAGAAAAAAGCACTTACACAGTCGTGGATACAAATTTACATCGGTCAAACTGGTAGAACTTTTAACAAACGTATAACAGAACACAAAAGTACTTTTATTGATAGAAAAACAGATTCTACGTACGCACTTTACCTTATATGTGACGCAAGTGTTGAACAGAAAAGTTTTCAGTATTTTGTGTTGGATATATAGTTTTGTTGTCCGAACAACGGACTCTCCTTGTCGAGTAAATTGACTCTCTCAATTATTTCGTCTCGTGACGATCTGCATTTTAATATCTATACAGAAAAAATAATACAATACCCGTATAAAAGCTTTGTTTCAATAAAATATTTAAGTAAGCACTTACTTTTCAAAAGAGTCATATTAGAACTTAAACAAAGCTAAGCTATTCCAAAAAAAACCTTAATATAACTATAGTATCTTCGTACTTCATGCACAAATCTCAACTTGTCTTTTTAAATAAATCCTCTAAGGCCATAAAATAAGACCAAAATCGTTAATTATCTATTCCAACGAGTGCATTTCCTGCACTTTTTAACTGAAGTAAATTCATATTAATTCGAAGGACGCAGGCACCTTTTTAAATTCCGAAATCGCTTATCCTTAACAGCTAGCATACGTCTTCCTACAGGATTGCGGTGTTTCGGAATATCCCAAGGGTATGGAAGAAGTTATAAAAGTGGGGTGACGGCTCAATCGCACTTTAAACAGTTGAAATTCCTAACCAGAGGGCGGTTACTGGATACCAGTGTGGCGCGTATGCTAAATAGTCTATACAAAGGGTAACGAAAAGCTTTTAGATCCTTAGAAACATATTGTTTATTCAGTTTGTCCTTTATGATTTGTTACAGTATTGTAAATAAATAAGTAAAAGTCTTTAGGCCTTTTTTATAGTCAACACGGAGTACTATTCAAAGAAATCGCAAAATAAGATTTAAAAAGAATCGACTAAAAGACAAATTAAATTAAAAAAAAAACGAATTATGTAAAGTAATTTTTTTTAAGATTTGATACTGCTTTTGGTATCAGGAATGAGTAAATGCCAAGTGATGTCAATGACTGAATATTATGGATATCAAGGATAAAAAATTTCTTTTTAAAGATACTATTTCGTATTCGACGATAATAAATAGTGATCCAGAGGTTCACTATATGACAATAGAAAAAAAATTATATTATCATAAATGAATATTAAATTTTAATTGACTGGTACATTGTTCTTGCTAATCTCAAGGTAAATAATACGGTTAATATATTTTTTATACAATATTTCAGTTCTAAATTAATATTACATTACAATAATATTTTGCTTTCTTTTGTCTAGCAAAATTATATTATATCAGGCTTTTTTTGTCAGCGTATCAAATATTTTGTCGAAGATATTTAGTGGAATGTACAATAGTCTCTATACGTCTCGTTTTTAGTGCAAACCACGTTTTCTTATCTTCTTTTGGGTTTTCTTCTTCTTCTTTTTTCCAAAAATTAGGCTTTTGTTGCTTGGCTATATCGTTTCAAGGAGAGACCTTCTTCAACCACTTTACCACTGCGTAAATCTTGAACTGTCTTCTTCTTCTTCTTCGTGCGACTAGGATTACTCCTGTTTGTCTGCCTCTTATTCTGTTTCATTCGTTGTTGCCTGTACATTATCTTTCCACCTTTTTGGCGGCTTTCCAACGGGTCTTCTGCTATACGGTTTATTTGTTTTTACAGATGTTCGCTAACCTATCTGGTCCCATTCTGTTTACATGTTCGTTCCAGTTTTTTTTCTTGTTTTTATCCACCTGTTAAAATTTTGAATTTTGCATTGTTCTCGTATACTTCTGTTGGTTTGTCTGTCTCTTAATTATATGCCCGCTATTAAACTTAATACTTTTGTTTCGATATTGTCAAACTACTGGTCCTTGCCAGCAACGAACTCCCCGATGAACACATTGACACCCTGGAGGCAACTCTTCTCTTTTATCGCCGTAATAACCAGTAAGTGCTCACTTAAAACTTGCTAAACCATAAAGGATTGGTTTTCTGTGATTTCCCGATCCCATTGCACCTGATACGTGATACATGATACCTGTCTATTGCACAGTTGTCTTAACGCGAATCATAATTTATATATTTATTAATTAAATTAAATTTATATACTATTAAATTAAGTCAATACAACCATATTTTTACTAATATAATTCTAAAAAGGACCGTTCTAGCTCAACAACCCTTTCACCTCTGATGGTCCAGGATCCCCCTCCGCAGACACACCCAAAGAAGCGTACCACCGGTGGAACCAATTTAACGACAAAAGCCAACTCTTTTATAGAGTTAGTTTAGAACAATAAAACTCACACAGATAAAATCGTGCACGACCATCGAGACAATGAACTAATTCACAGGCTAGCTCACATAATAAAGGGTCTTCTGTACCCCTGGTCAGGGCACTGCTTCCGTTCTTTGAACCTAGACTTGTGGCTATATATTTTTCACCCTTAAAAATGTGTTTTATTTTTATCATCCATATAAATAATATGAATTTTCCAACAAACATGGATTATAAAAGAGCACTTCGATTTGGCTGGTCGAAGTTCCTCTGTAAGGCACCGTGGGAATGGATAAGTGGCCGTAATTTTTCAGGCCCTTCCTTCCCTCTTGATGATAGTGTATATTGCTTTAAAAACAGACATTTTTCTCTATTAAGACATTTTCTTCTTACTGATGGATGTTTAATTCACTGCATAATAGAAATAAACTGTTGGTTTTTTGTTTTGGACCTAAAATTATATACAGAAAATAATATTATAACTAATCGATGGTACAAAAAAATCCTGGTTGTAAAAAATTTTGAATTTCAACGCTTATCATCTCAAAGCCGTCTCAAAAGAAATCAGTAGTTATTTGCTTCGCCGAAAGAACTATCAGATTATCTGAACTTATCATATAAAAAAGCAAAAAAAAAGCACTAACATCAAAAATACTTTCAAATCGTGAATACATACATTTTACAATAACAAAAATAACAAGGTAAAAAAATACTTTTCTTCTTCCTATATAGAAGGGTTATCAGAACAAATTCAAAATCTCATGTCTAAATATAACATTACAGTTGCTCACAAAGAGCACAATCTTTTGAAAGGGTATTTTACAAAACTAAAATTGAAAACCCCTTAATTAAAAAAATCGCATGTTGTATACGAACTTTCTTGCTCAAATGGCAATGGGGTATATATTGTTGTACTTTTGAATGTCCATTAGCAATAAAAAACCGATATACAAATTTTATTACTTAAATAAAAATTAAAATTATTGATATTTCATAAAGACACGGGCATAAATATTTTCAAACATCCTGTATAAGACAAAATATGTATTTTAAGTTGTTCGAAGAATTGTTCATTAGGCCTCAGAGACAAGACTTTCAAATATTATCGATAAGAAATTTAAATAAGTCGGTTATTGTGAAATGGATTTACTTGGAATAAAAGTGTATATCGACAGTGTTTAAACAATAGACCGGGATTTGCGGTGGTTTTTCTCCCCGAAAGATTATATCGGTAAAAGTTTATTAACAAAAGACATTGAATTGAGAAACAGGTATCGTTTGTAGCTATTAGTAAGAAATATTTGTAAAGCAGATAGATTTAGTTAGAATAATTAAAGAATGTTGTTTTCTGGAATTACCCGAATGACGTTTTATAAAGAGAGTTGGTTGGTAACGATATACGTCACAGAGGTGGATGATTTTTATTGGTCAATTTTTGAATGCAATGGAGGGAGTGGTTTTGGCTATGAGATAGGAGAGAGGAAAAAAGTTAGTTAGTCAGTTTTCGTCGCCCAAGAAGGAAGGAGCTTTGTGGTTTGTGTTTGTTTGAAGTCCCGAAGACGTAATTTACCGGGTGTGTTTATTTGCTGTGAAAAAGCTGATCAGTGTAAGGAACGGGGTACAGAGAGATAGAAAAACCAAAGGGTATAAGAATATTAATATCAGACGAAGCCGGAAACATTTGAAGTTATAAACAGGCGCGGAGATTCGCTCAAAAGGAGGCTGCATAGAATTACACGAGTTGTTGGGTTGCAGATACAAGGACAGATAGGAGAAAGGTGTACGTCATCTGGACCACAATAGGAGCAGAAGCAGAGAAAGGTTTTTTTTTATGGCGTGGCCATAGAATTACAACGGCAGAGAACGAAAGGTCAGTCAATTTTCATTAGAGCAGGAGTGTGGTTTTCATTTATTAATTAAATAAATTGAATAAATAATAGAGACAGTTAATTTTGCGATCATTTAAAGAAAAAAATTATAAAGAGAGCTTAGTTATAACACATATTAAAAATCAATGTAAAATAACATTTGGGTCCATGATAGAAAACAACTTCTCATATATTTAAAGTATTATATTGCAAATATTACAGGATTGATTGTTATATAAAATTTCATTAAAATAAAGGACATCTCACATATAGTTCAGTTGAAATTCTGTGTATTCAGGTCATATTACCTATCCCAATTAGGATGCCAATTGGAAAATATTTTGAATCCACGACCAAAGGTAAATAGTACAAGTTAAATAGCCTGAGATTGTAATTAATTAATGCTGATTTATTGTGATTAATTGGAGATTAGATCATTTAATAAATATAGACAGGATCTTTTCTAAATAAGCAATAGAATACAATTTAAATAGCATAACAATATATTAGACAAACAAGTCAGCTACTTAACTCAAGAAAACTTTCTCACAAATATAACAAAAAACTCAACAGACAAACCCACTCAATGATGTGGGTGTGTCCTATATTTTGACCATTATTTTAATTATACTGTTTACTTACTTGTGTACTTTTTTGTAACCCATTTTTTACATGCTTGGTAAGTTTTTTTTGTTTTCTAACTTTTTTGTGTTTCCACTATCTTCTATTTTATTGTTTAACTCTTTATTTATAACTTTTTGATTAGTTTTCGAGTATTAGGTAAACTTTCTGCAAATAATCTGTAATCATAATATCTACTTAACCAGTAAAAATTATAACTACCGTATTTTTTATTGCTATTCTACTTTACTGCACTGTACCTTTCTCCCACTTCTTAAAATTTTAAGCACTTTAAAAAATCATTTTTGATAGCATTTGCTATCCCGTTCTACTTTTGCTCTAAATTTTTTCCACGGCGCTTTAAAATTTAGCACCTTTAATTTTTTCACTTTCTTATTTTATCCTTTGCATACCTCATATTTCTATTATGTTTTCTTTTATATATAATTAAAACAATTGTTTTAAATTTAACTAAAGTTAATTTATTTATATAGAATTGGTCATTAAAGAAAAAAACAGTACTTATTTTTTTTTAATGGATTTTTAATATAATACAAACAAAGGTGTTTTCTTCTAGTAACGATTTAAAAATTTTCGCTGCGGTTTATATAATTATCATGCGATAACAGAAAAGTTTGTATTGCATTTTTCTTGTTTTACACAAAAGAGATTTTTTTACAGGGTTTTCCGATGGAAGTCTGCAAGCTAAGTTCCGAAACTGTATTTGTAGTAATTTTCGCAAACTTTCATTCTTACGCGCTGAAATCATTCTTTGCAAATTTCATAAGTGCTAACCGCGATAAAGAGAACGTCCCCGCCACTGCCAAATAAGCTCCATAGATCTGAGAATGGTTTCCTCGACGTTGAAACACATTACAGGCGGTCTAATCCCGCTAAATCCTGATCCATCTCTCCACCTTAATCTTGTCGTTCACTAAGGACATACATAACATGCCAGGATAAAACTTTCGAATTCGCTTATCCGACAAGAATTTTAGTTTGCGGAAAAAAGAAAATACCTAAGTTGGATAAAGCTTTACACTATTTGACAGACATTATTTGTTGTGAAAATTTCCTTTAGGAGAATTATTTGTTAGAATCTGTCTCTGTACATAATCTAGATGTCAATTTACAAAGGCCGTTTAGAGCAAGTATATTGCAGAGAATAAGTAGATTATACTAAATATTTAATGATTTCTTGTGCACTACTGAAAGAAAATCGATAAATAAGCTCACTGTAGCTGACTTCTTCTTCTTCTTCTTCGGATGCAAATCCACTAATGGATGTTAGCGATCACAGTTTTCATTTTTTCTCCATTTCTTGCAATATGTATCAGATATTGTATGTCGTTAATCCCTGTTCATTGCCTAATGCGTCCCATTCCTCTCTAGCCTTCAATTTTACCCTCGATTATAAGTTGGAGGAACTGTTATCTTTTATTTCGTATGATGTGACCTAGATACGCCGTTTTCCTTTTCTTGATGGTTTCGAAAAGTTGGCGTTCTTGGTTTATTCTTTTCAGGACATCTATATTTGTGATTTTCGCTGTCCATGGTATTTTTAGGATACGGCGATAAAGCCACATTTCGAAAGCTTCTAATCTGTTTATATCCCTCGTTTTGAGTGTCCAGCCCTCTACGCCATATGCAGCACTGACCATACGTAGCTAACTGGGATGCTGGGATATGTTAATGGATTTTGATTATTTACTTGTGCTGTAGAAGATATGATAAAATCTTTAAATTAAACATTGCTTAAAAAAAAATAGGCATAATAACAATAGGAACCACTTAGAACATAAGAAGAAGAAAGGAAAACCTTATTCAAACATTCACGGTATTATAAAGAGTAGCAGGAAGAATAGGGCTACAGTTTAATATAACCAAGCGTTAACACAGGACAGTATTACTGGCACTGTCGCAGACGAGACAGTCGATTGTCATGTGTAAACCTGTCATGTGTAAACATGTGTGAACAATCGCTTACACGACAGTCGCTTCATTGGTTGTAGTGACAATTATCAAAACAGAGTTCAAGACAGTTAAGGTCGACTTGGTGATATATGGTGAAATGGTCTAATGGTGAAATCTAAACAATTTCGTGGGCAGCAACAGCTCAATCGAGAATTGGCGGCCATATGAGGTCAAAAGACCACGAGGAAGACCGCAAATGCGATGGAGTGACAATATTAAAAGAACTGCAGGGCCAATGTGGAAACGTCCTACAAACAACAGAGATGAATGGCGAGAATTAGGAGAGACCAATATTCGGCAATCCGAATAGAGAAAAGCGCTTAAAAAGAACAGCTCAATACCACTTTATTTACCATATCTTCCCAGCTATCCTTCTCGCGTTCTTTTGAATTGAGTTAAAGTCTCACTCTAAATATCCATCTTGCTCTGGGCGTTTTAGTTTGTTTATCTCTGACACAATGAATGTGTATTTGGAACCAAAATCATAATACTCGGAATTTATGTAGTAAACGTGAATGACTTGTTACTAGGACAGATACATTTAATCAACAACAAATTAATCAAATAATTAAGATACAGACTTGGAAGAAATATTACTGTTAGGAGATTTTAGCCCAAGAAAAAGCAATCAATGGAATTTATTGCTTTTTTTGCGCTAAAAGTAAGAGAATCATCAGGAGAAGAATTCATTCTCTCTCCTAGTGCCGACCATAATGTAGCTTCGTCTATTTTTAAAATTTTAAAGTTTTCGTCCTTTTGTAGTGTAGTGTAATGTACAATTTTATGCATATGACATTCTTTGATTGTTGGATAAGCCAAAATTGATGAAATGCTCCTGAAGATGCTCTAGGAAGAGAAAGTACTTGGGCAAGATTTAATTAATAAACTGTATTCGATATCTGCCTTTCATTTGATCAAAGTTCATTTATTCGAGCTTTTAACCTTATTTCAAAAATTTTTAAATTAAACAATTTCCGCAATATATTTGTAATATAAAACAAAAATGTCTCTTTGAAAAAGCTCGATATTTAAAAAATTCCCGTCTAAACCTGAGACTCTCGACGTTAAAATTATCTTCGAAAAATGCCAAGAGTGATGAAAAATTGCAGGAACGCTATTAACCTTTATCCCTTTTTACTCCCCAAAGTTAAGGTAACAGCCGAATTCTGAAGTTATTATCGTCGTAACTTTAGCCCTTATACTTCAAAGTTTAAAGCCTTTGTTAACGCAATAGACCAGGAAATATGATGCAATAAGTGAGTGGCTAATATCGAAATTAAAAAAATACTTGAAATGATACAGAGAGCTAGAACGCTGAGGAAATTTTTTAAAATTCAAGTTTAGACTACAGTAGAACCCCTCTAATCTGTCAGCCTCGGGACTAGCAGTATGGTCGGAACGCAAGAAAGGTCGGATTATCAGAAAAAGTCATTGTGTATGACGTATGTATGTGTTTTTAAAAAACGACTGTATTATTCTCTACAGTGATATAATAAATAATTATATTTCAATAAAATACAAGAAAGCTTTTGTTTGTACATTATTTATTAAATATGTATGTAAATATATAATGTCAAAAAAGGTAGCATAAAAATTAGTGCTTACCTATGTAGGCCTACTTAGTAAAAAAATCAGTAATAGATTTTTGTTTACAAGATGAAATTCTGGATTTAGCTGCAATGTTCCTCTATTTTTTCATCCACACGATGTCCATCGGTGTTGATGCTGAGTTCTGCTCAATGTACTGAAGGCCAATTTCAAAAGCATTCTTGGCATCGGTGTGTGAAATCCGGACAGGAGGCTCGTCATCATCATCACTGTCGGATTCTGAGTTCACGATTCCGTCACCGTCACGTTCCATAACAGCGGCAACAATTTCGTTATCGTTCAGCACTTCACTGGTTTCGCAGTTTTTGTCACATTGTTCAATCCACTCCTCAACTTCACTAACAGGTATATTTGCATCCAGGGTCTGAAGATTGGTAACGATTTCCTGCACGTCGTTTTGCTCATCTTCGACCTGGTCAATTTCGATCATAACTTCTGGCCAAAGCTTACGCCAAGATTTTCTTAGCGTGTCAGGATTTAGTTCTGCCCAAGACTCAGCCATTGTATAGATAGCATCTTTAATGTTAAGTGATTTCATGGCTTGGAAAATATCACATCCTTCTTCGAATTTTTCTAAAATCGAGCTTATGTATTTTCGGCGATAACGCCTTTTAAAACATTCTATCACGCCCTGGTCCATATTCTGGATAAGTGATGTGACATTTGGTGAGAGAAAGATAGCTTTTATATCCTCTTTTACTAAATCTTCCTCAGAAGGGTGCGATGGTGCGTTGTCTAATAGCAGTAGAGCTCGAACAGGAAGATTTTTTTTTCGTCAAGTCCTTCTCAACACATGACACAAACTCGTCAAAAAACCAAGATTTGAAAAGATTGCAGTCCATCCAAGCAGATTTTTGGTTGCGATAATAAACCGGCACGGATGATAAGTTTATGTTTTTGAAAGCCCTGGGCTTCTTAGATTTGCCTATGACAAACAGCGAAAGCTTGTGTGTTCCATCAGCATTGCTACAAGGAGCAACAGTTAGCCTATCTTTCATGAGTTTCGTTCCCGCTACAGTTTCATTTGACGCACTTAAGGTTCTGTTTGAAAGCATTTTATAGTTTAGGCCTGTCTCGTCTATGTTATAGACTTGGCAAGGTAACAGTTCATTTTCTTTTAAGAGCGTTTTCTCCATCTACTATCGTCATTGTATGTGATTCAATTTCTTTTCGATTTTTTCTCCAATCCTTAATAGTCGTAACGCCTACATTCAGTTCCTTGGCAATTTTTTGTAGTGATTCACCTTTGTCCAGCCTTTGAAGCACTGCAAGTTTTTCACTTAACGAACGCGTAACGTGTTTACGTTTTGCTCCTGACATGTTGAAAATATTGTACACACTTTAACTCACAAAGTTCGAAATAATACTGACAGAATGGATTGTGATTTTCGGAGAAATTTTTGTCGTAAACAAATCGACCGCCGGGGATTTCCGCGAAGCCAAGCAGGTCGGATTACCCGGAGCGTCGGACTATCCGAGGGCGGACGAGAGGGGTTCTACTGTATAGTTATTAGACTTGCTCTTGGATCACATTGCACCAGTCCTGTGGACAGTCTACTCTGCGAAGCTGGAGAGCCAAATCTTAAACCCAAGAAGAAAATACTCTATCGTATGTCTCGAATATAATATATAACCCAAAAATTTAGCTCTCCATCATGCTGTTGCTAAAAAGTTTAAGTAATTCTATCAAAAAAGAAATAGGGGTTAGTCGTCAGAGAGAAGAAACTCTTTTTAGCCTACCTAACAAGTTAAATCTAGAGTCGAGGATTTTTTCATTTTTTTTTGGGGATTTATTAAAAGAATTACGTTTGAAATTGCACATCAGCCCGTCACTCTTAGCTGTTTCATCAGAGGTCCAGATCTCTCTAAGACTACCCTCGGACCACTTCAGGGAACAGAAAGACCTCCCTTATTTAGAGTGTGGAACATTTTTCATTTTTATATTGTTTTATTCATTAATTGTTAATAATTTTTTTTATAATATTTTTTTTTTAATTTTAAATCATACTATTTCATTTAATAATAAACACCCGTCATTCTTTTTAATATTTATAAATAACATAAGCATTAAAATTGTCAACTACAGGTCGAGGTTTTAAATCCTCCCTTTTAACTTAGTTGTGCGGTTTTATGTGTACACATTTAATCAGAGAGTTATTTTTAAGATTTTATTATTATTACATATTTAAACCTTTGGACATTTATCCTACCTCAGGATATTGTCCTCATTACTTTATGATAACATTTAATTGAAAGCGAAGTACAGAGTTACATCTCTGAGGCAAGTAAATTACCTTTTTAGGTCATATCATTAAAATTTTTCCTATATCTTATTATTTGTAAATTTAGATCATCAAGGATCAGTTGTGTATAACCAGGGAATTTATTTTTTGTATATAATTAAATAGGTTAACTGTACATAATTGGTGGTGGGTATTTTAGGGCAAATTTAGACTGTATACATTTGGATAGGGATTCAATTTTTGGTGGAGAATAAATATTTCAATTAATACCTGTATCCTTTTTTTATTTCAGCAAATAGCTTTACAAGATACTTTGGAAAGTTTAAGTTATTACTTTTCTGGCGCCCACTCATATTTTGCTTATTTATCTTATTTACCTTAGTTATATACCTATAGATTGTTTATTATCTTGTCATTCATTTTTTTATTCTACGGTCTCTGTAGGGCATGCAAATTGGCCGAATCCTCTTTTGAGTGTCAAGTAGTCACTCTCCGGCACCTTCTGCTAGCCAGCTTTAAAATATACGTTATCTTATACATTACCCCAAATACTTGTGATACATTACACATTTTTATTACATTTACATCCTAAACCTCACAGTCCACAAACACAGTTTTTGTTACAATACCCAATTTTTTTAAAACTCACTTTCTCCATGTTCTCACACGGTATAAAAATTATCATCTTATACACATGGAGGCATCTGAGACCATAAATGGAGTAGGAGCATGGTTTGTGATATCACATGAACATTCCATCTATAAATTTATAGAAGGTTGAATGCTCGAATTCGTCAGTTGTGGCCTATTCGACAAGACTAAATTGTTATAAACATAAAATGGTACATCACACTACACTACACAAGGACAAACAAATACAAAATTTAAAAAAATAGGCGAAGCTATATTGTATATAGAAACCGGAGACAGAATCTCTCATTCTGACTTGATAGAATTCTGAAAATCTATAAATTTTTTAAATAAAATTTAACACAATGTATCAATAATTAAAATATAAATTGTGTATCTTATTAATGTAATTGATATTTTTGTATACGCCTTTGAAGCTAAATAAAAAAAAATACCTTATAATATTTAAAATGGATGACTTGTTAACTAAAGAAGACCTCAGAAACCCCAAACGACGTTTCCTGTTCTATGAGGGAGAAAAGAAATCTGTTTTTAAGGTGAATCCCCGAAAGATTAGCATAATATCGACTTTGGTAGATGTCGTAAAGCGAATATGACTATCATAACACAGACGTTTTTAAATGTTTAATGTAAAGTCGCCCGCTATGAATATAAATCGATGAGTATGGTTCCTATAAGGCCGTTATTGAGATTTTCATTTTTATTTTTATGTAAACTGTCTTAGCATCTTACAACATAAACAATAAAAATACGAAGTACCTATATTGTGAGTCAAATCATTTAATAAAAGAATTTTGTAACCTCATAAAGCTTTATCTTTTTATTTAGTTTCTAACATTTCATCAGTGGCACTTTGATTATAAAGGACGGCCAAGAAATACAATATGATAATATTAGCAGGAAAAAACAAATGTATGATAACATCTAAATACCCACTACCATGTAAAATCAAAATTGATGTTAAAATAATAAAGCAGGAAGTAAGGTTTAGACATCTGGAAATAGATATAACTAGTTATGGAGATGTTAAAGAAGAAGTATGACAACAAAGCTTAAAAGCAAGTAAAGCGGCGAGATCTCTTAATGACACAATCTGGAAGATCAAACACTCAAGACAAGACACAAAAACAAGAATCTATAAAGCAGTAATTAGACCTATATACACGGCGGAGACAAGACCTGACACATTTAAGACGAGACGACTACTAGAAACAACAGAGATGAAAATACTCCGACGAATATTAGCGAAAAGTTTACTGGATAGGGAGAGAAGCGAAAGCATAAGAAGAGCATGCAATATAGAAAAAATAACTTGATGGGTGACAAAACGGAAACAGGAGTGAAACGAACACATTAATAATTTGGCAGAGGATATGATAGTAAGAATAGCACAAGATAAGTCACCAAATGGACAAAGAAGTATTGGCAGACCAAGAAAATGTTGGTGTGACAATTTAAACAAGGTGTGCGAAAAATTTAAGGAGGCTAATATTGAAGAAAAAACAGGCTAAAACCTACATACAAAAAGGAAGAAGCATTTTAATTATTTTTGCTATAATCTATAGCCTAGGCCTTAGACTTGTTTATGACTTAAATTCTGTATTAAACAGTCATATAAATACTGCTGAAAGAGAGCACCAGGAATGAAAGATAAACAAAATATTGCACTGAATGAACTCCCAAAGAAGATAATAGTGCAACTATTCTACAGATTCTGCCAAGAATATGCATATTTTCCATATACTTAACTGGAAACATGCGAAAATTATCCCGCCACTAAAACCAAAAGAGGATGGAAGAAAAAGTTATAGAAAGAAGAAGAATCATACCAGAAGACCAATTCGGATTTAGAAAAGAAAGAAACTTTAATTTACTTCAATAGGGACCAAATAATAGGAATGACCATTGTCGATATAGAAAATGTAAACGACACAGTTTAGAAAAAGAGCCAACTATACAAGATGAAGAGAGCTAGTGATTACTTGGTCAATATAAGTGACACATATTATTTGACTAAGAGAACTTTTCAGGTTTCAGCGGAGGACAAGATGTCCACGAAGTAAACAGTTCCAGAAGAGATGCCTTAGGATTTTATCACCAATACTATAATAATATAATATTTTTGTTTCACTATTTGAATAGTCGAAAGATTAGAATACTGTTCTAGAAGAATATTAGACTCCTCTGGAACAATGTTAGACTACACGAAGAAATAAAAAATAAAAATCAACAAGGAGAAGACTTAATTTATAATCTTTATATAGCAACAAAACCCACTAGTAATATAACTAGCGTTTATTAAAAACAAAATCAAATCAGAAGAGGTCGTCAAGTTCCTAGTTCACTTCGACAAAAAATTACATTTCCCCAGAAACACCAAAGAAGTCAAGATAAAAGCATCAGTGGCAAAGAGCATTAAGGCTTAACCTTTAATTTTCAGCACTAGCCCTCTACTGCAGGCCAAGAAAAATCAAGTACACTAAGCCTACGTTAGAGCTTTAATGCAGTTCCAGTATGAAGCGCAACGGTAGATTAAAGGTTATTTGAGGAATCACTACTACCCAGTACTCGAGTAATAATGAGTAGGAGTGAGAGAGGTAGTCCAGAATAGAACAAAATACTTCCACCAGGCTAGTGGAAGATTCCTAAAGACCAAAAATATCCTCAACAAAAATCGTATACACAGGATGTTTCGTAAAAAACATCGACTGATTTATGACCATATAATCAGTGTCTAGCCAGGTGATTGCGAAAACGCCTTCTTTAATAAAGTATGAAGTAGCAAGTATCCTTTCTTTTGTTATCAAAATTTTAACCGACAATGCTCAGTATGCTAGTGAATTACATTTTGTATCTTCTTCTTTCTGTGCCCTGCTGGGAATATCATTTCACTCGATATTTTATCCAGCATTCAGGACATGCTAATAATTCGGATGCAAATAATAGATATAAATGGTCTGAAGGCCTTAAATTTATTCTAAACTACTCTAAGGCATCTAATATTTTATGCAACTTAAAGTTTCACGGAACTTTGTCATGTTTGAATAAATAGCAGATGTTTTTTATACAATTGGCAACGTTGTATTATTTTCTGCAGGTGGATGTTTTCCAAAGTTGCCTTGTTCTAGAATGTATTTAAAATAGCTTAATCCTTCTTTAATCCTTCTTCAATTTAATTCTTTCTAAAGCTCTGGAGGGATTAGGAAACGCCGAAAGATCTTAATCTCGATAAAAGAAAAATCGGAATCTGCACCTCCACGTGATAGAAGGTGGCATCCATCAATGTTGATGGCTAACGCAGATAGGGACCAAGTAATTGCCGGTATGAATCCCCTGCTTACCGATCAATGGCTTCGGGCGGATGCTAAGAAATCGACTGCGAAGGGCAAGAACCCCAATAAATTTGGCAGAAGAATGCAGAAGGCAAGGGGAAACTACTGCATTAAAGGTTCAACAAAACATCTTTAGTCATTCATCATGGCAAATGCGCAAAAAAGTCGAACCGTTACTGATCATGGAATCCTGAAACCAAGATCCGGCAGGGAAGGAAAAGTTAATGTAAAAGACGAGGATTTCGAGGTCAAAATCCTCGTTTAGATAATAAAATTCCACGTCTAAGAATATACAAATATAGACCAATAGGATTTGCAACATGGAATGTAAGAAGCTTGTAACAGCGAAGAAAACTAGACAATTTAATACAAGAAGAAGAGTTATAAGGTTCACTCCTTACTCAGAGCGTGTGATAATAGTTCAACTGAAGACAAATATACAAGTTAACTTATTTCTAATATACGCACCAACAACGGATATGGATAAAGAGAAGATAGAACATTTTTACCTGCAGTTAGATACAATTTTAAGATCTATTCATTCACAACATAAGAAACTCGTAAAATTGTTAAACGAAAAGAATGTGGATAGTCGAGATATACGGTTTATTGTCAATCTGTACTGGAAAAAGCAAAGGTTAGAATATAAAATATCGATAACAGAAACAATAGAGATCAACAAGTTTGCTTGCCGTCCCCATTGTTACTGAATCTGTACAACGAAGCTATTTTTAAGAAAGCAAATCAGAGAAACAACAGGGTATATCAATAAACGGAGAAATCTTGAACATCAGATTCGCAGACGATACCGCTGTTTTTGCAGACAGTCTAGAAGCACTGCAACGCTCAGTAAATAGATTACATTACCCAGTATAAAATATGGACTACAAATAAACGCTAAAAAACCAAGTGCATGATTCTTTCTAAGTAACATAAAGTAGGAAAGCTAGATTTCGAGGGCAAAGAAGTAGAAAGAGTGAATAACTACAAATATCTGGGAACCTAAATAAATGAAAACAATGACCAAAGTAAAGAAATTAAAAAAAGGATACGCATTAAAATTGCAAGACAAGCATTTATAAAAAAAAAACAATGTTTGTTAATCGAGATCTTCCTCTGGAGCTGAGGATAAGAGCCTTCAGATGCTACGTGTTCTCGACTTTGTTGTACGGAATGGAAAGCATGACATCAAAAGTAGATAATATAAAGAAGTTGGAATCACTTGAGATGTAGTACCATAGAAGGATTTTTAAAATACCATGGACCCAAAGAGTTACAAATGCATAAGTATTAAGAAGGCTACAAAAGAATTGCGAGGTCATAAAGCACATCAAAACAAGAAAGCTGGAATATTTATGCCACATTACCAGAGGTGCGAAATATGAGATATTAAGGCTCATAATGCAAGGTAAAATCAAGGACAACAGATTCATAGTAAGACGAAGAATTTCCTGGCTAAGAAACCTAAGAGAGTGGTATAGTTTTAGCTCAGTAGATCTTTTTAGAGCAGCCACCAATAAGGTACGGATAGCTGTGATGATAGCCAACCTCCGATAGGAGAATGAACTACAAGAAGAATAATTCTTTAATACTCTTCCAGTTTAAATCATAATGTTTTTCTATTGTAACAATTTCCTAACATCCATTGCATTTTCATGTTTTACTTGTAAACTATATTTTGTCATTATACCAAGACAAAACTGGTTCATATTTCTATTCTTTTATGCGACCATTTATATTAAATAATATTGTGTTGATAAACAGAAAAACATTGGAACCTGCTTATTTTATTAGTGTTTTTGTTGAAAGTGAACTAATTATTTATAAACTTGTCCACAGGTGGATGTTTTTCAAAGGAGTCTTGTTCTAAAACGTGTTTAAAATAGCATAATTCTTTAATAAGCTTCCAGTTTAAATCATATCGTTTTTCTATCAATTTTTCAACATCAACTGCTTTTTCTTGTTTTGTTTGTAAATCATATTTTGGTATTATACCAGGACAAAACTGGTTCATGTTTCTATTTGTTTTCGTGGCTATTTATTTTAATTCATATCGTGTCGATAAACAGCAAATCGGGGAACCTGTTTATTTTACAGTTTTGTTAATGAAAATAAACTAACAAATTTTTTCTTATTATGCCAGGAAAAAAATGGTTCATATTTCTATTCTTTTATGTGACTATTTACATTTATTCATATCGTGTTTTTTCACTTTCGCTCTATCAGCGCATGGACAGTGTCCGCCTCCAAGTGGGTGTGATCCATTAGTAGAAACTTCTGAGTGATAATGATTCATTAAATGATCCACCTATTTTACTTAAATGAGTAATTTACGGCAGGTAATTGGTTATTTACTTGACCAATTACTTACTGATATCGTCTAGAATGCTTAATATGTTTTGTTGTCAACTAATTAAATCCAAGTAAGTATGTGATTCATTGCTAGTATTTGGTTCAAAAAATATTTTGAAGGCTGGTCGTCTAAAATATTGCTTTTTGTGATTAGTCGATAACGAGCCTATCGTTAAAATGTATAAACTAAGTAAAAAAGGAATATAGAAGCAGTTGTTTTATGATTTGTATATTAATTAAAATATTTCTATTGTTATACATATTATATATATTTCTATTGGTAATATTTTCTAATATAATGTGAATTTCGTTAATAAGAATTTACATTCTGTTGTATAAAGTTTTGTTTTTATTAATTTCTTTACAGATATTTACTTTGGTATTTAGGTATACTTAGAAGTTTGTAGTTTGTTTTTCTTAGATATTTTGAATGCTTATAGCTGTGATTTTTTATTAGAAAAGTTGTTTATGTTAGTAAAGTATAACAATATCAAACATTAATAGCATTGTAGTACAGTTATATGACAAGTCTATTTTGATGGATTATTTTTATCATAAAGATTTTAGTTACTAATTTCCATTTATTGAAACAACAAATTCTAAAGATATTGTTAAATATCGAACTAATATTCTACAGAGGCTCATACAAGAATTGAATAAACTTCATAGTGATGATTTTTACTTAAGGTTACTTATTGAATATCCAAAACAAACACATATTAATGCTAACATTTTTATTCTGGCCGTACCTACCATGGTATGATTAGTTCTATCTTACTGCCAGGAATAGCGGTATCTGTCCTTTTCAGTTAGCAGATCCGATTTTATTTCCACCACAAGTAGTCCATAATAACTTTTGTCTATATTAGACTCATCTTCTTCATCAAAACTCAAGGCATCTTTAATAATATGGTCTTCATTTAAAATATCATTGCTTGGCGTATTATTTCATTCTGGAATAAAACTAGATTTATAATATTGGTTGTAGAATATTGAATAATATTGCTAGTCTAAGGGTGGTTTTAAATCACTACATTAATTTTTTGTAGTTATGCTTTTAATAATTTACAAATAATGAGCAAAAAAGGTAGCTTACCTGTAATACAGTCGAAGAATTCGCAGAACTATTTAGTAGTTCCACAAGAATTATACTTAAATCTGTTGGCAGCATTGATTCATTAGAAAAGATATTCGTTCTATTAGAAGTGGACCTCCTGCTTTAAGCAACTCTATAGCTATATTGGCAGATCCTGGAGATGGCCCGTTTTTCATTTTAATTAACGCAGTACAGACCTCGTTGTTAGTAGTATTAATGTTACTATTTGTATTTCTCTCCATACTATATTCCTTTTCCATATATTCCAATCTGCATTCTTGGAGTAAAATTTTTATAGTTATTTTCATACTTTTCTATGGGAACTGAGTTGCTTAAGGAGTTATGGGTGTTTGACTTTAGATTAGTGATAGTTCTCCATGCTTCCGTAGTCTGAGAACCACCAATTAAATTTTCAACTCGAAGACTATTAGAGATTTATTAAGAAGAAGTGCTAAAACATCAAGTTGTAAAGAAATCTCTAAGAAATAACATAAATGCTATAGAAACAGTCATTGGCAGAATAGAAAGAAGAGGTTTACAATTATTTGGACACTTATTGAGAATGCCTAATGAACGTTGGCACCAAAAACTTCATAGATAGAAGCCCTCTTCTTCTTCTTACGGTGCTTTATCCTTAAGGACGTTGGCCATTACATTTGCCCATTTAATCTTATTAGTAGCATCCCTGAATAGTTCTATGGAGATCATGTTCGTCCGTTGCCGTAGGTTTTTAAGCCAAGAGTTGCGTCTTCTTCCTGGTCCTCTTTTGCTATTGACTTTGCCTTCGATTATAAGTTGCTGCAGTTCATACTTTTGATGTCTTATGATGTGACCAAAATATTGTGGTTTCCGTTCTTTTATTATAAGCATAAGCTCTCTTTCCTTATTCATCCTCCGCAAGACTTCCGCATTTGTCGTATGGCTCATGTAGGATATTCTGAGCATTTTACGGTAACACCAAAGTTCGAATGCTTGTATTCTTTTTTTTTCCAGAAGCCCTCTGGAAGAAGAAAAAGAGGTAGAGCTCGACGCTCATGGAATGAAGGAATTAGAAAAGCGATGGAATCGAGAGGTGTAGAGGAGAAGCATGTCTTTGACAGGGAAGATTGTATATTCTTATTATTAGTAATAAACAACTGTGAACGCACCATAAAAGGCAAAAATACTATAATTTTATCACTAAAAGTCTAACTGTCATCATAGAGATATGTAACACTATTCGCAGCGGGAATTCACATGCGTAAAGGAATAAAACATTAAGTCTACATGGTGTTCTATCCCTCTAAGTGAAAATGGACTAGGTATTCTTTTAAAGATCACTATCTCACCTAAATGGTTTAGTACCTAGTGCTTTATTCCTTTCAATAAAGTGATAAAAGTTGATTATTAGTGTATAAGAATGTCAAAATTTAAAAAAAGAACACAGTGTTGTATCCCTCCAAGGTACAGAGTTTCGACAGAAAATACCGCAACTATTCCAGATCGCTTTTTAGCTTTCTTACTATTTTTATTCATTTCATAATTAGATCGGGTATTATCAAAAGGGGTCATCTACACTTTTTTGAAATTTCCACTTTTTTTTCGAATTTCTATTTAACTTACGTAGAAGAGTCTATTGCATATAAAAACGGGTCAAATTTCAGGATTATTATCATAAATATAGCATACTTACCCCAAAAACCAATTCAGTTTGAAAACAAGTCGTCTCTAGAGATAATTCATTTTCAAAATGAACAGCGAGTTATACCGACCCACAGTATAACGGTTTATTAAACTGACGATGCAATCTATTTAGTAGTTGTATGGACCTGTTTGGAAACAGACACTGTGGGTAATACAATGTCATGTAGTGATAATAGTGCAAGTAAATCTCCTCCTTTAAAACGGAAAAAAGGTGTGAGGAATTAAAATACACAATCTTAAAACAAACAAAGCAACCTTTTGAAGAAAACTTTGAAGAGCTGCATCTCTGTTGTGACGGATGTCCAGGTCAGAATCGCAATAATACTGTTATTAGATATTTTCTGTCTCTAATAATGACCAAGAAGTTCAAAAAATTACTATTTACTTTCCACAACGAGGTCACTCATTTAATGATTGTGACAAGAGATTTCAGTACCGTTAAAAGAAAAATTCGTCGTTATGACAGGATTTTCTCGGTAGAGGAATATAAAGATTTAATCGTGTCTTCATCTAGTCATAATAAATTTCATATTAGACATATTACTTACATAGATGTAGTTGCTTTTAAAAAATGGTGGCCAGATAAAAAAAAGTTCCACAGGAAGCTTTGGTAAAGAAGTTCCAAAAAACAAAAAGGTTAGTTTCAGTATTAACTCCTATTATGAATTTAGCTTTCTCTCAGATAATTTGGGTATGGCGTTAGCTATACCCTCCATTGATGTCATTCTTGAAGAACGTTTTAATTTTTAAAACCTCAACAAAAGGCTAGTTCACCCATGTTCACCTGATCCTCAAAATCTTCCTGCCTATCAGGAGAAAATTCCAATAAACATAAAAAAATTTAAGGCTTTTACACTACATTTTATACTACCAGTGCCGAAGAAGTGGAACAAGGAGACAATTGCACTATCCTTATTTATTTAAATCCTTTTGTTTTTTTTCTAAATTTAGTGCAGCAGTATAATTTTTCTCTACTAATGTTTCTTTGACAACAGGTAATCTCTTTTACAAAAACATTCCATGATTCTAGGTGCTTAAAAATTAAGAAAAAATATTTTTATAATATTCCTCGGTTTGTATAGTAAATCATAAAACCAAAAAATACAAAAAGGCACTAAGTACTTAATAGTAATGAAGATAAGAAGTTTTTTGCCTCTCCTGTGAAATTTAAAAAAGTGGAGATGGCGCTTTTTCAAAATGACGGATTTAATTTTAGAATATTTAGAACTTTTAATTATAAATATATTTGTCGACATCTGTTTGGACATCCACAAAAAAGTATTCATGACGTATTTAATTTTTTGTTCAAAACAATAACAATTTAAGCAGACTACGTCAAATAATCCCTTTATTTTTACTTTTAATTCATTTAAGTCTATATAAAATAGTGATAAGTTTCTTATCAGTAACATTTTCTTCGAGTTTTGTCAGTCGTGGTGATACCTAAATGGATTCGTTAATGAAAATGTAGATGTGGATTTATAACATTCTGGATGTACAAGGAAAATTTTTATGTATAAAAATTCGGTGTTTCGAAATTAAAAAGGATGTTTGGTAAGGTTAGATTGGTAAAATGTAAGTAAACATCAATACTATGTAATTTAAAATGAAACAAGCCCATAAATTCTCACTTGCGTCACATCAATATTAAGCAAAACACTAATTAGATGTATTAGTGTATATAATATTAAGTTTTAGCTTAAGAGCGATGATAATAAAAACCTCTAAACAACAAATTTTTGAATTTATCATAAGAGAATAATTACATTTGTCTAAAGTAAAACTTTAAAATTACGGTTTTGAGTGTTTAAAGTTTGTAAAAAAACTCCTCATTTAATTTATTGTTTAGAGTAATATTTGATAAATACTCAGGTTGGGAGGCTGGGAGGGCCTGGGTGGAACTCGATGTGCAACCACCTCCACGTGGTGAGTTCTGGGTTGTTCTAGCAAGTTTGTTGCTAGAACAAGCGAAGAGTTGCATCAAGTTTTGACTAATGAGAAAATATTTGTTTTGGAGTAGTTTGACTTTTGCACAGAAAAACTAATAAAAATTCAACAGATGAATGAATTCCTTATACAGTGTGGAAACCACTTATGGAATAAAATTGTTTGTGTCCTTATTTTAGAAAATAATAAAAAAACGTTGAGATACCTTAACTTTTAAATTTAAATGTACGCTTTTTAGACATAAATTTGAATGTACAGGGTGATCAGTGCAAATCTGGCATAGTGCATAATCTGTATTTTAAATGAAACACCCTGTATATTTTCATGTTTTTAAAAGCTCCTTGACAACCTGAGTTAAACGAACTATATCATGTAGGGTCTATCATGAATAATACAAGGTGAAATTTTGAAATTAGGTATTTTCTTCAAGACAATGAATTCATAGAATACCCGAGGTAATTGATTGGATTACATTAAAATAAATGCTCAACATGTTCTCCACCTTATTGTTGGCAATAACACAGTCTCCTATAAAACTCGTTCCGAACTTTGTTTAAAGTTTGAGGTGAAATATTCCGTATTTCTGTAGTTATCCTTACTTTTGAGGTCTTCAATGATAGTTGATTGTGTTGCATATACTTTGTTCTTGAGATAACCCCACAAAAAAATCCATAGGCGTATCTAGCTCGCCGCTCAAGTAATTTCTTACCATTAAAGCATAATGGGGTGTTGCACCGTCCTGCTGGAACCAAACAGTTTCATGCGGTAGGGTCGGATCTATTGGATTGGATATAAGTTAGCCAACTAAGGAAGAACATCGTCTCTTAGCATGCTTAAATATTTTTCCGCTGTCAAATTATCATCTATAAATATAGGACCAATAATATGATCTCCTATAATACCTGCCCAAACAAACATTCAACTTTTGAGGGTACTGGGTGTGTGTGTCTCACGCATCCAATGAGGATTCTCCGCTGACCAATATCTACAGTTTTGTCAGTTTACCTCTCCGGTCAATGTAAATTGTGATTCATCAAAAAAAAAAAAAAAAAAAGAATTGTGTCAAGAGCTATTTCATTTGTTAATTTTATCTCTCATTCTTTTGTAGAAATCCATTCTACGATCCGAATCGGCTTCTGTAAGCTCCTGCACAAATGTCAATTTATATGGATGAAGTTTTCTTCATGGAGACACCTTAATACAGTTGTGTGACTTACACTATTTTGACGTGCAATTTGACGTGAACTTGACGTTGGATTCTCTGCGACACTTAACAAAATATCCACTTTCACTTCATCTTCAATGAAGTTCGATTTTCTTTTTAATGGTTTGACATATCCGAGTTTTCTGAATTGTGCATAAATTTTAGACACAGTACCTTGTGAAATATTACGCAGCTGAAGATACCTCTAATTAAATACGAAGAGTAAAAAAAAACTATTGCAACTAGGGCTCTGTGGTATTATAAGATGCAACATTATCTAAGGTATGAAGAAATGAAGAAAAAAACGGGGAAAGAATAATAAACAGACAATATTACACAGATAAAGACGCAAAACAATTAAACAAATAGTAAAAATTCTTGATAGTTTTTAATAGCTTACCTGATAAATCAATGGTGAAAATCTTTCTCTATTTTTGAACAGCTTCCCGCCAATACCAATACCATCCAAAATCTACTTCCACAGAAACCGTTTTTCTTTCACTCCGGACTACTTCTGATCCCGGCGGCTACCAACTCATTCTTACTTTTATTCGCACCATCGCCAAACAGTTTCTATAAGCCAACCCTTTAGCTCTCTAAAACGAAAATTTTAAAGATATCAAAATGGACTGCTTGTCACAGTAACTCAAGTACCAGATTAATGGCTTGTTTAATAGCGAAACTGTAAGTTCTGTCATTGTCATTTTTTTTTCTTCTTTAAGTTCTCTCTTTCCTCTTGCTTCGCC
The DNA here is from genome assembly GCA_918026665.1 of Diabrotica balteata. Taxonomy (NCBI): domain Eukaryota; kingdom Metazoa; phylum Arthropoda; class Insecta; order Coleoptera; family Chrysomelidae; genus Diabrotica; species Diabrotica balteata. Next base: position 177,288,223 of record OU898278.1, on the reverse strand, counting down.
GTTTTTATTCTTCATTCTTCACTTTAAAACTTTTATTTTAGACAGCTATTGAGAAGACCCGGATCAGCCTTGCACAACTAAACCTCGATACTGGAAAGTCTCAAGAGTTAGTCAACTTATTGACCCAAAAACTGCAGGTGATCACATTTAAGAATCGGAAAAATTACATCCTCACTCGTATGCAACGTGGAAATTATTCTTAATAGTGAGTATATTTATAATCTGTTATTTGTATAAGTTGTATATCATGTATTAAATAAAAAATATATAATCTCTTGACTAAATTAATATTTTAACTGTATTTTTCATTATAATGCCGAAGAATCACTCCAAAATATATGTAAAACCTTTAACAAGATCAGAGAAGAACATCTAATAGAAAAGAAGGATAAGAAAAAAAGTTGGATGAATGACAATATACTGCAACTTATGGAAGAAAGAAGAAAATCAAAGAAGAACAAAATAATGTAAAACAAGATTCAGCGACAAATAAGAACCGAAATACGAAAGGCCAAAAAAAATTGGTTAAAATCACAGTGTGAAGAGGTCGAGTTGTTAGAACAAAAACATGATACGTTTAACATGCATAAAAAGGTGAAACAAGTAGCTGGTCTTCAGAAATTTAACACAGTTAACAAACTGGGAGACCAACAGGGGAATATCATCACAGACAAAAATAAAGAAAACCGCATATGGACAAAATACATACAAGAACTCTTTAATGATACTAGATCCGAACAACCTCCATCTTACATATGTGATGACCACTTACCAATCACATCAGATGAAGTGCAAAAAGCCATATTACAACTAAAAGGTGGCAAAGCTCCTGGACCTGACAATGCATATGCTGAGCTAACAAAAGTATTTAATGACATATATTTAAGCGGAGTAAACCAAGAACATGGCTGAAGTCGACCTTTATTGCTTTGCCAAAGAAAACAAAATCCGTATCCTGCAGTGTTTCCGAACCATCAGCTTAATGAGTCATATTTTCAAATTATTTTTAAAAATCATAAATTAAAGGATATATAGATTGTGCGCAGAAAAAATCAGCCGTACACAGTTTGGTTTTCGGAATGCAGAGGTATGAGAGAGGCTCTCTTTAGTATACAAGTGCTATTTCAACGATGTAGAGACGTGAACTGCGACATTTATGCGTGCTTCATTGACTACCATAAAGCGTTCGATACAGTAAAGCACGACAAGCTGATGGAGATATTAACCAAAATTGGAATAAAACGCCTGTGATTTAAGAATTGTCAGCAATCTGTACTGAAATCAAACATCATCTATCCGGACAGAGGCAGGAGAATCCGACGAGATCAAAATCAAACGTGACGTCCGTCAGGGATGTATACTATCACCACTGTTGTTTAACATATACTCTGAGGAAATCTTTCAAGAAGCAGTGGTGATGTCGCAGACGACACGGTAGTATTCGCTGACAGTTCTGAAACCCTCCAGGAGTTAATGAACAGAATCACAGAGGTCAGTCAGAGATACGGACTTTCACTAAACACTAAGAAAACAAAATGCATGATGATCTTCAAGAAGGAAAGCAATTTGGACAAATCGTGTAAACGATCAACAAATAGAAAGAGTAAAAAGATACACCTACCTTGGTACGAGCGTTAATGAAAATTGGGACCATTCCATAGAAATCGAATGTAGAATAGAGAAAGCAAGACCTGCATTTCTAAAAAGGCTGTTATTCAAATGTCATGATTTATCAATGCCCATAAAAATCAGGTTACTACGATTTACATCTTTATTTTGTTTCTGCTTCATCAGAACTCGAGATGTCGTTTGTCATAGTCATTACTTGAAAAGTCATCATCCGATGCATCTTAATTATTAAGCAACTCTAATAATTCCTCCTCTGATAATGCTTCAAATAAAAACTGTAACCTAATGTCCTATACGAAGAACATAAAAAAATGTTAACGTAGGGGTTTTGCCACCGTATGCCTAGATAAAGGTTATAAACATTTTATCTGTTATCACTCATTATATGTTTATTAAACCTTCTTCTTCTTGTAGATCCTTCTCCTATCGGAGGTTGACTATCATCACAGCTATCCGTACAGTATTGGCGGCTGCTCTAAAAAGGTCTACTGAGCTGCAACTATACCGCTCTCTTAGGTTTCTCAGCCAGGAAATTCTTCGTCTTCCTATGGATCTTTTACCCTTGATTTTACCTTGCATTATAAGCCTTAATATCTCGAATTTCGCACCTCTGGTAATGTGGCCCAAATATTCAAGCTTTCTTGTTTTGATGGACTTTATGACCTCGCAGTCCTTTGGCCTTCTTAACACTTCTGCATTTGTAACTCGTTGGGTTCATGGTATTTTCAAAATCCTTTTGTAGCACCACATCTCAAATGATTCCAATTTCTTTATATTATCCACTTCTAGTATCCAGCTGCATTCCATACAACAAAGTCGAGAACACGTAGCATCTTAAAGCTCTTATCCTCAAATCCAGAGAAAGGTCTCGATTGACAAACATTGTTTTCATTTGTATAAATGCAATTTCAATACGTGTCCTTATTTCTCTACCTTGTCGTTGTTTTCATTTACCCAGGTTCCCAGATATTTGTAGTTATTCACTCTTTCTACTTGTTTTCCCTCGATATGTAGCCTCCCTACTGTATGTTGCTTAGAAATAATCATGAACTTGGTTTTCTTAACGTTCATTTGTAGTCAATATTTCATACTGACTTGATGCAATCTATTTACTAAGCGTTTCAATTCTTATAGACTGTCTGCAAAAACAGCGGTGTCATCTGCGAATCTTATGTTGTTTAAGATTTTTCCGTTTATTGATATACCCTGTTGTTCCTCTGATATTGCTTCCTTAAAAATAGCTTCGTTGTACAGATTGAATAATAATGGGGACTTTATGTAACACTGTCTAACACCTTTTTTGATTTCTATTGTTTTTGTATCAACATTTTCGATTCTAACCTTTGCTTTTTGATTCCAGTACAAATTGACAATAACCCGTATATATCGACTATCCACATTCTTTTCTGTTAACAGTTTTACGAGTTTCTGATGTCGTACTATATCAAAAGCCTTTTAATAATCTATAAAGCAGACATAGAGATCCTGGTTCATATCTAGTCATCTTTGCGCGAGAACATTAAAAGCGAAGCTTTATTATATTAAACCATCAGCTTGAAAATCAAGATTTTTGGGACAAGGTAATATTTAGTTTTTAGACAGAGATTGTGTTTACGATCAAACGCATAAAATTGCAATATCTGGGACACGTTATGAGAAATCAGCACCGTTACTCCCTGCTACAGTCTATATTGCAAGGTAAAGTCAAAGGTAAGCGAGAACCCGGTAGAAGGAGAATATCATGACTGCGAAATTTAAGAACATGGTTTAAGAAAACCTCAACGGAGCTGTTTCGAGCTGCAGCGAGCAAGGTTATGATTGCCAATATGATTTCCAACATCCGAAACGGATAGGAACCAGAAGAAGAAGAAGAATATTTAGTTACAGATGAGAAAATTTTTCAATCTTCTAAAAAGGACAACATTAGGGTGTATACACCAGACAATAATAGATTTAATCCTCGATATGTTGATCGATATCAAGCAACTGGTCGTTTTAATTAAAAAAAAAACAATTATTACAAAGAAAATTTGTTTATTTTACATAAATATGAAAAATACAATTCTTTTCATTTTTATTTATAGTTTAAAAGAGTTAAAAAACAATAAACATTTTTTAAAGAATCAAATTTTATCCAGCAAATATTTATAATACTGATAACAAAGATAACTTATACGAAAATAATAATTCTAATACGTATTTGTTACTTGTTATCATCAACCATGAGAACTATCATTTTAATTAGTGTTTTAGTTTTGTTAATCTCGTCTATTGGGACAGTTCCAAACAAAAAGAACTACGAAGGGTTAAATGAGCTCAGGGCGTCAGTGAGAGAGTTTATTCCTTCACTAGAAGTGATCATAGATAGATTGATCAACGAGAACGGTAAGTGAGAAATTTTTAATAGATTTTTGAATGTTTTTGGATTCTGGACGAAATTTTTTTGATAATGTAATTTCTTCTTGACAAGCAAACTACCTACTAATTTTTTTTTACAAAACTGTGAAAATCGGACACTCATTGAAACAGGTACTAGATCGAAGACAACAAAAAGGAAGAAGTTAACAAGCTAACGCAATAAGGTGCAAACTCAGCACTTCTAGGCTCAAAAGCATTTTATTTTATAACCAAAACACAAATAAAAAGGGAACCGCGTGCATAAATTATTTCATAATCCACTATTATTTTTATGGCAGTACATGACAGATTGGAGTAAACAAAAATATGTATATACTTATATAAATTGTATTTACAAAAAAACTTCTCAGAACAAGCCAAAAATATATTAAATAAGCAAAAAGAGGTTAATCTTTGTAAATGGGTATATTTATTTAAAAAACCCTTAAAAGGGCCACATCAATAAACAAACGTTTTCGGACCACACAGTCCATCATCAGATTTTTAAAATCGAAAAATGCTAGGTCACAATGGCTGAGCCACCAAAATACTAGGGTAAAAACCCTTTAAATTACATTTAGTTATGAAATATTGTACATTGTGTTGTAAAATAACTGTGATGTTCAGTATTAAATTAAATTAGACTATAGGTAACACATGGCTCAATCCTTTTAAGGGTTTTTTAAATAAATATACCCATTTACAAAGATTAACCTCTTTTTGTTATACTTGGTATACAGCCAGCTACAGGAATTTTTCCTTGCGGATTTTATTAAATAAGCAACAAATATTCACAATAAAATATCTTTATGGGTAATTAATTTAATAGAATAGGAAATCAAGATGTTGCTCTGATTATATGCCGTTTTATGTGTTTAGGTTCTAATAAGATTTGGTAATTAATTTTATCTTCATGCGATTTAAATGTATTTTCTAAATATGTTTTATTGAAACCTTTGTGTTTCTGTGTGTCATACTTTTTTCTAAAAGATGTTAATTCTCTACGTAACTGCTGAATCTCCTCTGGAATAGTCTTTGTTATCTCATTTTCTTGTTTTCTTATTTCTTTCAATCCAGCATTTTTATTTAGTTGTGATTTAAGTGTTTCACCAAAACGTCTGTTAACCTTAGTCTGAATTTCTTAACTTCTGAAGAAATTATTTAAACTACTTTGTGCTTTTTGAACATATTATGGTTTAAATTCAAATTTAGATTCTGGGAACATTTCAGAGTTAAATACTGTTAAATTATTTGGAATGGTTTCTGGTACGGTTAGAGGAATTGACGTATTGTCAAATTGATCAGAATTGCTATAGAGAGAAAATTCACTACCAATACCTATAGAAAAAAAAAAAATTATCTTCAGTTTCAACTTCGGTATCCTTTCTATTACTGTGTCCATCTAAGATATTAAGAAGTGATTCTGCAGATCACTCTCTATCGTGCACTTGCTAGTTTCTTCCTTTTTACCATTGTTTTTTATCATATCATTGAAACTGAGCTTCTGCTGTTTTTCAAAATTTAAGCGAATCTATGTTTCGAATTGACGAATAGAAGCCCAAGCTGTGTCTTCTACAGTAAAAGTATACTGAAAGTGTAGCAAATATCTCTACCTTACGCATATTGCTTCTAGCCCAACTACCATCTTCCACTTTAGTGGGTGTAACATGGATTACTAGTCTTTTTGATCTTTTTTTGCTTTTCATGGAGAGTCTGTTGACAACATTCAGTGTTGTTATCGTCTGTAAATTCTTTCAGATAAGAATTGATTGGCTCATTTGTTATATTTTAAATCTCTCTTTTAAGTTTTTGACTAGCATTGCTCATATTTGTTTTTATCGTTTTATTTAGCAGCTCGTTAGTTTTCAGTTCCTAATAATTAACTTTTTAATTTGCTTCAGATAGTTTTTCCCTTTACTTTTTATTTTTGAGTAGGGATGCTTTCTCATTCTAATTTTGGTATATTTTGAACAAACAACTCTACTACCCCATCTAATTGTTCAGGCTCTTTTAATGGCACTCTTAATTTACTTTTTTCTTTAATAATTAAGTACAGTCTTGCTTAGTAAATCATATCTTACTGATCATACTTGGTGATTTTATTATAAATTGAATCTGATCCTTTTTTTATATTTAAAATGTATTAACATATTTTGTTCTAAAAGTTAGTTAGTTTTGGTTGGATTAGGGAATAGGAACGAGTCTGGTGAAAGACTGGTACAATTTTGCCAGGAAAACAGAATGGTAATTACAAATACCTTTTTCGAACTACCCAACAGACGTTTATACACATGGAGATCTCCACAAGACACAGAACATCACATAGTGAGAAACCAAATAGACTATCTACTAATCAATGAAAGATACAGAAACAGCATAATGTCAATTAAGACATACCCTGGTGCAGATATATCATCTAATCATAATCCACTAGTTGCAAGAATGAAAATAAAACTAAAGAAAATTAATAGCACAACCCCCAAAAAAGCAGTTGATATCAACAAATTACGAAAACCAGAAGTAAGAGAACAGATGATACAAGAAATTGATGAAGCAGTAACAAAGATACAACCCATAAAAGACAACACAAAAGTTAACATCAATGAGAATTGAACAGACATTAAAATAGCGTTAATGAAACCAAGCATAAGTCACCTCCATAAAAGTAAAGAATATAAAAAAGAATGGATGACAGATGAGATACTGAACTTAATGGATGAAAGAAAAAAACAGAAAAACAAAAAGAATCAGAAGTATAAAGAGATACAAAAAGAAATTCGTCTAAAAATACGCACAGCTAAAGAAAACTGGTACGGAGAAAAATGCGAAGAAATCGAACAACTACAAAATAAACACGACAGCTTTAATGCACATCGAAAGATCAAAGAGTTGACGAGGAGACAAAGTAACAGACACAACATATTAGTAGACGAGAGTGGAAACATTATTATGGACACAGAAGAAAAATTAAGAGTCTGGAAACAGTACATAGAACAACTGTTTTAAAGATCAAAGAGACAATGAAGATAACGAATACATAAACAGTGACACAGGACCAGATATAACAAGAGATGAAGTGGAATACACGATTAAAGGAATGAGTCGGGGAAGGCTACAGGCCCAGATGAACTACCAATAGACATAATTAAACTCATCAAAGGCAACAACTTAATAAAGATCGTGGAACTATTTAACAGCATCTACAAATCTGGTATCATACCTAATGAATGGCTAGTAACAACAATAATAGCCATACCCAAAAAGTCTAATGCGAGACAATGCTCGGAACATCGCACCATCAGTCTCATGTGTCATATATTAAAGGTCTTCTAAAAAATCATTCATCGGAGAATATATAAAAAATTGGAAGTTGACATCGGACCCTCTGGCTTTAGAGACGGACTAGGAACTAGAGAGGCACTGTTTGCTTTTAAGGTTCTAACACAATGATAACAAAGCATTTGATACAGTAAAACATAGGCCACTGATGCAAATACTGGAAAATAAAAATATTGATACAAGGACATGCGAGTGATAAGGAATCTAGACTACAAACAAGAAGCTACAGTACGAATGAACAGCTCGATATCAGATAGTATACAGATCAAAAGAGGTGTTCGGCAGGGCTGTGTGTTGTCTCCAACCTTGTTCAATGTCTACGCGGAAGAAGTTATTAACTCCCATTTGCAATATTATGGTAGTAGGGTGAAGTCACCCCATTTGCAATATCCGATATGCTGATGATACCGCGCTCATAGCAGAAAATATTGACGACCTACAGAGATACTAAACAAAGTGGTAGAAGCAAGTAAAGAATTTGGTCTGTCACTGAATACAAAGAAGACCAAATTCATGATAATTACAAAGAAACGTATCAATAATATCAACTTACATGTAGGAAAGAATCTCATTGAACGAGTACAAAATTACAATTACCTCGGAACAAATATTAACGAGTCAAACGAATACACCAGAGAAATAATAAGAATAGAGAAAGCCCGCAGTGCCTTTAACAACATCAAACACATGTTGGTAGCCGAAACCTAAGCCTAAAGCTAAAAATACGAATGCTTAAATGTTATGTTTTCTCGGTCCTGTTATATGGGTGGAGGCGTGAACACTAAATAAGCAATGTATGGGTAAGCTGGAGGCATTTGAGAGGTGGACGTACCAAAGAATGTTAAAAATCTCCTGAAAGGATAAGATAACTAACCAAGTTGTATTAGACAGGATGAACAAACAAAAGGAGGTCGTATTGAGTGTTAAAATGAGGAAACTACAATACCTGGGACATATTACACGTGGGAATAAATATCAACTGTTACAACTAATTATGCAAGGAAAGATTGAAGGTAGGCGCAGCATAGGTAGGAGAAGAATGTCGTGGTTGAGAAACCTCAGGGAGTGGTTTGCTTGCACTTCCATACAATTGTTCCGAGCGGCAGCCTCCAGGGTCAAAATTGCCATGATGATAGCCAACCTTCGTAGCGGAGATGGCACGTGAAGAAGAAGAAGAAGGTCTAAAAGTAACTATCAACGATTATATTAGAATGACATACATACCAGTTCAGTAGGTGCATCGACAACATTATGACGAGAGAAAATATCTACAAAGTGGGCGTATTTGAACCTTGTTTTTCTGACCATCCAGCTCAATTTTTATTTATTGACTCTTTTTATCTATTGAGCATAAAGTTGTTGACACTAATCAAACATTTCAATGGTTTATTACTTCTTCTGATTTACAAAGACTTAAACGTGTGCTAGCTAGTACAAATATGGACTTTTTCAACTATATTTATAATGATCCTGATTTTTTAACAGTCTTTCTTACCGAAACTTATTACAATTTAATATTAAAGCATTTTCACTACACAAGTGTGTTTGGAAGAAGACAAATGGCTGAAAAAACAGTTGTGCAGTGGTTTAATGATGAATAATTAAGATCTTACAGATTTAATATTTTTCTGTTATTAAACACTTTTGCATATCAATACTTCTGAACAAGCGCATTGACAGTAAAATCATAAATATAGTGCAAACATTATATTGGAACCAAAGTGCCATAGTTCAAATTGATGGGCAACACTCAGAAGAAATGAGGATCTGTAGAGGAAATAGACAGGGATGTATTTTATCACCACTTTTATTTTGCTTATATTCTGAAGAAATTTTCCAAAACACGCTTAATCATATCGAAGCTGGAGTCACCGTTAACGGAAAATTAATTAGCAACTTAAGATATGCAGACGACACTGTGATCATAGCAACGAGTATAGAGGATCTTCAACATCTTATCGAAAGCTTGAGTATGAATAGTGCTGAGATGGGAATTACTATAAACACTAAAAAAGCGAAGTACATGCTGATTACAAAAAGACCACAAAATATACATCACCTATTGACAATCAATGGTAACGTGATAGAACAAGTAGAAAAATATTAGTATTTGGAAAACTTTGATCAATGAAACCAATGATCACACTGTAGAAATAAACATGCGAATAGAGATTGCCAGATCAGTATTTATACGAATGAAGCCATTCCCAACATGCAGAAATCTAAATTTGGAGATCAGACTACGTACCATTCGTTGTTATATATTTTTAATATTATTATATGGAGCTGAGACTTGGACATAAAAATGTAATTTAAAAAGAATTGAGGCCTTCGAACTCCGAGCTATTCGAAAGAGCTATTTCCCGGACGATGGATTGGTAGACGAGGTAGAATTGAATGGCCTCCACGTTCACCTGATTTCAAGACTAAAGATTATTTTTATTGGAGATACTTGAAAAATTCAGTTTACAAAACTAAACCAGTAAGTCTTTATGTTAAAAAATGTTGTATTCTATTAATTGTTACGTTTTAAAATATTTGAAAATAGTTAGTATTAAAAAATGTATTGAAACAATTTAGTCGTTGCCAGACTTCCGTTTTATGTATTTAAGACCTTCCAGACTACATAAAATCATAAGTGTTACATATGGTTAAACTCGTATTGAACAGGAGATTCCAATAATGACTAAATATACAAGGTGGTGAATTTGAAAAACCAAAGTTACCAATATTAAGAGAAACGGCAAATTAAGCAAAATCCATATTAAAAGCTTTTAAAACTCCACGAAATTTAACCTACCAACGAGATATTCTAAGAAAAAAATTGTTATCACTAGAATGACAAAAAACTGCAATAGATTAACTCATTAACACTTAAAAACTTATGTCACTACAATAATAAATGAAAAGAATATGGTCTACAGAGCAACTGAAAGTGATAATCCAACAAGAGGAATTCCAAAACCAATTACATTATTTACGAAAAATTAAATTTGTATAAAAGTATAAAAAGTCTTAATGTCATAATATACTGTATTGATTTCTTACCTATCAACATACAAAATAAGCTATTAAAATGTGTATATTTTTTAGGCAGATACCAAGGATGCTGTGTGGACCCATATTGCGGACTATATTGCTACGTACGATTTAGTACAAAAGGCGTTTGCGACGAAGATAAATATTGTACATGTGAGAAAAATTAAACATAAAGGATAATACATTTTATATTTATATTTTTATAAATAAACCATTTGTACTTGTAACTGTATTTTATTTAAAAAGTTACATATTACCACATATCATAAAAAAGCACTTTGACTTGGATCAAATAAGGTTTGCTAAAATACCAATAAAAATTATTAAATATTTACATCAATACATTATCAGTTATCTTCTTCCTGTAGTGCAACATCCGTTTCGGATGTTGGCGACCATCATGGCAATCTGCATTTTGCACACTGCTCCTCTAAAAAGATTTGTGGTTGTTGTGTTGAACCACGTTCGTAGATTTTTCAGCCAGGAAATCTCTCGCCTTCCTGGTCCCCGTTTTCCTTCTACTTTTCCCTGCAAGATTAGTTCCAACAGTCCATATCTTTCGCTGTTTCTCATGATGTGACTGAGGTATTCGATTTTGGCTGTTTGTATTTTGGTTAACAGCTCGTTTTCTTTTTTCATTCTCAACAGAACACCCTCATTAGTAACGTGGTCGGTTTACGATATCTCCAGGATGCGACGATAAAGCCACATTTCAAAAGCCTCAATTTTCTTGTAGGTGGCGTCTGTGAGAGTCCATGATTCAACTCCGTATAACAGTATAGGAAAGATGTAACATCGTAGTAACCTGATTTTTATGGGCATTGATAAATCATGACATTTGAATAACTTAGCCATTATTTGAAATGCAGATCTTGCTTTCTCTATTCTACATTTGATTTCCATGGAAAGGTCCAAATTTTCATAGACCTTCGTATCAAGGTAGGTGTATGTTTTTACTCTTTCTATTTGTTGACCGTTTACACTGATTTGTCCAAATTGCTGTTCCTTCTTAGAGATCATCATGCATTTTGTTTTCTTAGTGTTTGGTGAAAGTCCGTATCTCTGACTGATATCTGTGGTATCTCATTAACTCCTGGAGGGTTTCAGAACTGTCAGCTAATACTACCGTGTCGTCCGCGTATCTAATGTTATTGATAGATTCTCCGTTGATTCGAATTCCGGCTTCAACATCACCCACTGCTTCTTGAAAGATTTCCTCAGAGTATATGTTAAACAACAGTGATGACAGTATACATCCCTGACGGACGCCACGTTTGATTTTGATTCGGATTCTCCTGCCTCTGTCCGGATAGATGATGTTTGATTTCAGTACAGATTGCTGGCAATTCTTAAATCACAGATGTTTATTCCAATATTGGTTAATATCTCCATCAGCTTGTCGTGCTTTACTGTATCAGTTATATAAAGTGTTAAACAAAGATTAAATTTAGGTAGTGGGATATAATACAAACCTTTTACACAGTAATAGGGTGGAGAATATGTAACATTTTTTATAGTTAGTATATTAAATTATTTTTATTCACTTTACCCCTGTGGCTGATACGCTCATGGTCTTGTTTACGATTACAAAATTTTATTAAACCTATCGAGTACCTCAAAATATGGAAAAACCGACAAGACGCCGGTTTGTTTAATCCTTGGCTAATTCGGTAAATATCGTCGGGGGCACATTGTAATGTTTTTTTTTTTATATAATAACCTAATCCAAAGGATTTAATTGTTCTCACGTCCAATTGCTGGTACCGTTGTTTAACTCGAACCTTTCGGACTTTTTACCTTCTTGTAAATAGATACTGTCCTATCATTTTTAAGTGGGAGATATCCCTTCTTTTTTTGGTGGAAGTTTGTGAAATGTTTAGAGGAACAGACTTACTTCTCGTGGGGCGATTTTTGCAAACAGACGCTTCTCTCATATTATCGTCTCTATATAGTTTGAGTTTCTAAATCTAATACTATATTAAATTAAATATATAGTTATAAATTACCTTTTAATTTAAATAACTTGAATGCTTAATACAAGTAAAGTATATTAACTTCAGTGAAATACCTAGTGCAGCAGTCATCAAGATTTACTGTAAGTTATCATAATCATTATTTCCAATTATCATATTTCTACATTTGCGCTTCCACAGTTTTAGAGCCTGTTCTAGAGAAATTTTAATGCCGGTGAGAGACATCAGCCCTGCTTAAGGCCTTTATTCATTTGTAATCCACTCGACAGATTATTTCCAACTTTTACCTTTGAGTTAGTATTACTGTACAGTTCCTTCGTCGCATTTATTAAATTCATGCTTATGTTTGTTTTCTCTAACGCTTTCCATAATTTATAATGTGGTACTCTATCTTAAGCCTTTCGCAGGTCTACATACAGCAAATGTACTTTTTGATTAACGGCTATTTTCTTTTCAATAAGCTGTGTAATAGAATACAAATGGTCAACAGTAGATCTACCTGCCCTAAATTCTGCCTATTCCTCAGCCTCTAAGTCTTTATAGTCGCTTTCTTTTTTGTTTTTAATTAGTTTTTCGTAAATTCTACTAACTGAGTTTATCACGGCAATGCCTCTGTAATCCCTTCTGCCTTTTTTGTATATAGTGGATTTGAATGGTATCTTCCACTCCTCTGGGGTTGTCGTTCCATTAATGCAGTTTTGGAACAGTTTGGCTAAACTTGTATATAGTTTGGTTGTACCGTGTTTAAATAACTCTGCAGGGATGTTACCTGGACCCGATGCTTTGTTATTTTTTAGGGATCTACATATATCTTCCACTTTCACTATAGAGTCGAAAACAAAAAAGTTTTCGACTCTATAAGTAAATATTGTAGCAAAACTTCCATAAGCAACTCGAGATGAAGAAGAAATTTGGTTCGAAGTGAATGGGTACTGAATAAAATAATATTACCGAAAATATTTCAATAGCTTTATTGCTTGTGGAAGAATTTAATAATAAAATGTAAATAATGACAATTCAATTTAATATCTAACATTAGTTTGACCGAACGCAACCCGTTATACACATTTTGCATAACGTGTGGCCTAACTCTGAGAACATTACTTTGGTAAATGTATTATAGTTTTACAAAATTTGAAATATATTTAATTCGTTGAATTTTCAACATTTGTTTTCAATACAAATCTTTGCTTTTTAAGTAAGTCACTTATCACGATTCACCAGCCAGTAAACATAATATAAGATATTTTGTACACCAATATTATTTTTTACTGTTATAGAATTTTTTGTAATTTTTATGTTTCAATAACAGCACAATGGCAAAGAGCTCCGTTTATAAGATTACATGTACCATTTGTTTTAAAGAGTAGTTGGCAGCAAGCTTCACATATAGGCTCCGTACATTGTGTATAATTTGCATATTCGCATGGAAGGTCAGAATTCACTAAAAAAACATAAAAATTAGGTAAAATATAAAACAAAGCCAAGCTTAAGGCAGATAGATACAATTATAAAGTTAAACAATACCAAAATTAGACAATTAAATCTACTCCATAGGCGATGAATAGCAGACACAAAGTAATAATAATGTTAGATAAGTCTAATTCTTCTAATAATTTAATTTAATCTGACTCATTTATATTGACAGTTCAGACAGACAATATGCATTTTAAAGTAGACGACTTTAAAATGATATTGCCAATATTGTTGAGTTGTGCTCCTGGGACGACTTTACTTATAAGATAGTTCATTCGATTACATGAAATCAACTTTAACTTGAGAATATCAGTCAGAAAAAAAAATCATAGCATGTAATTCGTCTTTAAAAAGACAAATACATGCCATGATGACAGTAAAATTCTCCTGTTAGTGATTCCATAGTAAATTATGAGGGAAAAAGCAGGAAAAAATCCTCATCATACTATCCCGACATGGTAAGTATCTGGTCGTGCATTTAGTTTGCCTTCAATAAAGACCAAATTCTGATTTTATATGTTTGTTATTTAAAAACCATAAATTATGTATCCTCTATGTGTTGCTGACTTACTAATACTGGCATTTTCTTATTAATAACTTCCTCTTTCAATATTGGTAACCAGATCCTACTATATTCTGCCGAGGAATTTGCGACACAATTGGTCTCATTTAGCATAATTAGAGCCGCTTCTTTGATTTTTTTTTACCTTCCGTTTCTTTTAGGACTACATTTGAATTATTCCATTGAACCCTGTGTTAATTATCCCATGCGTGTTTACATATTTGAGATCTATCAAATTCTCTATTTTTAATATTAGATTAATGTTCACTTATTCTAACATTTAATGACCTTAATGTTTCACCTAAATAAAACTGATCGCATTCACAAGGTATTTTATAGCTGCAATTCTTTGCCTTTCTTGTTCATTGTTAGGTTTGGTTTTGGACAAAATAGATCTCAACGTGTTTGTTATTTTGAATGTTGGTGAAATGTTGAATTTATTTCCTATCCTTTTAAGTTTTTCTGATAATCTTTTTGTGTATGGTATTGTTATTTTCCTTGTATTATTCCTTGTGTATGCTGTAGGATCTTATTCTAAGTTGTTCTGTTCTATTCGATCGATTGTTGAAAATTCCTTATCTATAAACGATAAAGGATAATTGGTTTTTAATAAAAGTGATGTTAACAAATGTTTCTCCTCCAAGAACGAATTTTCGTTAGAACAAGTAATTTAGGCTCAATCGTATAAGGATTTAATGATTCCCTTTTTAATATTATTATTGTGACTTGATTTGCAATTTAAATATATATTGGTGTGTGTTGGTTTTCTATACACCTGAGTCTCATATCCAGTATCGTTCTTAGAGATTAAAACATATAGGAAAGGTAGCATGTTATTATATTACTTTTCCATGGTAAATGTTATTGTTATTAAATAAAAACGCGTTGAGATCTATTTTGTCCAAAACCAAACCTAACAATGAATAAGCAAGGACAAAGAATTTCATCTATAAAATAGCTTGTAAATGCGATCAGTTTTATTTAGGTGAAACATCAAGGCCATTAAATGTTAGAATAAGTGAACATCAATCTTATATTAAAAATAGAGAATTTGATAGATCTCAAATATGTAAACACGCATGGGATAATGAACATAGGGTTCAATGGAATAACTCAAATGTAGTCCTAACAGAAACGGATGGTAAAAAAAGAAAAATCAAAGAAGCGGCTCTAATTATTCTAAATAAGACCGACTGTGTCGCAAATTCCTCGGCAGAATGTAGTAGGATCTGGTTACACATATTAAAAGAGGAAGTTATTAATAAGAAAATACCAGTATTAGTAAGTCAGTAACATATAGAGGATACATCATTTATGTTTTTTAAATAACAAACATACAAAATCAGAATGTGGTCTTTATTGGAGGCAAACTAAATGCACGACCAAATACTTACCATCTCGGGATAGTATTATGAGGTTTTTTTCCTGGTTTTTCCCTCATAATTTACTATGGAATCACTAACATAAGAATATCCTTTTAAAGTCGTCTACTTTAAAATGCATATTGTATGTCTGAATTGTCAATATAAATGAGTCAGATAAAATTAAATTATTAGAAGAATTTTTTACTAAGTAACAAAAAAAAAACAACATTTGTTTAATTTACTGTTTGTATTTTGAGAACGATTTTCGAAGTGGAAATTAAAACGTCAATAAACGTATCTTAACCTTTAATTGTGGCTTATTCGCAGTTAAATAGTAGTTAATTTAAAATGCAACAAGAAAATAGCTTTAGAACAATAAAAAACTATTTTAAAGAAATTTATAGAAAATATTCAAAATAGAAACAAAATAAAAAAAAATAAAAAATTAGTAATTTTATATCAATTTAAGCTAAATGAAATAAGCAAAATAACTAAGAAGCTCACAACTATTTAAATATGTGATATATTTAATGGTATTGTAATATATACTAACGTTTCTCAAAATCCCTAGTTTTTGGCAAATCCTGAAACTTTTTTAGGTGATTCGTATGTTTGAATTCTGCGGCTGCTCCTTGGTATTGCAGTTCCTGTATCCCAGCTGAGATGTAGGTAACTAATAAAATTACAAAAAGGCACAAATATACAGGTTTCATCTTGGATATGTGAGAATGTATGTACAATAGGATGCTAACTAATAGTCGCTTTCTTTTTTATACAAAGGTATTGTTTGTTATTCATAAATTACGATCTTATGTTTTCTCGGGTTTTGTTTTTAGTGGATTAATCATAATCTTATAACGTATTTGTGGTTTTTGTTTATAAAAAACGATTTACACATTAAAAAATATTTACATCTAATATAATTTTAATTTAAATATTATATTTATATGTAAGCTACAATTGATTGTAATGAAAATTACATTTTTTTCATAATGTCATCAGTTCCCAATGTATCTCTATTATCAGCAGATACATTCATGGATAATTTCAAACGAAGATCTTGCACAAACGAGACAACTAACCGACAGTATGGTGAAGTTATCTAGATGATGTGTTCTTCATTTGACCTTACAGACTAGAAGCATTGAAAACAGAAATGATGGACATCAACAGTAAAGAAAAATCAATTAAATTCACCACGAAAAAATAAAACACCAACTTTCTGTTTCTAGATGTGTTATTCACAAAAAAACATACAGCATATACACAAAAGTTTAAAGAAAATCAAACCACACCAATATATATTGAAATAGATATATAAAAAAAAGATATGAGAACCCTTAAACAAATCGACGACCATATAAACCAAATGATAACAAACAGACTAGTAAAGACAGCAAGAGAAAGTTTTCAATAGAAAGACGATCAGCAGGAAGTCCACGAAAACGATGGAATGACATAACTTAGACACAAGATTGCTACAGATTTTTCTGATGAGAAGATGATGAGAAGACTGCTTCTTTGATTTTTATCTATTTTATCTCTGAATATTAAATCTGTAATTAATTTGCATAAACTACTAAGCTACTATTTATTTGCATAAGCTCTTTGCTAAGACTACTTTAAATTTAATAATCAATTATATACAAATAACAATGCAGGACTTATAGTGGGTAATTCTCTATGCCCAATGCTATCAGATATTTTCATGGATCATTTAGAGACAAAGATTTCAAAACATCCCGTATTCAAACAGTTTTTATATTGGTTGAGATACGTAGACGATGTACTGGTATGTTTTATAGGAACTAACAGACAACTTAATCAATTTTTATCGTATATTAATTTACTTCATACTTATATTGAATACAATAGAAACTTTTTTTTATATTTAAAACCATTTACTTTTTATATTTAAAAATTATTAGACTTAAAAATAAACATGAGTTCTCCGTATTTCATAAACTTACCCATACTGACACGACTATACACAATTATTCATCATCCCATTCTACACAACATAAACTAACAGCCTATTATAGCATCTTACATAGATTAATAGAAATTCCGATAACAAAATACAACTTTGAGACAGAATTAAATATCATTAAGCAAATAGCAGTAAACAGTAGGTTCAACGAACAAACAATTAATAAAATTTTAAATCAAAAACTACACAAGAAAGCTCTGAAATTAGTAGTTCCACCCACCAGAGAAAAAACCCAGTACCTTTTGCTTGATTACATATACAGGCAAAATAACAACAACTTGGACAAATATATTTAAAACAAGAACTGGCAAAATAAAAAGCACTTACACAGTGGTGTGTACAAACTTATAGTTTATTTTTATGAACGAGAGAGTAAATAGCATAATTTTAATTGGTACCTCCTATCACTCCATGGGCGTGCTCAAGATTAATTGAAAAATTACTTTGAATAATTGTAAAAAATAAATGAATTATTTCAGTGTTATAAAGTGTTATGTGTATGTAAACAAAAGTGATCTCTTTTATCACACACTATATTAGAACTGACTGGCCTACATTAAAAAGGGTTTTAAAAATTTCACATTTTTTTTTATTTTTAAAAATTACAAAAGAGAAAAAGAGTTTTTAAAACCGTCTAAGGTATGTTAAATAGATGAATAAAAATATTAATATAAAACTTACAGCTACTTGTTACAAATCCAAATCAGATTCAGAAGATGAACTTTCAGAACCAAGATTTATAATAACTGGCTCGATCATTTTATCAGTAATATTGTCCAGCTTCCACATTTTTTCCTCTTCTTTAATAGTGTGATTTACTGCCTTTTCCCAGTTTTCAGGTTTTACATTATTTACGGCCTCCAAAAACAACTGTTTAACATCATGAATTTTTAAAGTGGTATTTTTTCTTAAAACTTCACTCTTTATCTGTGCCCATACCAGTTCAATCGGGTTTAATTCACAATGATATGGTGGGGATCTAAGTACTGTCATTCCACGATTTTTGGCAATTTCATCAATTTCGTATTTTTAAAATTTTTCTCTATGAAGGGCACACAACGAATAAAGTTCCTTTCTTATAGATCCGGGATGGTACGTAATATTTTTTGAACTCAGCCAATTCTGCAAGTCTTTTCTTAACCACTTGGTTGTGGGCAGTCCTTCTATAAGTCTGGAGTGATAACTTGCATTATCCATTACTATTACACAGTTCTTAGGAAGAAGATCTATCATTTGTTCGAACCATTCTTGAAAGACATCAGCGTTCATGTCTTCATGGTAGTCACCGGTACGAGTTGATTCAAAAGTTAATAAACCACCTTCAACAAAACCGTCTGAACTGCCAATGTGTACTATTATCAGCCTGCGTCCCTTTCCTGATGGTGGGTTTAAACCAGTAGATAAGTTATTTACAAAAGCGTGCCTTTGACTTGTAACAATTTCATCCTGCCAAAATTTATTTGGTGTATGACCCTCGTTGATCCATGTTTCATCAAGATAAAATATTTTTTTTTTGGTTTCTCATTTCCTTTAGAGTTCTTAGAAAATGTCTTCTCCATATGACAATATCGCTTCTTTCTAATAAAATAGACTTTCTGGGATTCTTTTTCCAGCGGAAGCCTATTTCTTTTAAAAGTTTTCATAACGTACTTCGACTCATTTCTGGGTAATTCTTATCATCTCGAACTGAGACAAGAACTTTATCCAATGTTGGAAATTCTTGTCTAAAGAATAATTCATGCACTTTCCGTCGAAGTCCTTCTTTAAAATTATATTCTATTTGAAATTTTGGTTTCCCTGGAGCATTACGTGGCATTTGAAAACTACCACA
The DNA here is from genome assembly GCA_918026665.1 of Diabrotica balteata. Taxonomy (NCBI): domain Eukaryota; kingdom Metazoa; phylum Arthropoda; class Insecta; order Coleoptera; family Chrysomelidae; genus Diabrotica; species Diabrotica balteata. Next base: position 177,268,623 of record OU898278.1, on the reverse strand, counting down.
TTTCTCTTCTTTAATAACTTTGTAAATCGTAGATTTCCCAACACCAAGTGTACTGCTAACTAACTCAACGGTCTCATCAACACTTTCACATAAACGTTTGTCTGTAAATGACTTAAAACAATTAAATATTAATGTTTTTTCATTAACTGTTAAAGGACCAATTTTTCGGCGTTTACACGGCACTTCCAAATTTTCCATAACACTAGTATACACAATAAACTGCACCTTGCAACTGAAGTACCTACTTTTAGTGAACTGTTAAGAATTTTGAATACGCCACTTGGACCTTCCTACAAAATGGAAAAACCCACTATCACATTTTCTGTGGAATAAGTTTAGAAGGTAATTATCTAGTCAATTACTGTCGTAGATTCCTGGAATTAAAGAATTAAATGTTTGATTGTTGAAACCCTTACTTCGTGGAATGCACTCATTTCAGATAAAATAAAACGTTTTATTTTATCTAAAGAATTAAACTTTATTTTGCAAATAGGTAGGTACTTATTAAACTTTTATTGGTTATATAACCAATAAAATAAACATCTTACATTTCTTGCAAATTCATTAGTACCTGTTAACCTCCATCACTCCGACACTGGCAACCTTATTTAGGGATTAGTAACCCTCACAACTATTGTATTCTATTCTGCTCCAACCTTTATACCTGGTGGTCATACTCAATTTAAAATTGTTTTCCTATATACTTCTGTAAACTTGTTGACAAATATCTGTTTTTTATTGAGTCACCCGTATCACAGTTTAGGTATTTGCATACATAATTTATTGTTTTATTACTCTCTCATACATAAAAATACACTATAAATGTGGCGACTGTAAGAAACTTAAACCGGTCAAACTGGTAGAACTTTTATCAAACGCATAGCAGAACATAAAAGGGCTTTCAATAATAGAAAAACAGATTCTACATAATCCACTTCATCTTCTAAATCATAATCATTTTTTTAACCCTAGATTACCGGACTTGTTTAGCCGCACGTGATTAACGGACTATCGTAAATTTTACTAGGTACCTATAAAAAATAAAAAATATGTCGACGCAAAGTAGCGGTTGCGAATCTTTGTCTCATCCATGGTTAATCAAAAGACTGGCTCAAATCAACCATTTACTGATACCGAGAAACTGGCTTTTTACCTCGTTTTAATGTGTTGTATGTGTAAATAAGACAGGAATTAATACTGGCTATATTAACCATATCATCAAATACACAGAACGGCCATCTTCTGGTTTTCCTCTGATAGCTCATGTTGGAACACATTTGGTCAAAAGTATCTACGCCCCATTTTGTATTATTGTCCATCCATCCAATGGCACTACAGCCCAAGCCGGGCCTTGGCCTCCTTCATTAAACCTCTCCAAACATCTCTATTTACTGCTGTTCTTTTCCATGAACGCGTTTTTAGGAGATTTTTGGCATCCTCGTCTACCTCGTCTTCCCATCTCTTTTTTGGTCTTCCAACAGGTCTTTTTCCTTGCATTCTTGCGTTTAGTAATTTTCTGGGATTCTGTTCTCATGCATGCGGGCCACATGCCCTGCCATCGTAATCTCTGCAGTCTAGTGTATTGTGCTAGTGTTGGTTCAGTGTATTGTTCGTATATTTCGTTATTATATCTAATTCGCCAGTTGTTATTTTCCTTTATTGGACCCAGTATTCTACGCAATATTTTTCTTTTGAACACATCTAATGCATTGGATGATTTTTGTGTCACCACCCATGTTTCACAACCATAACTTACTATGGGCCTGATTATTGTTTTATATACCCGGAGTTTTGTTTTCCGGTGTACGTCTCGCGATTTGAATATGTGGCCCATCGCGAAATAGGCTTTGTTTGCCAGCATAAGCCTTCTATTTATTTCCGGTTCTTCTTCATTATTTTCGACCAGATCCATTCCTAAATACGTGAATCTATTCACGTATTCTATTGTATTCTATTTGTATTATTGTAATTTTTTATAATTTTAGCCTTGCCTGTTTCTTCTCATACTTCTGCCGTTTCGTGCAAAGTTGAAAACAGTAAAACTAATTTCTGTTTTTTAGGGACGTAAGATAACAAAGTTTTCTTCTGATCAAAACAGAACATCGAAGAGTTTGCATTTCGATCTTTAACATCTCTTTCCTTCATAGAAAGTTGGATCATGTTTCCAATAAATATAATTTCCGTACAATTGTTTTTTATTTTTTGTAGTTTTTTAATAATTATTTAATTGCGGCTCATAAACAATTTCACATTTTGAAAAAATTGCTGGGAGAGTCAAGGAGCTTCGCCACCACTGCTTTAGAATAAACAGATCAACCGACAAAAACTTTAGGAGATTATTAAAATAATATTATTCGTAAATATTTTTATATGTGTAAACTCTTTGTATATAAATACAAAATACAAATAGGTATAACAAAACTAAAATTATAAAATTACAAACAAAACGTTTGTATAAAAAACAAAGTTACGATTTATTTTGATGTACATAACTTCACACACATACAAGATGAAAGCAGCATATTTGTCCATTATTGTTATTTTGTTAGTTACCTACATCTCAGATGCCGACCAGAAACTTCAAAAACAAGAAGCACTCACACTATCGAAATCCATGAATAACATGGAACATTTAACGATCGTTCCTAAAGGTACACTTTTAAAAAAAGTAAGTACATAATCTAAATATCTCTAGGAAATAAGCAAAATTTATAGTACAGTGAATAAAGATTAAAAACAAATATTATCTCCGATTTCGGTCAACCTCTATCGCTTTGCATGAAAATTTGGGATTGGATGTATTTTACCCTCAACTTCAAAAGTGACATATGCTTAACTTACGCTTTTTGCATTTTAGGTGTGAAATCTACCCCTTTTTTGTTACAAATGGTAAAAATGTAGATTTAAGCATTCTGGCATAAGTAATCTCGATTAATTAAATATAATACATATTTGCAACATTTATAAGCATGATGTATGATTTTTATTAATTTTTCAACCCTCTTAGCAACTATCCCTTGGAGGGCTATTTTGGCAATTGTCTCCACTGCATGATCCGCAGACTGCATTGCAAAATAACCCTACTCTTCGGTACCCGCAAGAAACGCCGCAGCCTTTTTCGCAGTTGCAAAAAAATCTTTTTTAATAATTCTTCTGGAGCAGGTGGATTGGGATTTTTAGTTGGAAATAAAGACTCTTTAATTTTGCACTATTCTCAGTTAACTAGACGAATGTCTTTTCAAGCTATATCTGGGTTTGTAAATAAACTCTTTTGATGTGTTCATCCAATGCAGCAACCGTTGGGACCAGAGATGAAAACTTTACTGCAGTATTTGTAGTGGTAGCCTTAATAAAGGACTCGTTACGCGTTTGTTCCAGATAAGCTTATAGGTCTTCGATGCGTTGTAGTTTACTCATATTCACATTTTTGCACTTCCTTACAATAATATTGTAGAGTACATGTCAGCTTCTAAAATGGCATTGATATCAGCGGCCTTATTACATATCTTTTTTCCTATATATACATACAAAATCTCTACTCCAAAAATTTTTTTAAAAAATGTTATTGATTTTTTTACAATAACATTACATCATCATTACATTTACAGTTCATTTTTATGATATCAGGTTCATTCAAAAACCATTTGAAAGTTAATTGCTAGGGCTATAAAGTCGTATTGCGACGCCCCTTCCAAAACAGAGATAATAACAGCTATCAAATCTCTGAAAAATAACAAGTCTCCGGGAATCGATAACATTGCTGCCGAAATGCTTAAAACTGATCCGCATCTAACTGCTGAACTTTTGCTCCCCATAATCCGAGAGGTGTGGGAAACAAACCGCATTCCAGCGGGCTGGAAAAAAGGCATCATTACTAAGCTTCCAAAAAAGGGCAACCGCACACTATGCAAAAATTGGAGAGGAATAACCTTGCTTACCGCCATAAATAAAATCTTCACGACCATCATACTTAAAAGATTAACAAACAAGGTTGAATTTCGAGCTAATCAAGTAGGCTTTAGACCAGAATCCTCCTGCATAGACCACATTAATACTGTGAGGCTAATAATGGAACAATCGGTTGAATGGAACACACCCCTATACATGGTTTTTGTTGATTTCGAGCGTGCTTTTGACAGCTTATCTCATGATGCAATATGGAAAATTTTAGAGCTAAGAAACATCCCGCATAAAATAATTTCCATTATAAAGTTACTGTACACTGAAGCGAAATGCAGCGTGACACACAATGGGATCAACAGTGACGAATTTGACGTACTTACTGGAGTCAGACAGGGATGCGTGCTTTCTCCGTTTCTTTTTAACATAGCTCTAGACTATGTTCTCTCGAAACTAGACTCTGACACAACAGGGATACAATGGACGTTAACCACACGCCTAAGCGATCTAGAATACGCCGACGATATCTGCCTGTTAGGACAAAGGTTCCAAGATGTGGCTGACCAATTGGAAACACTTTCCACTGAAACCAATAAAATAGGTCTGAAAATCAATATTGGTAAAACCAAATCCATGAGAATAAATGCAAGAAACAACACGCTATTTACCATTAATAACATGCAGATTGAAAATGTGGAAAACTTTACGTATCTTGGAAGTGTCATAACAGAAAGCGGAGGTACAGAAGACGATATTCGTATGAGGATACGAAAAGCGCAACATGCTTTCAGCATGCTCAACCCTGTTTGGAGGTCTGGAGAATACACTACGAGGACAAAGATCCGCATATTCCAGTCAAATGTCATGTCTGTACTACTTTACGGATGTGAAACCTGGAAAGCAACAAAAACCCTTACAGACAAACTGCAGGTCTTTGTTAATAAATGTCTACGAAGAATTGTTCGTATTTTCTGGCCTAATATCATCAGAAACGAAGACTTACTACACCTGACCAAACAAAAGAGGGTAGTAAATGAAATAAAGTCCAGAAAGTGGGGTTGGATCGGTCACACACTCCGAAAAAATAACTCCAGTATTGCAAGGACTGCCCTAGAGTGGAATCCCCAAGGAAAACGAAAAAAAGGTCGCCCAGTACAAACTTGGAGAAGATCCATCATGGACGAGATAAGAAAACAAGGAAAGTCTTGGAATGAGGTGAAGGCCTTAGCGCAAAATAGAACCCGATGGCGCGTTTTCACTGAAGATCTATGCTCCACTTAGGAGTTCAAGAACCTTATATATATAAAGTCGTATTAAATTTAATCTTCTAAATCCCTTATTTTTTAAAAGAGAAAATTTAGATTTTAAACGTTTTTATCTCAGTTATTTTTTATCCTACAATAATATGATAACAGAGATATATTTGTTAAAAAAGAGTTATTCTCAAAAGAAAATGAAATTTATGAAAATTTGAAAAATTTTGGATTTTAAATTAATTTATTTTTAAAATATGCATTCTAAACCGGTGAAAATTGAATGTTTTATAGGGATTACTATAAATTTTAATTTTTGTGGAAATGGCGTATGTTTTATTTTTCACTTTTTTCAAAAAAAATTCGAAGCGATCCTCTTATATTCATCATAACTTGCTTAATTTTTATGCTATCAATTTCTTCTAATGCTCATTTTATAGGTATTTTTGAGAACTTTGAAAATTGTTTAATAAGTGTATTTTATAAAATGCATTGTTTTCCCGTTATTTAAGCTTGAATATTCAGATTTGAGTACTAGCCGAAAAAAAATACATTTAATTATCTATAACTCACTTTGAATTAATATTAAAAGGTTTTTCAAGCAAGGAATTTATTCAAGATTTTATTAGCTTCAATTTTGATAATGACAACTTTTTACAAAAACTTATAGTTTTTGAGCTATTTAAAACTGCTTTAAAACATGCATTTTTTTCACGAAAAATTAAAATCTTTGATCTTTAATAACTCAAAAAGTATTGATCTATTTTAATAACTTTATTTAGATTTGGTCCCTCTATCGATTCCTGGGGTTATTTTTAATAAAAGAATTTGTACCCCCGAGAAGGAGTGGCATCCACCCCCAGGGTAAAAGTGCAAGTTGACACCATGTCACTTTTGTTTCCTAAAGTATCCTCTAACTACTTACCAATTTTCATGAAAATCGATGAAGGTTCAATGAAATCGGAGGGAAAACTTTCAGTGACTGTACTATTAATCGTGTTTAGTATTTGACCAGTTTTTTCGCTAATATATTATATGTCATATCAGTAGGTTATGATTACGGTAACGGGGCTCTAGGCACAATGTATGGAGACTCATTGTCAGTTGTCACGACTTGTCAACATGATTGTTAGAACATGGGTTTTTGAGGTGGCCTAGCCAATGGCACTGCATTTTCTTTAAGATTTAAACTACACTTTTTTTGAAATTTACTTAAACCTAAAAAAACATCTTTATTCATTTCTACAAATTTTTCTTTAGAATGCTGTGTTATGTTGCTATGGTAGAACATAAACCCAAGATAGGTGTTGATCTGTCCTTTACAACAACAAAATTTAATAAATGATTAATATTTATTTATAGACAAGTTTTTATTATACCCAAAGGAATGATCTTAAAACCACCATATGTCTCAAGTATGACCTTAGTTTCTTTTAATTCATTAATTTTGCAAACTTTTTCAACAAAAACCTTGGGTAAAATGTTAACCTGTGCCCCTGTATCTATTTTAAAAGGTATATCAATGTTATTAATTTTTAAATTTTCCATCAGTCTTTATTATTTTTATTCTTAATTTCATTAACAGTGATTGATGAAATCATGAAATTGTCTACTTCATTATTTTCACTTTCTTCCACTTGTAGCTCTCTTACTAACCTACCATGATAACGCACTTTATCAAAATGCCCATATTTACCACACTTTCTACACTTTTTTTCCATATGCTGGGCTCCTCCTTGGTCCATGGACACTCCCACAGTTTCTGCAGTTAAATTCACCTCTAGAAGAACTTGCACCCCTGACTGTTTGGAATGTATTATGCCCCTGCTTGACTTTACTTCCAACTGATTCAATTTTCACCTTCTCTAAGCTGTTCTGAGCTTCTTTATTTATGCTTGGGATACTTTATGCATTTTACATATTTCAATAGCTTTAGTCAGATCTAAATTAATTGTTTTTAATATACTTTGTTGTGCATCCTTACTATTGGTGCCTAATACTATTCTATTTCTTACCATTGAAAATGCTTCAACACCGAACTCACAATTTCTTACTTTATTTTTTAAATCTGTTAAAAAGTGGTCAAAAGGCTCTCCTTCTTCTTGACTGCGCTTATAAAACAAATATCTTCCATAAACCACGTTTTTTTCTAGGAGTGACATAAGACTCAAACGCTTCCAATACATCTGCTAGCTTTCCTTGTTGGACCTCGGTTAATTCCAAACTGTTATAAATCTCAATGCCTTCTTCTCCAATTAAATTGAGTAAAATTGCTACCTTAACTTCATCACTTTTACCACTTTTTCCTGATGCCATATGATATATTTCAAAACTTTGCTTAAATCTTTTAAAATTTTCGGCCACATTGCTTTCAAATGATAATGGATTTGGTAACCTTGCTTCCATGATTTTCGATTGATTTCCACTAGACTTGCTGATGAGGATCTGAAACTAGTAAAGAAATATTCTATACAAGGGTGGCCCAAAACCCTGTCAAGAGTAAGCGATTCAATTAGGTATTATCATTATATAAGAAATGAACTATATTTACTTGACGGACTAATATTTTACAAAGACAGAGTTATAGTCCCAAAAATATTGAGAGATAGCATGCTAAGATTATTGCATTCTAGTCATTTTGGCATTCAGAAAACCCAACAGAGAGCAAGACAGATATTACATTGGCCACAAATGAACAGAAGTATAGAAGACTGGGTAAGAAATTGTAGCAAGTGTGAGATATTTAAAAGTCACAATGCTAAAGAACCACTATTACTTAGACAGTTGCCTCAAGAACCTTTTGAAAAGATAGCAAGTGATATATTAGATTATGGTGGACAGTCATATCTAGTTCTGATCGATTATTTTTCTAAATGGCTCGATATAGTGAAAATTAATTCAAAAACGTCTCAGGTGGTCATCAAGGAGTTAAAGAAAATTTTTTTCAACACATGGAATACCTTACGAAGTCATATCAGATAACATGCCTTATAAGCAATTTGCTAAAGACTGAGATTTTCGGTTTGTAACATCCAGTCCCCGCTATCCACGGTCTAATGGGCAGGCAGAACGAGCCGTTCAAATTGCAAAAAACATGCTTAGAAAGTGTGACGACTTAGATATGGCACTCTTGGAGTATCGCAATACTCCAATAAATGGAACAGATAAAACACCGGCCCAATTAGTAACTAACAGGGTTCTTAGATCAAAGCTACCATCAAATAAAAAGCACAAAGACATAAATCTAAAGGATGAGTGGGAGAAACTAGAGGCAAAAAGAAACGAATATAAAAATTATTATGATAGAAACACCACGCTAAGAAGAGAAATAGTGCCAGGAGAGAATGTAGGTGTCAGAGAGGGTAGAGAATGGAGACCAGGTAAAGTTCTGGAAAAAGTGGATGAGGCACCCAGATTTTATTTAGTGCAGAAAGAAAATGGGGAAGTGATCAGGCGAAACAGTTATCACTTAAGGCCTTCCCTAGTTAAAGCGGAAATTAAGAAGAATACTGATTTTGCACATAATGATAGATCATTAAATTCCTTATCTGGGAATCAGAGTTGTGGAGTAGAGGAACCTTCAACCTCCCAATTGAATGCTGAAAATAGAACTAGCGCTAGACTCGAAAGGGCTCCAGTGCGTTTTAAGGATTATCAAATGTAAGGGGAAAGATGTCATATCAGTAGGTTATGATTACGGTCACGGGGCTCTAGGCACAATGTATGGAGACTCGTTGTCAGTTGTCACGACTTGTCAACATGATTGTTAGAACATGGGTTTTTGGACATTGTTGATACCTAGAGACTTTGTTAATAAGTATGTTTAAATAAATGTATTAAACACAATGAAATAATATTACTATATATAATTAGTAAGCAAACCTGTATGAAGGTTTCACAAAAATTATTAAAAAAAGACTGGACGCTAAATAAGACTTCAATCAGCCTAGAGAAAAAGTTGGATTTATTTATTTATTTATTTAGACGCCTTACAAACACTATAGACTATAGTAATTACATGTAAAGTGTTTAAGCCAAAAAAATACAATAAATGAAAGAAACGAACATTAATACTACAATAAGAAAAAAATCCAGAAGTTTTAAAGAAAGTCCAGAATTTGTTTGGTTCAGTAAGTAGATGGTTTTCAAGTGAACGTTGGTATAAGTTATACTCATATTTGGTTTGGTTTTTAATATCATTTCTTAAAAGCAGAAATTCAACACTCTTTGGGCTCCCTGAAACTTTAGCTGAAGTAGCTAAAAGATAGAAGGTGTTATCATTAAAATGAGGTAAATTAAAATCTCCTAACATCACATTTGAGTTTTTTGATAATAAAATATTCTCAAATAAATTAAATTAATTTTCATACATCACATCAGCTTTAGGTATCAAATACACAACGGACCATAAAGGGTAAAGTTTTTTTTTAATTTATATTAAGTATTACACAATCACTATCACAGGTTACATTAACAAGTTCATAAGGTAGTTCAAATAAGAGAAGCTAAAGAAAAAGAAGCTGTAGAGAAATGTACAGAAATAGAAAGACTACAAGCCAAGCCTGACAATTTTAATGTACACAAAAGGTCAAAGAAATAACGGGTACTTTTAAAAAGCGAACACAAATGAAACTCATAGACACCAATGGAAAATTAATCATTGACACCCAAGAGATAAAAGACAAATGGAGAATATATTTGGAGACACTTTTTAAGATCAAAGAACGGATTATAGGCATCCATTTTCAGATAGGATGACGGGCCCGGACATACTTAAATCCGAGGTAGAGGAAGCAATAAAACGGATGAAAAGCAGGAAAGCTGTAGGGCCTGATAATATCGAAGCTGAATTTTTAAAACTCTTGGAGGAAGAAGGAATAATTTGGATCACGGCTGTCTTCAATAAAATATACAATACTGGAATCATCCCTGATAAATGGCTAGAATCAGAATTCATAGCGATACCTAAAAAACAGGGGGCTAAAAAGTGCGAAAAATATCGAACAATCAGCCTAATGAGCGATATGTTGAAACTGTTTCTTAGAGTCATCCATGAAAGAATTTATAAGAATTGCGAGGAACGAATATCGGACAGACAGTTCGGCTTCATTAACGCAGTGGGTACCAGAGAGGCACTTTTCGGAGTACAGGTACTAATTCAAATATGCAGGGACGTTAACTGCGACTCATGCGCGTACTTGATCGACTATGAAAAGGCATTTGATAGAGTTCAACATCAAAAGATGATAAACATTTTAAAAGAGGCAGACCTGGATGACAGAGACCTCAGAATAATTTCAGAACTCTACTGGAATCAGACCGCAGACATGAAAATTAACGGAGAAGAAACAGATCACATAAAAATACTACGTGGAGTTAGACAGGGATGTATCCTATCGCCGTTGATATTTAATATGTATTCAGAGAAAATTTTTAACGAGGCTCTTTACGGAATAGACGAAGGCATCCTTCTAAATGGTGAAAGAGTAAACAATGTTAGATATGCCGACGACACCATGGTGATAGCAGATAGTTTAGAGGGACTTCAGAGGCTAATGGACAGAATAAACGAGTACAGTCAACAGTACGGACTAAACATTAATACCCACAAAACGAAACAAATGATTATCAGCAAGGAGAATATAAACGGGGCTCATCTATACATTAATGGGACGCAGATAGAGCGAGTAAAATAGTATTATTACCTGGGAACTATTATTAACGAACAGTGGAGCAATTTACAGGAAATAAAGTGCCGCATAGGAAAGGCAAGAACGGTCTTTAACAAAATTAGCGCCATCTTTAAAAGTCACAACATATCCCTTGATACAAAAATGAGACATTTGAGATGCTATGTTTTCTCTGTGTTGTTGTACGGGGCGGAGGCATGGACGCTTACAGACACCACTATTAAAAAACTTGAAGCATTTGAGATGTGGCTTTATAGAAGAATGCTGAGAATACCATGGACAGCAAGGATCACGAACAAGGAAGTTCTAGGAAAAATGAAGAAGAAACCAGAGATTGTGTTTACGAACAAACGCATAAAATTGCAATATCTGGGACACGTTATGAGAAATCAGCACCGTTACTCCTTGCTGCAGTCTATATTGCAAGGTAAAGTCAAAGGTAAGCCGGTAGAAGGAGAATATTATGGCTGTGGAATTTAAGAACATGGTTTAAGAAAACCTCAACAGAGCTGTTTCGAGCCGCAGCGAGCAAGGTTATGATTGCTAATATGATTTCCAACATCCGAAACGGATAGGAACCAGAAGAAGAAGAAGAAGGTAGTTCATTTTTGATTGCTAAAAGTACTCATCATCACCTCGCAGCCCATGGCCTGACCTATCTTTCCTAAACACTGTTTATCTATTGTCAAAAAGTTCAGAATCAAAAATACCTTCATTCAGCCATGTTTCAGTAAGAGCAATTATGTAAAGAACCTAATAGAGAAGTCTGCAAAATACAACAAACAATTGGCACTGCTATTTATCTACTACGAGAAAACATTTGATACTATAAGCCACCAGAAAGTCATAAGCACCTAGGATATGAAATTCGGATGGACAGAGATAACCAGACAGGTGAGCTCTCACGTTGCATAGGATTAGCGTGGGCAGCGTTTGGTAAATTAAACTATGTATTTAAATCGAACCTATCCATACGCCACAAAAGGAAAATCTTTGACTAATGTAAGTCACCTGAACTTACTTATGGAGCGGACCCATTAACACAAAAAAGGCAGTTAATAAGAGGCGTGTGACTCAGATGGCTATGGAACGTCAGGTGTTGGTTATCTCTCTGAAAGACCGAATCACAAACGAAGAAGTACTTCGTAGAACAAAAACAACAGACGCTATCGAAAAAATCGCGTCGTTAAAATGGATTTGGGCAAGAGAGATCGCCATAATATCAAAAAACCGATGGACAAAACGTATTTTAGAGTGGAGACCAAGTCAAGAAGCACTTCGGAGCAAAGAACGCCCACTAACTAGATGAATTGACGACCTGAAGAGCGTTAGCAAAAACTAGATGCAAGCCGCACAAGAGAGGGACAGATGGAAAAAGCTAAGTGAGACTCTGCAGAAGAGCTCTTCAGCACGCCATCATGCAAAAAAGAGTAGAGGGAAGAAAAGGTTAGCAAGAAAGAAATAATTTTGAGTAAGGATTATAAGAGATTGGACTAACCTCAGTGTTAAACAGATTTATCACGTCACAAAAGATAGGGAAGCGTTTGTAAAAATGATCTCCAACCTTCGTTAGAAGACGGAACAATAAAAAGAAGAAACAAACCTGTTCTTTTTCTGTAGATATTTTGGCGTTTTTTTATTATTAACAATTTAGTGTCAGAAACACAATCTACTTTTACCAGCTAAAATTGTTTAAGTATAATCTTTTTATTATTGAGCGAAAATAGTTTATTCAAAAAATTAAAATTGTGCCATTTTGTAGTTTTACTAGGTACTGAAGTCTTAAATGCGGAACACAAACTTCAAAACCAACAAGCACTCACATTAGCGATGAATAATATGGAAATGTTAAAAGCTTCTTCCAGTGCTATGAGTTTAGAAAAAAGTAAGTATATAAGTTTATAACTTTTCCATTCTATGTAACAATAAAACACTAAAAACTTTGTTTTCCAAACTTCCACAAAATTTATTATAAACTCTTATCACTACAGCTTTTTCGGCTGATTGCCTTTCTCAAGTGATCTATTTTTGGCATGCGTTCACACTTCTTACACATTTTTATTGAAAAAGGTTGAGGAGGGGCGAACTGTTTGTCTCAAGTTGGTCATTCAGAATTAAATCTGTGTTTTTAATTTGGTAATTTCCATAGATTCTAACAAAGATAGCTTAAGGCCTTTATTTTGAAGGTGAAGAATTTTAAATTCGTCATTAAACGATAGATTATAATCTGGAAGATGAAGTGCGTATGTAGAATCTGTTTTTCTATTATTGAAAGCCCTTTTATGTTCTGCTATTCGTTCATTAAAATTTCTATCAGTTTGACCGATGTAAGTTTTTGGGCAGTCGCCACATTTAAGTTTATTTCAAATCCTTTATAAAAATATATAATAATAATACGTATATTTTATTATATACCTTTTATAAAGGATTTGAAATAAATTTTTTGTGTTATATGGTATACAGCCAGCTACAGGAACTTAGTTTCCTAGTGAATTTCTACATTTAAGTTTGTATACATCACTGTGTAAGTGCTGTTTATATTGTCTCTTTTTGTTTTAAAAATATTTGCCTAAGTTGTTCTTTGTTCTGTAAGCTGGTGTTATTTCTTTCTTTTTTATGTGTTTGGCTATTTTTGTTGATATTTTGCCTGTATATGTAATCGAGAAGAAGGTACTGGGTACACAAAAAGAGAGAGATAATGTCGGTTGTTAGCGGCGGTCAACAGTAGAGAGGATGTCTACTGTCTAACTAACAATAGTCAACAGGGAAGAGAGAGCGTCTGTCTTCAGCAATAGATAAGAGGCAAGAGGGTGCGACCGTTCCTTTCGATAGGCAACGGGCAAGAGAGGTACGTCTGTACCAAGCGATAGGTAACAGGCAAGAGAGTCATCTTCTGGTTTGGTATCTTACAACTGTCTTTATTTCTAAAGGAGGGGAGGTTAAAATGGAATAGGAAGGGTTATCAAGCGTTGGACTAAGGTAATGATTGTAAAATTGTGGTAGAAGGATAGTTAGTAATAGAGCGAAAAAAATGACATAATTTTTGGCATGTGAAAAAATTAAACAAGATCTGTAGTTTCTTTTTGTACAGCTCCGTCAAATAAACTTTCAAAAGAACTATTAGAGATTATTTTCGAACACACTAAATTTTCACCTAAAATCATTCAAATATATACAAATAACAGTGTAGGACTTATAATGGGCAATCCTCTAAGTCAATTACTATCAAATATTTTTATGGATCATCTAGAGACAAAGATTTCAAAACATTCCATATTTAAACAGTTTTATATTGGTGGAGATACGTAGACGACGTACTGGTATGTTTTACAGAAACTAACAGGCAACTCGACCAATTTTGATAGTATATTAATTTACTTCATAGTTATATTAAATTTACAATAGAAATAGAACAAAATCAATCCATAAATTTTTTAGATTTAAAAATTATCAAACTTAAAAACAAACATGACTTCTTCATATTTCATAAACCTACACATACTGACACAACTATACACAATCCATCATCCCATCCAACACAACATAAACTGGCAGCATATCATAGTATGTTACAAAGATTAACAGAAATTCCGATGTCAAAATACAACTTTGAGACAGAATTAAATATAATTAAGCAAATAGCGGTAAACAACGGATACAACGAACAAACAATTAATACAATTTTAAATCAAAAACTACACAAGAAAGCCCTGAAATTAGTATTTCCACCACCAGAGAAAAAACCTTCTGCTCGATTACATATACAGGCAACATATCAACAAAAATAGCTAAACACATAAAAAAGGAAGGAATAACACCAGCTTTCAGAACAAAAAAAAACTTATACAAATATATTAAAAACAACAAGGGCCGAAATAAAAAGCACTTATATACTGGTGTATCCAAATATAAATGTGCGACTGCCCAAAAACTTACATCGGTCAAATTGATAGAAATTTTAATAAACGAATAGCAGAACATAAAAGGGCTTTCAATAATAGAAAAACAGGTTCTACATTTTCTAGCTGGGTCATTTTGTTCCATCCGCATTAAATGCCTTATATAACGGACGTCCCATCCTTATATAATTTTATAGAGTTCGAAGTTAAATCGTCCTGCTTCACACTTCACTGTCATTTAACTGCTCCATAAAATTCTCATTAGTACTTTTCTTTCGAAGCATCCTAACATTGTTTTCATTAACTTGTTAAACTGTTTGTTCGGGCTGTTAGGCCGTTTTCTTTGATGATTAGTTCTCGACGTTTCGCCAATACTAGGAGTTGGCATCTTCTGTAGTTGTTACTGCTTCGCTTGTAAGCTGAAATTGACGCTGCCTGGTAGTACCATTGTTCATGTTGTATTTCTCTTTGAATGTCTTCTTGTATCTGGTTGTTTTACTGTCCTATTTTAGGCCTTCTGCCTCTTCAGGACGTAATTTGTTTTGTTTTGGTGTGTTTTCGCTGTCTTCGTTGTGTGGGCCCGCTGGAGGTCGTCGGTGGAGCGCCTGGACAATAAGAGGCGATAGGCCCTTTATCTGGGCAAGCTGTATGTCAATGTATTCATCAGTGAGTTCGTTACTGCCAATGTCCTACTGTCCAGTAAAGTAGAGGGTAGGAAAGGGAATTTGGGTTTAGGGTGTCTTTTAAATACATTGCCGAGGGATGAGCAGACAGTTTTAAAGTTCGTTGGACTCTGAGGTTTTGACCCCGGATTGTGCGTACCTAATGTATAACTTCTGCTCAGAGAGTGAAGTCTCTCATTGATGAGCTGAATATGATGAGCTGAATCGATAGGTGATGTATGATGATAAGTGTTGCGGTCGGGCATCGTATCGTAGATCTATACTCGATAACTGGTCTAATGAATGATTTGTAGGTATGGATTAGTGTGAGTGGATGTGTTCTTCCGAATGTACCACAAAAAGCATTGAGTAGTCCGATTCTGCTCCTGGCCTTATTACAGGCTCTGTCCAGATAGGCCGTACCGTTAAGTGTTTGAGAAAACACTACACCGAGGTACTGGATCCGGTCCCGGAGCTGTAGTCGGGTCTCCCCAAAGTCTAAGATTGTGCTTTGCGGAAATTATAGGTGTGACAAATGGCTATGCTTTAGATGTCTAAAGAGAATCATTTGAGTTTTGTTCAGGTTGGGTGTTACTCGCCATCTCCTACACCACCTGTCGACCAGATTAAGGTGATTTTGAGCAAACCGAAGAACTGAATCAACGTCTCGTGCTGTTGTTCTAGAGCAGTGTCATTTGCGTAGAGTAAAGTGGTTGTGTTGGTGTATCGAGCGTTAGGAAAGTCACTATTGTATATGATATATAAAATGGGAGCCAATACAGAACCTTAAGGTACTCCTGCTGTAGGAGTAAAGAAATCAGAGAAATGACCCCGCTCCTTTACCGTTACTAGACGATTAGAGACATATGAATGGATAAGTCTGACGAATGAGAGGGGAAGACCGATGTACAGCCGTTTCTTGACCAGTCCCACATGCCAAACTTGGTCAAAGGTTTTTTAAACATCGAGAAATATGCCTAATGAGACTTTTCCGTCAGACTTTGTGTGAGATGTGTGACGATTTTTGTCAATGCCGTATTGGAGGAGTACCCTTCTCTAAAGCCGAATTGAAATGAAGGGATGATATTGTGTTCAGTGGTAAAGTCAACGACTTTTTCTTTGAGGATTCTCTCGAAGACCTTAGCCAGAACGTTAGGATATGTACGGGGTTTGTCCTTTTTTAATAGCATAATTATATTGGCTACTTTCCTTGGAGATGGGAAGTAGCAAAGTTTAAGGGTGGCATTGATTATGTTCGTCAAATTGAGGATGACACTTGATGGAAGTTGTTTCACGCATTTCCTGGCAATGTTGTCAGGTCGTGGTGTATTCGATTTGCCAATTTGGCAAAATTTTTTAAATTTGTTGATCCACAGGCGCCATGATGGGGTGATCATGGGTGCCTGCGGATTCAAGGGGGCACTGAGCTGCCGTGTGATGTCTCTTTCGATTCTTGTACGTAAGGCGCGGTCAAATCTTGTAGCTTTTCTTTCTTCGTGTTTTACGAGAAGGGTGTGTGTGGATTTTAATATTGGTATCCATGTTTTGTTAATTTTTAGTCCTTCTTCTATCCCATTTAAACTTATTTGGATGCTTAAATATTTCCACCATACATATATATTTTACTATATATTTTTTTTAATACCACGTATTATAATGAAAAGATATATCACCATAGAATAGAATAGAATAGAAATATGCTTTATTGTCACTGAAAATTATTGAACAATTTTATGGACAAAGCTAAAAAATAAATCAGTCAAATAATACAATTAATACAAAAAGTATAAAACAAAAACAAATATAGTAAAAAACAGAATAACACAATTATAAATTAGTAAAATTATTGTATAACCTACATAATTTGTACAGACAACAACAAATGAGACAAATTGTAGCCACTGCTTGAGACACCCAAATGTAATTATAAACAATACTAATTTTGTTTCTTTGTTATACATTAAGAAACTCGTCAACTGAATAATATGGTCTTTCTGAGAGATAGATTTTTGTCACCTTACGAAACTTAATAAAGGATGTTGCGGATTTAATTTCTCTTGGAAGGTGATTATAAAGTTTCTTTGCACGATATAGAATAGAATTCTTTACTAGCTGAGTGAACGGGATCGGCAAATAAACGTTACAATCCGAATTTCTAATGGAGTAGCCATGGTCAGGTCTATCGGGAAAAATGTTTAGATGCTTTCGAATCAAACAAACCGTTTCCAAAATAAATAAAGAGGGAAGCGTCAAAATTAAGTGATTTTTGAAGTAGGTCTTGCAATGAGTTGTTTGTTTGAGACCAAATAGATAACGGATTGCTCTTTTTTGCAACTTAAAAATAGTATCAAATTGGGCCGCTGTACTAGAATCCCAAAATGGAAGCCCATATCGAAGATGGGACTCGAACAATGAGAAATATGCCATTTTGGCAGAAGATAAATTTAGTTCCTTCGAAACAGATCTTATTGCAAAGCAAGCTGAGGCTAGTTTCTTCCTTCAGGAGTCAGTATGCAAGGACCATTTGAGATCACTGTCAATGAGAATACCTAGAAATTTCACGGAATTTACGATATTGATTTGGCTCTCATTCAAAAGCAAGGGTTGCATGACTCCTTTATAAGATAATGCTACAGTCTTATCCACGTTAAAGCTAAGTAAGTTGGAGTCTGACCAAGCCTTGATTATAAGCAAATTATCGGTTATAATTGAATGAAGCGTTGAAGTATCAGAGCTGCTCCAAGTAATACTGGTATCATCAGCAAATAGAAAAATTTTCCCTTTAATTTTCAAGTAAGTGATGTCATTAATGAAAAGTAAAAAAAGAATGGGACCTAATACTGAACCTTGCGGTACTCCACACTCAATATCTTTACAACTAGAGTCGGTGTCATTTATTCTAACCAATTGTTTCCTACCTACCAAGTAAGTTTTGAACCAGTTCAAAGACACACCCCGAATTCCATAGAAAGTTAATTTTTTTAATAGAATGTCGTGATTTACGCAGTCAAAGGCTTTGGAATAGTCGCAGAAAACGGTGGCGGAGGAGAGGTTACTGTTTAGTGATAGATATACATCATGTAACACAGAAAATATGGCATCACTAGTGCACTTATTAGACAAAAAGCCGAACTGATTTTGCGATAAAATATTATATTTAAGGAGAAAGGGCATAAGTCGAACTTTTATAAGTCTTTCAATAATTTTTGATAGTGCTGGTAACAGGGCAATAGGTCTATAGTTGCAGGCATCAGATTTTTCTCCACCTTTATGAAGAGGAATGACGATGGCAGTCTTTAGGCAGTTAGGGAATGTACCTTTTTCAAGGGAATCATTTACTAGCGAGACCATGACGTCCAAAACATTATGCGGTAGATTTGAGAAAATTTTAATAGATAATCCATCTGTACTACAGGACGATGTGCTTTTTATACTACGAATTGTTGAAATGAGTTCCGTCTTATCAACTGGTCTTAAAAAGAAGGTATCAGCAATGTTTTTTGAATTCGAGAGATAGGAAACTGGATCTTGTTGTGGCGAAAGAGTTGAGGTTATATTTTTATTCACATTAACAAAGTAATCATTTAGATTTTCGGGGTTAGGAAAAGAAAAGGTTTGATCCGCTGTACTGGTTTTATTTCGAAAATCGTTTATTATTGACCAAGTTTCTTTTGAAATATTTTTGGAGCTTGTTAAGCGATTATGAAAGTAGGATTTTTTGGCTACTTTGAGTAGTTTTATATAGCATTTTCTGTACTTGTTGATATAATCAGAGATGGGGATACTGTCATTAAATTTTTTAATATATAGCAGAGAGATATAATTTTGTTTGTTTTTTTTTTAGTGAGATTTTTCTTCGTGTATTGCTGGCCCCAGTTAGGTTATTGCGACTTTTTCGGGTGTAGAGCATGCTGCCCTTTTTATGGCTTTTACGGTGGTGAATGTTGTAATGAAGCTGATGGTAAATCATATTGTATTTGTGACCCTTTTTAAATTTTAGATTTTAAATTTTAAAGTAACAAATACTACGATATTTTAAAAGAAACATTTTTGTACCAGCCATCGTGAACTGATCTACATATATTTGAATCAATAAAGTGGTTTATAAATAAATAACTTTTTTTACCATGTTTTGAAATTCGTTAATTTTTTCGTTACCATCAGATGTATCATTATTCTTACATTATTTGTAATACATGTTTATTCGGGTAAGATCTGATCATTTATCTATATTTGCGAGTGATACGGCCATCCGAAAAGGAAGCAATCAAACACTGTCTATAAAAAGACAGATTAGGAAAGTTCCAAATTAAATCTCGAAGAAAAAGGTAATCTGTTCGATAGAAAAGAACTACAATTCTGCCCCGTTAAATCCAAAACAGAGTAAAAGTTAACAAATATCTAAAAGAAATCAAAGATCTCATAAGAAAATAAGGAAACTAGGGAAAGGATACAAACAAACTAAGGTTCCGCAAGATAAAACCAGTTTAATTATTGCCTTTCGATAATTAAAAAAGAAGATACAAAATATAAAGAATATATCAATTAGCACATACTTAAATAATTTAACAGCTAAACACTGCCTGGGTTGATTGCGGAGTGGATTGAGTAGCTCTGCGATTACCACAGCCGATACCAATTTCGAATAAAATGTGGAGGGTGATTGGCAAGGTTAGCAACTTACCAATCGTAATATTGTTCTGAAGCTATTTTCTTGTGGCATTGTAAATTAATTACTATTTATAACTGGAATAAGCCACAATTAAAGATAAAAAATACGTTTATTGACGTTTCAATTTCCAATTCGGAAATCGTTCTCAAAATACAAACAGTAAATTAAACAAATTTTGTTTTTTGTTACATAGTGAAAAAATTCTTCTAATAATTTAATTTTATCTGACTCATTTATATTGACAATTCATACATTATGCATTCTAAAGTAGACGACTTTAAAATGATATTGCCAATATTGTTAAGTTGCGCTCCTGGGACGACTTTACTATAAGATAGTTCATTCGATTACATGAAATCAACTTTAACTTGAGAATATCCGTCAGAAAAAATCATAGCATGTAATTCGTCTTTAAAAAGACAAACACATGACATGATGACAGTAAAATTCTCCTGTTAGTGATTCCATAGTAAATTATGAGGGAAAAACCAGGAAAAAAACCTCATAATACTATCCCGACATTGTAAGTATTTGTTCGTGAATTTAGTTTACCTTCAATAAACATCAAAATTCTAATTTTATATGTTACGTTATTTAAAAAACATAAATGATGTATCCTCTATATGTTACTGACTTACTAATACTGGTATTTTCTTATTAATAACTTCCTCTTTCAATATTGGTAACCAGATCCTACTACATTCTGCCGAGGAATTTGCGACACAATTGGCCTCATTTAGCATAATTAGAGCCGCTTCTTTGATTTTTCTTTTTTTACCATCCGTTTCTTTTAGGACTATATTTGAATTATTCCATTGAACCCTATGTTCATTATCCCATGCGTGTTTACATATTTGAGATCTATCAAATTCTCTATTTTTAATATAAGATTGATGTTCACTTATTCTAACATTTAATGGCCTTGATGATTCACTTAAATAAAACTGATCGCATTCACAAGGTATTTTATAAATGCAATTCTTTGTCCTTTCTTGTTCATTGTTAGGTTTGGTTTTGGACAAAATAGATCTCAACGTGTTTGTTGTTTTGAATGTTGTTGAAGTGTTGAATTTATTTCCTATCCTTTTAAGTTTTTCTAATAATCCTTTTATGTACGGTATTGTTATTTTCCTCATATTATTCCTTGTGTATGCTGTAGGATCTCAATATGGCCTCATGGATCAGAGTTGTTGGACACATTCCTAAATGATATAAACGATAAAGAAGAGACAATAGGTTAGCAACTTACCAATCGTAAAAAACAAAAACGGCTCAATGAGACAATGTACAGGTTCGGAACGGGATTGATACTATAAAGACGACTACGGCAAGAAATAAGGACAAGCGAAAAATATCCAAAACTCAGATCAGAATCACTACTTGGAATATCGGATCACTCAACTCAAGGGACCAAGAAATAAACCAAGTGCTGAAAGAGAAGGAAATAGACATTTGTGCTCTACAGGAAACAAAAAAAGAAATAAAAAGGTCAATCAAAATTAGGTGAATTCATACTAATCTACAGTGGAGTAGCAGAAGAAAACAGGACCAAAGAAGGTGTAGCCTTACTAATACACAAAAGGTATCAAAATCACATCAAAGAGTATCAATACATACCAGAATTCACCACAGGAAGCACATAAAATGGCCTATATCGATCAGAAACCGCCAGGCTTTGAACTGACCCGCAATACATGGACAACGCTAAATAGAATAAGAACAAAGGGCTACCCATTTTCTAACCTCCCCAACATAAATTTCTTGTTTTTAAAACAGGCCTCAAATATGTCACAAAGCGACCTTGAAACAAACTACTTTTAAATATGTAGAAATAACACGTATTATATTGATTTTTTTTCTAATTCGAAACTCGATTTACAAAACTCGAACTACAAAATTTAAAATATAAATATTTCATGGTTTAAAAAATTTAAAACGCTACAGGCTTCGTTGATTATGAAAAGGCATTCGACTCCATAGAACTTTGCGCAATAGAGAGAGCTACGAACATCTAAATGATAGACTCCCAATACAGAATGCTTATACATTATACTTAAAAGAGAGCTATAATGAACATATAAATAGATGCGAAAATCAAAGTTGTACCAACCAACAGACCTATTTGACCTCCCTACCTAGTTGATAAGGCTACGTCTGTTTATTACCAAATTTCACTAGGTATTATAACAATATAACAGGGTCACGTTGTGGTCTTCATCCGTAACAAGGTCACGGATGAAGACCACAACGGTATCCACGGCGGAGAAGAACATCTTCGGTACGGTCGGTTTGTATGGCGGAAGTGGCAACCCAATTTTAGGGTTAGTATAGAATTAAATGTAGCGTCTGATCCAGAGTGGACGGCTACAAACAGCGTCTGACCCAGAATGGGCGGCTGATAACTTACTCACCAACCCCGTAGCAAGCGTGGTGTTTTAACTGCCATTACCCCCCCCTACTTTTATCATGGCGAAAACAAAATGAAATGGTCTCCAAGTGGGTAAGAAAATTTCTGAATCCCACACCTCAAAGGTCTGCCTCACGGTATCTGAGGGAGGCAATAATTTGCTATTGATCGATAAAAACAAAAACCCACTAAGACGAGCACAACATAAATAAATCCAAAGATACGAGGTAGGGACCGGACTTTTGGCTAGTTTCATTAGCTCATCTTTTATACAACAATAATCTTTTTTGAAAACGATTTCCGGATTATAAATCCAAAAGCCATATTTTTGTATTTAAAAATGCAATTTACGTTACTATCAATTGTGGCTTAATCCCATACAAACATAATATTAAATGTTTTATTTAATTGTTGTCTAAGATATAAATAATATTTTTAAATGTAATAGTACTATATAATAAAAAAAACAGCTAAAAGGACTTGAGATGGCTAAGATAATATTTTGGGTAAATATTTTTTGATTTGTAAACTGTTGTGTATAAATAAAAATTACAAATAGGAATAACAGGATTAGAATTAAAAAAATACAAACAAACCGTTTATTATAAAATATAATGCTGCAATATTTTGCTGTACATAATTTCACACACACACAAACTAAAGATGAAAGCTGTATATTTCTGCCTTTTTGTAATTTTATTTGTTACTTACATCTCAGCTGCGGAACAGAAACTTCAAAAACAACATGTACCGATGATAGCCAAATTTATGAATAACATGGAAAACTTAAAGATTGTGCCAAATATCAGAGGTTTAGGAAAAAGTAAGTACATACTTTATTTAACATTAGTTTCTAAACATTCCCCATTAAACAAATATTATAGACGATTGCATTTCGATTCAAGTCTCTTGCCATTCTCCTATACGTGTTTGAACTTTTAACTTTCATCAGGGAAGACTTTGTAAAAGAACTAGCAGAGAAGACTCACACCTTTCTGTTATATTTATATTGAATATATCTCAACAATCGACGATCGAAACATTTTATAGCACGTTGGAGCAGACGCTTAGGAAGCATCCAAATAGAGAAATCACAGCAGTCGTAGGCAATTTCAACGCTAAAATTGGTGTAACTACAGAAGATCATTACTTGCGAGAGACCGTCGGATTATATGGACTTGGCCAAATGACAGAGGAGAACGCTTGCTACACTTTTGTATAGACAACAACCTGTTTGTTACTAATACAGGCTTTCAACATCACCCAAGACGACTAGACACTTGGATATCACCAGGAAATAGACACAGAAATCAGATAGATTTTATACTGGTAAAAACCCGTTGGAGGAGCGCTGTTAGGAATATTAAGACCTATCCAGGAAATGATTGTAATAGCGACCATCAATTTTTATCAGTTGAATTCAGCATGAAGTTAAGAAACAGTTTAAAAACAGAAAATACAACAACTAAATGGCATCTAAGATATAACGATCCGTACAAAAAAGCCGCAACGCAAAAGCTATGTGACCTCAAACAATCATTAAATCCAGAAGAGTCCTCAAATAGCATATGGACAAAAACAAAATCCATATTGCATAATGCTGCGAAAAACATTAAGAGTGATAGAGAAGAAAGAAGGAAACAGAGGATAACAGACTCCACGTGGACTAAAATACAGGACAGAAAGTGCTTTAAAGCCACAGGACTGAACAGTGAAAGTGATAAAGAGGCCTATAAAGCGCTGAACGGTCAAATAAAACGACTCAGCAAAAAGGACAAGAACACACACTTGAACAAAATCTGCATAGATATAGAAGGCCATAAAACCAAAACTGAGACCAGAGACATGTTTAAAAAAATAAAGCAGATAACACGTTCCTTTACACCAAACTACCTAGCTATCAAAGATGATAACGGAACTCTACTCACTTCTAAAAAAGATATTTTACACAGATGGAAAGAATATTGTGGACGACTGATGATGGAAGAAAGCACAGACGCCCCATCACAACAAGAAGATGACTGTTTTGCGACGGAACCTGACGTACTCAAAAGTGAAGTTGAAGCAGCAATTATGAGGCAAAACAGTCAGAAAGCTGCCGGTTCAGATAACATACCTATTGAAATTATTTGGGTCCTAGATGACGTTGGAGTGTATATAATACATCAAATTTGTCA
Source organism: Diabrotica balteata (assembly GCA_918026665.1). Taxonomy (NCBI): domain Eukaryota; kingdom Metazoa; phylum Arthropoda; class Insecta; order Coleoptera; family Chrysomelidae; genus Diabrotica; species Diabrotica balteata. The sequence continues at coordinate 177,243,963 of OU898278.1, read as the reverse complement.
GAGTGTGGGAGACAAGTAAATGACCTGAGGACTGGACAAAATCACTATATATTCACATACATAAAAAGGGAGCGAAAGATTTATGTAGCAACTATCGCACAATTGCTTTAATTGCGTATTGCAGTAAGATACTCTTACACATAATTCTTGAGAGGATAAAGCCCTTTTTACTACCTAACATTGCGGAGGAACAAGAAGGTTTCGTCCCCGAACGTGGTACTAGAGAACAGATTTTAAACGTACGGCAGATTGTAGAAAAATCCAGAGAATTCAACATCACAAAATATTTGTGCTTCATAGAACACAGTAAAGCTTTCGATTTGGTCTTCTTCTTCTTCTAGTTCCATGACCGTTATCGATCGTTGGATATCATGTTGGCTACCATATTCGCTAACGTGACTTTATTGACAGCAGCTCTAAATGACGATGTAGTTGATTTTCCATACCATTGCCTTAGATTTTTCAGCCATGATGTTCTTCTCTCTACCAGGACCACGATTACCTTGGATCTTTCCCTAAATGATCAGATGTAAAAGATCATATTTTTCAGGGTGTCTCATAATATGACCGAAGTATTCCAGCTTGCGTTTCTTTATTATATTGACCAGACCATTTGGTCAACTGAAGTAAAATGTGGCAGGTTTTGTCTAAAATGGGAGTCCCCAATCATCTGATACTGCTTATTAAAAGCCTGTACAATAACAATTATGCCAGAGTTAGAATAAATGGGGAACTAACCGATAGTTTCCGGGTCACAAGGGGCGTGAGACAAGGCTGCATACTAAGCCGAATTCTATTTAAAATCTATGGTAAATGGATAATGCGGAAAGCTACTAAGGACTAAAACGGTGGCATCACTATTGGCGGGAAGAAGATTTGCAACTGAAAATATGCAGATGATACTACTATTCTCGCTAGTTCTGAAGCTGAATTGATTACCTGCTACAGCGGATAGAAGACGTAAGCTTAACAATGGGCCTTAAAATAAACAAAGATAAAACGAGAATCATGATAATTGACAGATAGATAAATTTGTGTATCTGGGCTCATTAATAACCAACTAAGGAGGCTGTACTGAAGAAATAAAGCGGCGGTCAGCAATCGCAAAACGTGCTACGGCAAAATTAACAAAAATTTGAAAAAGCCATGAAATAACTACCGATACAAAAATGAGACTAGTAAGAAGTCTAGTTTTTTCAGTTTTTACTTATGCATCGGAATGCTGGACCCTTACTGAGAAAGACAAAAAGAACATAGATGTATTTGAGATGTACTGCTGGAGACGAATGCTGAGAATACCATGGGTGGCCCGAAGAACAAATGAATCCATACTGGACCAGCTAAACATAAAGAAAAGACTAAGAACACAAATATCAGAACAAAAAATAAGCTATTTTGGACATGTGCTTCGAAGAAATGGTCTTGAAAAACTTACCATCCAGGGAAAAGTAGTAGGCAAAAGACATAGAGGTAGATCTCCCACACGATACACGGACCATATTGTTGCTACCATTGGCACTCCATTGTCAGAATGTGCTAGAATGGCAGAAGATAGAAAACGTGGAAAAACATTGGGAAATTTAGCTAATAGCTTCATGATATTACGATACCTGCATCGGGTTAACGACTAAGAAGAAGAATATCTCAACAAACCTCCAAGCTAAAAATTGTATAAATACGCTTTTTTAAATTTTTTAGTTGCCCATATCTCAGCAGCGGAACAGAAACTTGAGAAACAACAAGCACCCATAGTATCGAAAATGATGAATGACATGGAATACTTGAAGATTTTTCCCAATACTATGGGTTTCAGAAAACGTAAGTACATATTTCAATGACCGCTCTCATGTAGAATTTTAAGGAAAATTGTTTTTCCTGCGAAATATTAAAAATAGTATAGTAAGTGTAAAAACACAAAATTTTTTTCTTAAAACCTAAAAAATAATTCGTCCACTCTAGTGGTCACTACACACTTGCGGAATCGCGGAAGAGTGAGTTACTGGTAACGTTCAATATTCAAAGCACGATGGACACAGCGGCTCATTGCACTTTTTTCAGATGTATGTATTTTGTTTTTCTTTTGCAAGCTTTAGAGTGATATCTTCGAACATTTGGTATATCAATTAGTTGTGGCCAGTACCCCCAACTACTTTGTCTAATTTCAGAGGGTACATGATAATTCGGTTTCTTCTTTTTCAAAATGGGGCGTGGTGTACCAGACGAAGATTTACATCGTTTAATTTCTTTCTGCATTTCCAAATTTATTAATGCTTTGGCAATACTTGCTAAAAATTTAAGCAGATCTTTTTTTTTGAATTTCCGTTTTTCTTGTACAAAATCCATGCATTTGTAACGACTATTTTGCTTACCTGAAGGTAAGGACATGGGGTAGAAGATTGGGCAAACAAAATAAATCGAAACAAGTGCATACGGCACTCAGTTGGTTGTTGGAGAGCTGGGTCGTGGATAAGTTGAAGATATTGGAGGTTGGATTATGGCAACTATAAAAAAAAGAAATAAAGGGGTACTTATACAAATCTCTTGGGACAAACAGAATGAAAATAAACCGGAAACACCTCAAGAAATTTAATAAAGGGCGCCACTTTGAGGTTCCTAATTATACCTATTACAAATACTAGTTGTACCTAGGGAAATAATTATTAAACATAAAAAAACATCTTTTTCAGATAAAACTCAAAAATGGGGTTAGTTAAAAAAGTATACAAAATGTTAGGAAAACAAAATTTAACATTTATTTTTGCGTCATACCACAAACAGTTACAAAACAAATAATAATAACAAAACAATGTTGTTATCGGTTTAAAACTGTAGACAGTGGGGACACTATAAAAACTTACATTATTAGTAATTGAAATCATCTAAATCTTTCAATGCAGTTTACATTTAAGGTCAATATTTTTAAAACAAAACAAAAAAAAATTCAAAATTTATGGTTAGTTATGTGTATAAGAGTAATGTGTATAAGAATAATTATTATAACAGTTAGCCAATCCCTAATTTTTATAATTTTACTTATTACAATTTTTCAACTTGTCATGAAAGCAATTATTGGTGAAAAATGTCTATTTTTACTTAAAAAAATTAACAAAAAAAAAGTACCTGATTTCACTAAACATTATTACCTCCTTTAAAGGTTTTGGGACTGCAACTTGTTTTCTAAACACTGCAAAATAACATAAATGCGTCTCACAAGCTTCAAAATGGTCTGGAATGACCAGGGACAAACAAATAGATGAAGGAATGTTGAAGTTGGGCTGGATCATCGGACTTTGAGTGTGAAAAAAATTGCAATCTTCTAAGCTTGGCTTTTGAAAACTTCATTAAAAATACGATGGCCTCTTATATCGTTGACACATCTTACAAATCTTTCATTTAGGACATCCTCCTCCTCCTAAGTGCCTCCTCTATTGAGGTTGGCGATCAATATGGCAAATTTCTCTCTGTTCTGGGCTTGATGGATTAAGTCATTTCCTGTTTAGTGAGTCCAATCTCTGATGTTTCGGAGCCAGGATTTCTTCTTTTTTTCCATATACCCCCTTTACCCTCGATTTTGCCTTCTAATATTTCCTGGGGCTGCTCAAATTCCTTATGGCGCATTATGTGTCCTAGATATGACGTCTTTCTAATTTTGATTGTATTAACCAGATGAGGTCGTGTGTTCATTATTTCCAGTACCTCTTCATTTGTAGTTTTGCTGGTCCAGCCTTAATCTTAGCATTCGGCGGTACATCCACATTTCGAATTGAATTCATGTTTGTTGAACGTCATACTGTTTTAATGTCCAGGTCTCACAGCCATATAGTTAGTACCACAGTACTAGTAGTAGAGACCACACATAACACTTTAGTGTTCTTAACCTTATTGTGATTGATAGCTTGGGGTTACAGAGCATTTTACGCATTGTTCATGAAGCCAGATCTTGGTATTTAGAACATAATACAACATATATAACTTTCCACAAACAAGATCTGTCGGCTTTCTGAAGATTACACGCCGAGCTTTTGCTGCCACCACACTACAGATTTTCCCATGACAAAAGACAAAAAAACGGAAAAACATTACAAATTTGAAGAAAAATTCGGACTCCAATAAAACTATAAACGCTTTTGACAGCGGTTTCACCGAGAGTAACGAAATTATCCTCAAAAATTGATCGCATAACTTAAAATAACAAAACACTTAAGCGATGGTTGAAACGCAAATCCTTATGAGAAAACGCAATTCAAGCAGTTCGAATAAAACATTAAAAGAAATACGAATGAAATAACGTCTGTAAAATATAAACAAACTATTAAATGGTTCATATTCTCGAGCCGACTTAAGAAGGACTTGAAAACATATGGGTTTTAATACGTACGAACAGGAAACTGACATGCACTAAAATACTCTTCGATTGTTTAAACATATGTAATATACTGGGGCTCCGCTGTCACCACTGTACAACTCGCGGGAGTTATATCCCCTATTGTAAAAAAATCTGGAACTAGAGGGCGAGAAAATCTTCACCACGCAACAACGCTGTTACCACTGTAATATACTGGTAATGAACCTTAAGGATGCTTATCCCTACGAGCGGCTGCAAGGAATACTTGTCCCACTAGTCTGGAGGGCTGGCTCGCCTTCGTGGATTTACGAGAAGGTAAGGAACTTCGGAATAGGGGTTAAGGACTTCTAGGTCTCAGGTCCTGTAAAGAGTTTGAGTCTATGGGCTTACTTTAGATGTCGGATAAATGTATAAGCCGAAATTTGGTACTCTTCTGGTCTCTGTCTGAATCGGTTGGAAGGAACATAAAACCAATTTTAGAGTCTACAAATGTATTGAATATACTATGTGGTTTACAATTAAGTTAACAACCTGTCAGATATAAGTAATAATAACTCGTTCGGCGCGAAGGGAGACGAGAAGAGATCTTAGCAAGAAAGTAAAGGGATGACAATCTGTAATACTATAATTTACTCGGGTTAGTATAAAGAATTTTGTTACCTTTCGCTCTAGCTAATGATACGCCCTTCAGTTCCTATGGAAATCGGATTTATTTTGAGTACCCGACACTTATACGGAACTATACCCCGTCGAAATATAACAATCGCGCGTGTATTAACCACTCTGCCCGAAGACACCGACTGCACCACTCCTGTTTCTTCTTGTTTTTATTAAGCTCGTATTTTCAATGCCGGTTTATAGTGCCAAGGTCGTGTTTTTGCTGAGTTGATCACCTATGCGTTATTTGGGTTACGAGCGGTTGTTATTTTTACAACAGTTTGTGTTTGACGTGCTTTTTCTACGTTTAAACAATTATCAAACAATGCACTAACTAGGACAATTTCTTTATGTAATTTAAAATGTATACTTTACTGTATTAATTATCCCTTATTTGATTTGGAATATATTGGAATAATGATTATTATTCTCCCCTATGCTACAAACCTTTTATTTTAATCTTTACTTTCTTGATATGTTTACATTACATTTTATGTATTTATTTCAATATTTATATGAGGGGATTTCAATATATTACATATACGAGGGGATTCCAATATACACCAAAAAATCAATGAATTGCAAATGCTACAATATAAACACATTTTATAGGTCCTTTTAGATGGATCGCACCTTTCTTTTATATTTACATCGAACATAAAGGCTATAGCGGGATAGGATGGTCAAAATTGCACCATGCTCGATTTAGTTTTGGGCCTGGCCATTCAAAAGGACATAATTAAAAACTCATTCAGTTAAATTTTCAAGTCCTTAGGTGCCTCTGGGGGTTCGCTATGGGAAAAAACGTATTTAAAGCAAAAAAAATTTTTTTAGAGGCTGTATTGCTGCAAAAAATCTAAAAAAATTCATGAAAGCGTAGTTTAATAATACAATACTACCTGATTTTTTTCAGATTTTTATCTTGAAATTGAGCCAAGGAAAATATTTGAAATTTTCAGTAATATTTTAGGTTATGTCCGGAAATTTTTGGCCAACTTTAAAACAATGTTTTTTATGGGCTTTTTCCCGTTCTTTCGAATGGCATCCCAAAACTAAATCGAGCATGGTGCAATTTTGACCATCTCATCCCGCTATAGACTTTACAAACATTTAAGATGAAAAACGTACTATATATGCTTTTTTGTAATTAGTTATTCGTATTTTAGCTGCAGAACAGAAACTTCAGAAACAAATATACAGTACCGAGATTGATGACTGACATGGAAAGGTTAAATATTTTACAGAATACTAGGAGTTTAGGAAAATGTAAGTATATATCTGTGGGGGAAAAAAGGGTGATTTTACATTGCAATCCAGGAATTTATGTAATGTGGCCTAGGTTATAAAGGGCAGCCTCAGGAGCAATCCCCAGTTCATTCAACAAAAAATTTTTGGTTATTGTTTATTTATGAGCATTTATAGGTGCAAAATACGTAATTTTTGAGTTTTTTCATTTTTTGCCTAAAGTAAGTATTGTAATGGGTAATTTCCTGTATAGATTATAAAACCACTCTAAAGACCTACAATTTGAGCCACTATACGTTCAATTTAATTAATTTTTATTGCAAAAATGACGAATGAAGGTCAAAATTAAAAATAAATGTATTTATTGCAAATTTGCTTTTTTTTATTTCAAATATATTACATTCAAGTCTATAAAATTACGAATCGAATGAGCTATTATATATTTTATATTATATATATATATATATATATATATATAATATATTATATATATATATATATATATATATTATTATTATATATTTTTCATATATAGAAAAATACAATCACCAAATTGCGACTGCGGCGCCGAAAGGCAAACAGTAAAACACATGGTACAGGAATGCCCGATTAGATCCTATAACGGCCACCCTTCAGATTTCCTGGCTGCTACAAAAAGAGTCAATCGAGTATATTTATAATCTAGATGTTTGTAGGATAATATTTTTTTATATTTACTGTTGTTTGTAATTTATATCATTTATATATTTATATTTATATGAACCTGTGATGTAGCCATATGCTAAATAAAATATTAAAAAGTACCGAGAAGAAGGGAAAACAATTTTTTATTTGGACGAGACTAGGCTAAATGAAGGTCATACTGTACCATATCTATGGGTTGATACAAATGTGAAAAGTTCCCGTCAGGCATTCATCGAAGGTGTATCTACTGGAATAAACAATATTCCCGTTGGAAAGAACGCAGACTCATAATAACCCATATTGGAAACAAATACGGTTTTGTCAATGGTGGGATTATTAAGTTTTGCCTCAAAATCAACCAAAGATTACCACGAGGAAATGACTGCTGACGTTTTTGAAGAATATTTTGAGCAAATGTTGGGTTTAATTCCAAAAAATTCTATCATAGTCATGGATAATGCTAGTTACCATTTAAGACTAGCAGAAAAATTGCCAACAACGGCATGGAAAAAAGGAGAGATAATCGAATGGTTGTATAAACACCCAATTGAGTACAAGGAGAATTCGACAAAAAAGGAATTATTACCTATTGCAAGGCAACATAAAGCAGCTTATAAAAATATATAATTGATGAAATGGCATTAAACCGTGATGTAATTATTTTACGTTTACCCCCATACCACTGTGATCTGAATCCGATAGAAAATATATGGTCTCAAGTAAAGGGTGAAGTCGGACGCAACAACAAAACTTTTAAATTAGAAGACTTACAACAATTATTAGAACATTCCTTAACCTAAAAAGTAACTCCAGAAAATTGGAAAAATGTTGTTAGTAATGCTCACAAGGAAGAAAATAAAATGTGGAATTTGGATAATATGACTGATGCAATGCTGGAACTGGTAATAATTAACATTGGAGTTGAAGATTCCTTAGATTCTGAAGAAAGCAGTGAATCTGAAATGGAATTTGATTAAAATAATATTCATTTTTTTACAAATCGGCTCCTGTTACGGCCACAAATTATTTTATATTATAAACAATAAAATAAACATCTTACATTTCTTACAAATTCATTAGTACCTGTTAATCTTCATCACTCCGACACTGGCAACTTTATTTAGGCATTAGTAAACCTCAAAACTATTGTATTCTATTCTGCTTCAACCTTTATACCTGGTGGTCATACTCAATTTAAAATTGTTTTCCTATATACTTCTGTAAACTTGTTGACAAATATCTACTTTTCATTGACTCACCCGTTTCAACAGTTTAGGAATTTGCATAAATAATGTTCTATCAATATGATGGAAATGGACTTACATTAGCGCACTTTTTAACTTCACTCTAATTATTGTATCATAAAGAAATCATAGTACACTAAAATTAAGCTGAATTTATTGCATACTTATTCTAACGGTAGCTTACTTTTTAAAATCCAATAAAAGTTAATGTAATTATGTGAAAAAAAAAACTTTGTGTTTCTTAGACATTTTTATGTGTTTAATTTAGAGCGAGGAACTGGTCACGGTCTAATCTGAATATAAATATTTCTGAAACAAATGTTTTAAAGATCCTATGTCATGCAAAAACCTTGTGGAAATGTTTAAGTAATGTAGAAATATTATGTTTTTTGGGCATATTTATACAAATTTTTAATTTATTACATTTATTTTAAAACCATATAATATTGTTTCGTTTTTTTTAATGGGAAGTTCTGCATGTTGGTCCCAACTTTTCAGCTGTGACTATTTAGACTGTAGGGAGTGCTGCTCTGGAGATGCTGTATGTTATGGTTTCTTCAATGTTTCATACTGCTTTTGTAAAGAAGACTATTTTTAAATTAAAAAATACTAGGACATTTTAAAATAAACATTTTTGTAACTTATAAATAAATTAAGTTTTTTTAACACGATTTAAAATTCGTATATTTCTTCCTCACCTCTCACGTTGACGATTTATTTATTTTTTTTAAATAACTAATATATCGATGGCGTCACGACAAAAAGGCATAAGCGCCAAAATTTCTATTTGGTATCAAAATAAAATACATTTTACGTCCTATCTACTATAATAAAGACGCAGCTGTAAAAAGATTCCAACTCAACTAAAAAAAGCTTTGAATTTTCTAACCGCCAAACGAGTTTCTTAAAAGATGAGAAACCGAAATCAGTAAGCGACAAGATCCGTAGTGGAAGATGGTGCTTACGATTTGGGTCTGAAAACGTGGTTATATCAATAAGGTAAACAATAATTTAAAATATTAATTATATTTAATGTTTTTTTAAGCGTTAATTAGATTATTTATCTTGAGAAATCATAATAAACCATAAGGTTTATTTTACCAACTGTCGGTTACGCCTTTTCAGAAAAAACAATTTCGTTTATCTAACCGCCAACATAATTATGGGAGATTTTAATTCCAAAATAGGAAAGGGCAGCTTTAAAGACGTAGTTGGACCCTATGGTTTTGGAACAAGAAACGAAAGGGGCGACCGACTTATACAATTTTGTCAAGAAGAAAACATGAGAGTTACCAACATATGGTTAAAACTCCACCCCTGTCGCCTTTATACTTGGAAATCTCCAGCCGATAGAGCTCAGAACATAATAAGAAATCAGATAGACTTCATTCTTATCAACGGTAGATTCAGCACAACTGTCAAAAGAGCTTGCACATGCCCTGGAGCAGATGTCCCTTCTGACCACGTACTATTAGTGGCCGTCATAAAGATCGCTCTTTCATGCAAGAACAAGTCTGAAACTCAACAACAGATAGCACTGGATAAACTGAAAGACCCAATAATACAAGCAGAAATAAGCAATGAAATATACGCACAAATTTAAATATTGACGACAAACATTACCGAAGATCTAACACCAACATGGAATACGATTACAAGTGCTGTAACAGACATCATGAAAAACAACTTAGGGTACAAACGAAATAACAAGAGGCAAAAATGGATGACAGAAGAAATACTATTACTAATGGAAGAACGACGAAGACACCAGAATGACCAAAATGGCAGCAATATGTATGAAAACATTAACAGGAAACAAAAGCAAAAATAAGAATAGCAAAAAATGAATGGCTTAAGCAACAATGTATCGATCTAGAACATTTAAAACGACAGCACGACGATCGCAATTTACATAAAAAGCTTAAGGAGACTGCTGGAATATACAGAAAACGAAGACCAACTACCATAGTTAATCAGGATAACCAGATAGTGCTGGGTGAAAAGGAGAACATTGATATATGGGAAAATTATATCCAGCAGCTCTTCCATGACGAAAGACCCATGAGTGAAGTTTATACAGATGACCAGCTGACTGGCCCTTCAATCACCAAAGAGGACATAGAAAAGGCAATATTAAATTCAAATAACAATAAGGCACCTGGACGAGGTGCCAGAGAAAGGATGTGTTCCTATGCTTTTTAGATTACCAAAATGCGTTTGATCGTGTCCAACACCACAAGTTAATGCAGATTCTCAAGAAAGTTGATATAGACCAAAAAGACATAAGATACATTGAAAACTTGTACTGGCATCAAACGGCACAGTTAAAAATAGACAATTATATATCCAAACCCATTCATATAAGAAGAGGCGTTCGACAGGTATGTGTGCTTTCCCCTCTTTTATTTAACATTTATTCTTAAGCCATATTTCAAGAGTTTTTGGAAGATGCAGAGGTGGGAATTAAGGTGAATGGAGTATTGATCAACAACATACGATATGCTGATGATGATGTCTTAATTTGTGACAACATAATCAATCTTCAACAACTTGTCACTATAATCGAAGAATACAGTAAACGAATGGGATTAGAGATTAATACCAAAAAGACCAAATTTATGATCATCTCCAGAAACTTAGATGCACTTGAAAACTCCACCATAACACTGAATACTAAGTCTATTGAAAGAGTGAGTAAATATAAATACCTGGGATCGTGGCTTTTTGAAGACTGGGCATCGGACAGGGAAGTAAAATGTCGCATTGAGCAAGCTCGACAAGCTTTCGTAAAATCCAAGAAAGTACTGACTTGTTAAGAGTTTGATCTTCAACTGAGACTAAGGTTTACTAAGTGGGACTAAGTGGGTATGGTCAGTGCTGCTATATGGCGTAGAGGGCTGGACATTCAAAACGAGGGATATAAAGAGATTAGGCTTTCAAAATGTGGCTTTATCGCCATATCCTAAAAATACCATGGACAGCGAAAATCACAAATATAGATGTCCTTAAAAAAATAAACCAAGAACGCCAACTTTTCGAAACCATCAAGAAAAGGAAAACGGCGTATCTAGGTCACATCATGCGAAATGAAAAATACCAGTTCCTCCAACTTATAATCGAAGGTTAAAATTGAAGGCAAGAGAGGAATGGGATGCAAGAAAATGTCCTGGCTCCGAAAAATAAGGCAATAGACAGCGATTAAGGACATACAATCTCTGATACATATTGCAAAAATAGAGAATTAATGGAAAATGTGATCGTTAACATCCATTAGTGGATTTGCATCTGAAGAAGAAGAAGAACCGCCATGTGGCTATTTAAAATACACTAAGACTTAAATAGGCCATAGAAAAGTTACTACTTAACCGACTTAAATAAGGTTTAAACCTGAATAAAATATATATTTACTCTGTTGCATAGTCTTCTTTTTTTTTAATTTTAAATTTATATTTTGGTAGTAATATTATTTTTAAAAAAACTAACATTTGAATTGCGCTTAATTCTTTTTTTTAATGGTTTTTAGAATGGTTTCTCGAGGGCACAAAATAATAATTCTTGCATTGCAATCCATTTTGGAGAATCAGGAAAGAAATGTGCAGGAATCCAGCGGAAATAATAAAAACCATTGTTTATTTTCCACTGAAAATAAGGTCCTCATGAAGCGGTACAGCATGATGATCTTTTAGAGTCTATACTAAAAAACCATGAGAAAAGACCAAATGCCTAGTTCTGTTCTAGATAATTCCTCTAAGTCCAAATTTGAATATTGACAGCCGTTTATTTTCAAATATTGATGAGACTGCTAAAGAAGAGACTGATTTATTAACCTGTAATAAAAAGCTTGTACCTTACTGAGATAGTGATGATACTGATGATAGTAATAATAATGCCGCAATAGTATTTTTCTACTCGCTTACTAGTAAATTGTATATTACCTACTATTTGGATGCTAAGTAAATGCATCATAACAGATACTGACACGTAATGACTAGCACGTAATAAAAAAAATTACGCTTCACTTTTATAAAAATGTGTAATATCACATAAGCCTTGTAAGTCAGTTGGTCGAGTTACCATGGAAACGAGTTAACAGATCATTTTGACAGATTAAAAATTATTAATCTGTCAGTGTAAATATAGTGGTAATTTAATTTTTATTTTTATAAACGAAAATAATGGTAGAAAAAAGTATAGTACACAACTTGAGTTGTAAGCTTATTACATGCTTGTAAAATTACTGCGCTCGCCGCTACGCGGCTCGCGCGCAACTTTTTTACTCGCATGTAATAAGCTTCTTACAACTCTCGTTATGTAATATACTATTAGTTTATTAGTTGATGATTAGATAGTTTGTAATGATTTTATACAACATAATGATTCTTTAAACTCCGAATCAGATTCATCATCCTTGACAGTATTTCTTAAAAATGGGACTAAAATTGACAGCAGTAGTTCTAGCTCATCAACTGGTTCAATTTCTAGTAAAACATCAGGTAGTTCATCCCAAAGCACTCAACCTGAAGGTAGAGGACAAAAGAGAGAAAAAAAAAGAAAAAGTAATTTATTACGTCATTGAAAGTTACGTAACTTGGGGAAAAGTTACTGTAGAAGTAATGGATTTTGACAAGAACTCTGAGTCATGCCGATTTAGTACACAAGTTTACCTATTATTTACAAGGTCATAGCTCTTTGTTAAAATTCATTACCTATAATTCTAAAAAACGAATGCGTTGCTGAAAAAGTTTTGCTTCCTAATCCATGTTAGGCAAAAAATTGTGTCAATCAATGTAATATCTTTAGCACTGAAGACAGAAATAGTATTTTTTTTAAATTTTGGAACTTGTAGGTAATAATTTAGATTAGAAAAATGTCATTGATGGTTGCGTTTAATGTCATACCTGTAAGAGAGAAAAAGAACAGTTTCTGATTCTACGTCGTATATCTATACTTATCAATACTTTCTTTTGAAAAATGATATACAAAACTGGTTTGCTTACAATTCTTTAAAAATACTCTAAATTTTAGCCAAAAATTGATACGGCTTGCTATTAAAGGAAAAATTGAAGTTAACCTTGAGAATAGGGGGAAACATGAACCTAAACATAAAATTACTCCAGAACAAATGTTTATATTTAAAGATTTTATTAAGAGTCTTCCTGCCGTCCCCTCGCACTACTATCGAGGGTCGATTAAAAAAATTGTAACTACCAGCAGATACTGAAAGCATTTCAAATCTTTATAAATGTACACCATAAAAATAAATGAAAATAGTGGCATTCCCGTTAAAATATCTACTTTTAAAAAGTACTTAAAAAGATTATAACATTGTTATTCATGTACCTAGAAAGGATAAAGGTTCCGCATAAAAAAATGGTATGAGTACAAGAGATGCTTTGTTCGGCTTGAATGTGCCTGGCTCAGAGATGCATGGACATGAATCAGGATATGTACTTATGTTTTTGTAGACTTTGAAAAGGCATTTGATAAAGTTCAACATAAAAAGCTTGTAGATATATTAAAAAGCAAAAATATTGACAGTCGTGATCTGAAAATTATATCTAATTTATATTGGAATCAAACTGCCAAGGTAAGAGTTGACAGCCAGTACACCGAAAATATCAAAATACAGAGAGGAGTCCGCCAGGGTTGCGTGCTGTCCCCACTACTTTTCAATGTCTAACAGTGAAGCGGTGTTTCAAGAAGCGCTCTCAGACTCAATAGAAGGTATATCTATCAATGGAGAAGTTTTGAATAACTTACGTTTTGCAGACGATACAGTAATAATTACGGATAACAACAATGATTTACAGAACGTAATGCCAACGCCTTAATGAACGCTGTCATGAGTACGGACTGAAGATAAATTTAAAGAAAACTAAATGCATGATCATGACTAAATCTGCAGATGCAAATATCCAATTGACTATTGAAGATACTGCAATTGAGAGTGTTAATAACTATAAATACTTTAGGAACATGGATAACATCAGATGTAGACCAAACCAAAGAAATTAAGACACGTATTGAAATAGCACGTGCATAATTTATTAAACTTAAAAAGTTTCTTTGTTGTCGGGATATAAGGTTAGAACTACGCCTGAGAATGCTTCGATGTTACGTGTTCTCTACTCTTCTTTATGGTCTGGAAGCTTGGACACTCAAACAAGTTCATCTGAATAAGTTGGCCGCCTTTGAATTTTGGTGTTACAGAAGAATCCTACGAATATCATGGACTCAAAGAATGTCTAACATGGAAGTAACTAGAAGGATAGGAAATGAGGCGGAAGTAATATTAACTATTAAAAGACGAAAACTTGAGTACTTGGGACATGTGATGAGAGGGCAAAAATACGCATTATTACAACTTATTATGCAGGGCAAAATCCGAGGAAAGCGAAATGTGGGAAGACGAAGAATATCCTGGCTTAAGAACTTGAGGGAATGGTTTGAATGCAGTAGTGCAGAACTTTTTAGAGCGGCAGTCAACAGAGTCCGCATAGCCCTGATGATTTCCAACCTTCGATAGAAGATGGAACTTAAAGAAGAAGAAGAATAAAAAATGGTACGTTTTAATAATTTTTGTTGTTTTTTTAATACTCTTTCAGTTAATTTTCTTGTTATACTTAATATAACGTGATAATTATATTAACTTCATTTTTGTATATTTTTTTACACCAATATAACTCTAAGAAACTCATAAATATATTGCATATTGTTTATTTTGTATTATTTTTACTTAATTGTTATGCTTTAAAATAAAAAAAAAGACATCATGTCTAGCTGGCAAATTCTTTACGTGTTTGGTTCATACGCTGGTGGTTGTGAGTTCAAATCCCAATTATGAATTTCCTTTTAACCCCTTCTGTGGCTTAGTGGTAAGAGCGCCTACCTTTAAACCTAAAGGTCGTGAGTTCGAATCTCATCTGGGTGGAGAAATTTTCAGTTATTAAAAATTAATGAATGAAAATAATTTCTATCCTTGTACAATCGGTACTCACCAGAAGGATCGCAGACGTTTGGATACAATTAGCGTCTCTAAGCAAAGACAATGACGTCGATTTTGCTAAGTATCAAGACAATCACTCTACACACACACACATTACACTAGGTACCTGACTGTACCATGCCAATGATCATAGTTGTTGAGTCATTAACTCAATAAAAAAAAATAATTAAAAGATTTAATCTCCATTTTTGTTATAATTCCGTAAAATTAAAACGCGTATACGTTCCCAAGCGACATTTTTTGATAAAAATATTTTTTTCCAAATATGGTAACCGCCTTTCAAAGAGTTGAAAGCACCAAAATGTTAAATATCTCATGTTTATAATAATTGTTTTTATAACTAACACATGGTAAGTCAAAATGCCTCAGTTCAATATTAATAAAATACAAAAAAAAAAATGTAAAAAAAATAAATGTTAAGCGATATTAAACATTATTTGTGTCTAATGAAAAAAAACTGTCAATGGCGCTTATGCCTTTCTGTCGTGACACCGTCGATATTAGTTAATAATTATAATATATCATACCAACTTACTTGAATAAGTCCACATTTTATAATGTTAGCAAATTGGGAACACGTTTATAAAATTTTAAGTTGTAAAATTATTTGAACCAATTTTTTAAGTGGCATGTAATAAAAGTTCTACTTTAGAACAAAATTTCTAATGTTTAATCATATTTTCACGGAATACTCCGATTTGCTACCGCGACAAAAGTAGGCATCGGTCATCAGAGGCCAGAATACATTTTTACTTTATTTGAGAGGCATACAACAAATAATCGAAACTTTATATGATATGTGAAGCTTCTTCTTCTTCGGTATTTCCCATTATGAGTTCGCCGTTTTCGCCCTCCACAGCACTCTATTCATCCAGACACCTTCTCTGAGGTCTCTATCTATCATAGCATTTCCGAGGTATGTTTTTCATCTTGTAGCAGGTCTTCCTCTCCGTCTCTTCTTCCCGGCGGGTAACCAGTTTAATATTCTTTTCGGCCACCTATGCTCTGGCATTCTTTGTACATGCCTGTACCACTGCAGGGCTCTGTTTCCAACTTTTTCTAATTGTTTGACATTCTACTTCTATTCTGTTCCATATTTCCTCCGTTCTTATTCTATCCGCTCTTGTGATTTGTTAGACATCTCATAAAGTCCAGTTCAACTGTTCTTATTTTATTTCGTATTGTTGATGTCATTGGCCATACTTCTGCTCCATATGGGATAATATTCATTACTATGCTTTGCATAGATCCTCTTTTTGTTTTCTTTGGTTAGAGTATTATTCCATATCACTCCATGAAGTGCTCTTGTGGCTTGTTTTCCCCGTACTATTTTCATTTATATATATATATATATATATATATATATATATATATATATATATATATATATATATAATATTATATATTATATATATATATATATATATATATATATTTTCATACAAGTACCATCTCGGCTAATCATTGACCTTAAATACTTAAAAGTCTTACAACTCTTAATCGTCTCTTCTTCTAAACTTAAGTTCAAATCTGCAACCTCGGGTCCAATACATAAGTATTCGGTTTTGCACATATTTATCTTGAGTCCCCAAAGTTCATATTCTTTCTTTTATTTCCTTATCATATGTTCCATATCCTCCCTGTCTTGTGCAAAAATGACTTGATCATCTGCGAAAAGTAGTGAATTGTAATATATTCTCTTGTACTGGTATGCCCATTGTTCCGCATTTTCTATACCATCTTTTCAAAACCTGATCTATGATATATATATATATATATATATATATATATTATATATATATATATATATATATATATATATATAGAGCTTTGAGGTTTATTGGGATTATTCAGCGGTGAAATAAGTGTACTCTTTTAACTAAGTTTCAAGCTTTCGAAAATGTTTATTTTCATCATCAGGAAAAACTGAAAATAAAGTGCGACTGTTAGTAAATCATCCTCGAAATTAGTTGTAGAAAATGGTTTTTTTTTTAAAAAACGATAAAAACTTACGTTATTGAGGTTCGTATTTCGTGAGAACCAATAGAACCAATCTTAGGGAAAGATATCCCTATTAAGGATATGTTAGCTGACGTTGAAACAATCTTACATTCAGTCACTGATGTGCATCAGAGGGACATACTTATAGCTAGGTCAACATACATTATTACTGATTACTTACATAAAAACAGTAACGATAATAACTTTAACTTTTTCAGAGCTATGTTACAAAAAACTCGCAAGTTTCTTAGTGAAAACACTAACATTATTGTCATGCCTTCAGACAAATGTAATGTAACTGTAGTTCTGGAAAAGCAGAGATATCTAGATCTATGTCTTGAATTGCCAAATTCCGACAATGTTTATGAAAGGTTGAACAGAGATCCAACCAACAATGTTCAAACCAGATGTAACAACCTCATTAAGGAATTGTGTAACTCAAGGCAGATAGATGAAGCTACAAAGAAAAAACTAACTAGCTACAAGGGTGTTATACCTAAATTTTACGCTCTGCCCAAAATTCACAAACCACAGCTTGCAGTGCGTCCCATTGTTGCATGTATTGGTGCCCCCACCAACTTATTAGCATCCTTTTTAACTGAAATCTTATCCAATGCATATGTTTCAAATGAATATTACATAAAAAACTCGTTTGATGTTTTCAATAACTTCAACAACTATCAATTACCGGATGGATATGTGATTGTCAGTCTGGATGTAGTTTCATTATTCACCAATGTTCACTTAGATGCAGCTTTAACAGCTATTGAAAACAATTGGAATTTTATCAGTTCTCACTGTAATATCAACTTGGAGTACTTCAAAAAACTCATATCTTTTCTGTTTAATAACACCTATTTCACATTCAATAATACTGTGTTTAAACAAACACAAGGAACTCCTATGGGAGCTACTATCTCACCCATTTTAGCCTGCTATGTGATGGATCATCTATTAGATATGGTTATCCCAGAATTGTCCTTTCATATTCCTTTCGTAAAAAAGTATGTGGATGACTTAATCCTAGCTATCCCCAGCAATGGATCCACAGAAATCTTAAATGTATTTAATAGGTATGATCCTCTACTACAGTTCACAATCGAACATGAGGACGATCTATGCTCAGTCCCCTTTTGTAAAAGAATCATAATGAGAGCGTTATATGAGGGTAATGGAAACGCTGTCACCAAATGAAATACACAATAGATCCTCAAGGGATGCTAACCCTGCGAGCGGCTGCAAGGAATACTGGTCACACTGGTCTGGAGGGCTGGCTCGTCTTCGTGGATTTACGAGAAGATAAGGGATTTCGGGATAGGGGTAAGGACTCCTAGGTCTCAGGTCCTGTGAAGAGTAGAGGTTATGGGCTTACTTTTGAAGCCGGAGATATGCATACGCAGAATCTCGAGTTCTCCTAGTCTCTAGTGAGTCGGACGGAAGGAACATTAAAAAAAAACCAAATTAGAGTCAACAATATATTGAATCTACCCTGAAGTTACTAATACAATCGTTAACACGTTATTCTGCGCGTCGGGAGACGATGTAGCAAGATAGTGAAGAGTTGACAGTTGTACTAATATAATTACACAGGTTAGTATAATAGTACATAGTAACTAACTATGAATTTTCCGTCTCCAGCGAGTCCTTGCCTTAGCAACGATTCAGTGCTTCAGTGAAGGCCCTTAGGTCTTCCTGTCCAATTTGCACTTTTCCCTGGTACATAAACTGTAGCAAGTCTCCTAGTGTCTCGCAAGTTACGTTTGTCAAAATCACTATAGGACGTTGACAACGATTCGACTCAAATTTTCTTTAAATATGGGCCACAGCCCAAAGAACCACTTTACGTGCTTCTATGCATTTTCCTTGCGATGCAAGCTCCACGTCTACTAAATCTTGATTGTTCCATAATGGATCCATTCCCGAACTCATATGTTCGTGGAAATCATTCCAAATAGTGAAAAAGATTTTCTGACGCCACATCCCATTTAAATTTTCTTTAAATATGGGCCACAGCCCAAAGAACCACTTTACGTGCTTCTATGCATTTTCCTTGCGATGCATCGATTCCCGAACTCATATGTTCGTGGAAATCATTCCAAAATAGTGAAAAAGATTTTCTGACGCCACGGTCAATTATCTTCCAAAGCTCCATTAAATTCTTTTCCCTCTTCTATATGTCCATCTCAGTATGATGTGCCAATTTATGAAGTTAACCAACAATTGTATAAAGAATTAAATTTTTGTTAAAATAAAAGAACTTAGAAATGTCCGCTGCCGAACTTAAAAAAAATCTGTAGGAAATATCAAATAATCAAATCAAATAATAATCGATCAATCAATCAATACTTAGATATCAACTAAGGTGTTTGTATTAATTTTTTTGAAAAATTAAACTCTATTAAATGCTTTTCCTTTTTATAAATGAAACGCTATTTTTTCAATTCCAAATATCCCATAATTAATTAGTTAAACAAAGTCATATCTAATTTCTCAGTGTATATTACTCGACCAAGCGTATTTATTTAAATAGAAATATTTTCCAAACGCAAATCATATTTCACTTTCACTTGTTACATTAAACAAAAGAATTTGATATTATGTAAACAGTTAGTAAAATAATACTCAAAGAATTTATATTTTGCGCTTTTTGAAAGCAATAAACTCGTACACTCAAATGAACTTGATCTTGACCTACTAACTTAAATTCTGTATTTTCAACTACTAAATAGAACAATAATGGTTATTTCTTGAATCAATTATATTTCATTCTTATATTCAACTAATAATTAATAATTTCTGTTATACTTATATATCGTAAAATCTGTATAGTTTATGTGTTTTTTTGTGCAATATTATGGTAATTAAAAAAAACAATTATATAGAGAACATCATATAATGTGTTAGTATGTATTTTTGAAAAAATTTGTACTTGTCATCTCTTCACATATATCCTAAAATTGATATGAGGTCATTTTCTAGTGATACAAGACAAAAAAATCTACTATATACGAATAAT
Organism: Diabrotica balteata; assembly: GCA_918026665.1. Classification (NCBI taxonomy): domain Eukaryota; kingdom Metazoa; phylum Arthropoda; class Insecta; order Coleoptera; family Chrysomelidae; genus Diabrotica; species Diabrotica balteata. The sequence continues at coordinate 177,223,765 of OU898278.1, read as the reverse complement.
TTGTGTAAAACCACTAACAAGTTTATATAACAAAGAGAGAAAAAGGATTTTCTTCCAGAAAAGGGAGTCCTGCACTCCACACAATATTTACTGGATACCTCACTGTTTCTTTAATCTGTTGTCGTCTTAGGAAAGAGAAGAAAAAAATTGGAATGTCACTGGCGAAATGAAACGATGAAGGCTTCTTATAGCTACAAAACTTGCAAAAGTTTACAAGGATACTGAAGAAGTGACTTAATTATCCCTATTTACCGAAATTCCCCCAAACCGGGACCGCTGTCACCAATGTAAAATATAGATTTACGAGAGTGATAAGGGCATTTCGGGGATTAAGGGTAATGGTCCTGTAAAAATGCAGAAGAGAGCGAGAGAGTGATGAGTTTGACAGTACAACTAATATAATTAATAGGGTTAGTATAAAGAATCTGTTACCTTATGTGTATATTAGGGCTTCAACCACGACACGTTCAGTCTTCTGGAACTCGGTCAGTTGAGGGTTGCGAACTTTCGAGCTGCCACAATAACCGGACTACACGCGAATTCTGCCAGAAGATACCCGGCCCCCGGAAATCACCGACTGTCTCGCGTACTGGACGCTATCGCGTCCGGCGATCACTGCCCTGGGCGGGCCGTTACGGGCGCGCACACTGCCTGGCGTCCGTCGTTTTTTCTTGTTTTATTGTGGTCGTACTTTCAACGCCGGTTCTAGTACCAAGGTCGTAGGTTCGCTGAGTTGCAGTTTTGGCGTTATGCGCCTATTTGGGTCACGGCTGTTGTTGTTAATAGTTTCGTGCTTTTTATACGTTTAAACAATTATCAAACAATGCCATAACTAGGTCGATTGTTATACTTTGTATAATTTAAATGTATAAGTTAACTGTATTAATTATCCCTTATTTAATTTGGAATATATAATAATTATCTCGAATAATTATTATCTTTTCTATGCTACTTATTATTCCATTATCCCTTTATTCCAACTTCTCACTCACTTGCTACGCTTACATTACACTTTCTTGACACCCGGTTCATTAGAAACCCCAAATAACTCCCTTGTTATCGACTGGCATAGAAAACCTCATAGTTCTGGACGCTTCCTCAACTATTGGTCATACCATAGACATTCAATAAAAATTAACCTACTTAAACAAATGAAGGCTAGAATCATTGCCATCAGTGACCCTTCTTTCCACCAAAAGAACCTAAGAATCCTGTTCAACCTATTCATGGACAATTCATATCCAAAACCCTTAGTCACCAAAATTCTATTTAGTTTGACCCCTAACATAACACGCCGAAATGAGGAGATACAAATCAATGCCACAAATGGAGAACATAATACCAATTGCTCATATACCTCACTGAAATACATCAAAAGCATAACACCCAGACTAACAAGACTTTTTAAAGATTTCACCAATTTGAAAATAGCTTATAAAACATCATTAACGGTAAGATCCATATATTCTAAAGTTAAAGACAAAAGTAACATCAAAGATTGTTCCAACGTCGTCTACCAAATCCCTTGCAACAACTGCAATTTAATATATGTGGGACAAACCACACGCAATCTAGGCAGTCGCCTAATCAGTCATCGTAGCGACAGTAGACTATACCCAGAAAGATCTGCACTGGCAGAACATGTAAATAAAGAACATCATATTATGAATTACGATGCAGTTAAAATTTTAGCTACGGAGTCCAATTACAATAAAAGACTCTTTTTAGAAATGGCATTCATTGCACAAAACTCAAATGCAATGAACAAAAGGAGTGACATTAATCAATTGAGCACTATATACTCCTACCTATTATATTTGGATGGATCATCACATTTCAATGATGTTTCAATGACTGATTCATTGTAAAGTTTCCAGGTTTCGTTATATTTTCACAGTTTCTTTATTAAATTCTGTATAATTTTTTCCAATTCTACCTTTGTCAATAAATTGATGTGTAACAACAGTAGTACTACATAAGACAAAGAAATAAGAAGAAGTTCTGTCATTTGCCATGTCCAGGAATGACAGTTACTCTTAACCTTTCATTCAACAGTTGGCCGGCACACGTGGCCGTTGTAAACTTTTTTAACTGTCTTTTTCTTATGTAGTGTTTAAAAGTATAATAATTTATTAAGTGTGGTCTTATACACCATGAAAGTTTTATATGTGTTTAATATTTTAAAATTTGACTCAATCAATGAGTGGTGCGTAATATTGTCACCTGTAAGTGAAACATCCACGAAAGACGAACCTCAATAACGTAAGTTTTTATCGTTTTTTTAAAAAAAAACCATTTTCTACAACTAATTTCGAGGATGATTTACTAACAGTCGCACTTTATTTTCAGTTTTTCCTGATGATGAAAATAAACATTTTCGAAAGCTTGAAACTTAGTTAAAAGAGTACACTTATTTCACCGCTGAATAATCCCAATAAACCTCAAAGCTCCGTTTTTCTAACGTTGTCAGCAAAGACTTCTTTTCTTATATATATATATATATATATATATATATATATATATATATTATATATATATATATATATATTTATATATATATATATATATATATATATATATATATATATGTTAAAAACTATAGGGTGAGAGACCACATCCCTGTTTGAGGGCCTTTTGTTGTGGTGATTGTTTTTGTTATTTCATTACCTAACTTTATTTGCACTTGTGTTTCTTTATACAGTCTTTGTAACGTATTCACCCATTTCTTTCTATCGTGCATTCTTCTCATTGCTTCCCATAGTTGTTTCCTGGGCACGCTATCGTATGCTTTCACTAAGTTGATAAAGGTCATATGTGTTTTCAATGTTTTTTTCTTTGTTCTTTTCAATCACCTATCTCATAATGAATATATTATCTAAACATGATCTGCCTTTTCGGAATCCGGCTTGTTCTTCGCTATAATGGTCCATGTGTTTTTCTAGTTTTTCTTTTATAACTGATGAAAAGATTCTTGCTATTGAAGGCATAAATTATTTTTCGGGCGTTAATCCGAAATACGACAGGGTAAAACGATCCTACTTAACTTTGGTTGTGATATAGGTATTGGACTTTGTGATATCAGTTGCAACTTGTTTGGCAATGTAAGGTGTCGACTTCGAAACCCAACAATATCAATCAACAGAGAATTTCAATAACAGAGTTTACATGCTGTTTTGTTTTTCTTTTAGTTAAACACAGTTTGACAGAAGAACTTGTTGTTTGTTAATGTCTTCTTTTTTGTTAATCGAAGGCGGATTTTGATATCTTTTGATATCTTATCAAGACCTAAAATTTTTTAAAATCTTTCAGTTCCATAATATGTACATTATATTTTATTGAGTTTTGTCTGACTAACTGCTACCAGTTCTAGGGCATTCAAATAGAAATTCTGTTAAGTTTTTTCATGTTTCATGTAAATGAGTCAATTGAGTCAATTTGCAGCAGGTAATTGGTTATTTACTTGACCAAATACTTCGTGATATCATCTATGACGCTTTCTATAATGTTTTTGTTGTCAATTAATTATATCGAAGTATGCGATTAATTGCGAAGTATTTCGTTCAAAGAATATTAAGGTGGCCGTTTAAAATTACTGCTTTTTGTGATTAGTTGATAACCAACCTGTCTTTAAAATGTATCAACTAGGTTAAAATGGAAGATAGAAACAATTGTTTTTATGATTTGTATATTAAATAAAATATTTGTGTTGTTTGGTTGTATTTTCTAATATAATGTGAGTTTCATTAATAGGAATTTCTTCATGTATGTCTTCGCAAGTTCCATTTCTCTATCATGTTTCTGTTGTTGCTCTTTTCTCCTCTTTTTCTACATGAAGCCGTTGACCTGCTACTAATTTTGTTCTTTCTTATTCATTCTTCTTATTCTTATACTTTATTATTTATATTTTTCTTCTTAAATTGACTATCTTCCTTTAAAAATGCAGGATACCGTATTCTACGGATAATACCTGTATACGGCTTTTTTATTGAAAAAATAAAACATAGTTGTTTGGGTATAACAAATATTAAAACTAGATTTTATTCCTGTTATTATGATTCTTTTATTTACCATTTAAATTATATAATATTTAAAAATTATTGTATTTTTATAGACCTATTTAGTTTAGTCCTAACTTACCCCTACTATTCAATAGAGTTTTGGCCTACTCGTACTTCTATTCCCACAGGTTGTGACATAAGGATTCTTCTAGGAGGGTTGTTCTGCGGTGATCTTGCCAGATGTCCTGCCCATCTTAGTCTTTCTATTTTTATGGAGATACTACGTCTTTACCACCAAATATATATTTATATCTGTGATATATCTCATAGTTGTACCTCCTTCTCCAAACACCATTTTCACAGATGCCACCCAATATTCTTCGCAGCATCTTTCGTTCAAATCTAAGTAGGAGGTTTTCATCTGCTTTAGAAATGGTCCATGTCTCCGATCCATATGTCAACACTGGTTGTATAAGGGTTTTGTATATGGTTATATTTGTTTTTTGGCTTAAGTTTCTGCTTGTCATATGCCTACTCGATCCAAAATAGCATTTGTTTGCTAGGATTATTCTTCGCTTGATTTCTTTCGTCATGATGTTCTCCTTGGTGATCAGGGAGCCTAAGTATGTGAATTTGTTCACAACTTCAAAGGTAGAGTTATCAACAGTGAATTGGTGGCCGATGTTTCTGGCTCTATTGTTGGGTGTTGATGCCATTATCTTAGTTTTCTCCTTCATTTACTTGCATGCCCATATTTTTTGAGGCATTTGACAAGGTGGTATACATTTCTTCTAGTTTGCGTGTTGTGCGGGCAACTAGGTCAACATCATCTGCATATGCCAAAATTTGGGATGATTTATTAAAAATGTTTCCTCTGTGTCTATTTGGGCATCCTGACTCCTTTTCAGAGCTATGTTAAAAGGAGACACGCCAGCGCATCTCCCTGTCGCAGCACAACATGCGTTTCAAATGCCTGTGATTGTTCGCCCTGTATTTCGACTTTGCAAACAACTTTACGCATTGTAGCCTTAACCAATCTTATCAGTTTATCGGGGATGTGAAATTCATCCATGGCTTCATACAATTTATTTCTTAGGACACTATCATAGGCCGATTTAAAATCTACGAAAAGATGGTATGTGTCGATATTGAATTCATTGGTTTTTTCCAGTATTTGCCTTAGCACAAAGATCTGGTCTGTTGTTGATCGACCAGGCCTAAAACCACTTTGATATTCGCCAAGAAGCTCCTCTGAATATGCACTCAGGCGATATATCAAATATTTTGTATGCTGTATTAAGGAGGGTTATTCCCCTATAGTTTCTACATTTCAATTGATCACCCTTTTTGTGTAGCGGGCAAAAGATCCCAATACACCATTCTTCAGGGATTTATTCCTCATTCCAGGCTTCTCAGTATGATTTTATATATATGGTTAGTAAGAGTAGCACCTCCACATTTAATAAGTTCCGCGGGTATCCATCACTTCCTGGAGATTTACTATTTTTTAGATGTTTTATTGCATTCCGCACTTGAATTGATGGAGGCTCCAATGGTGTATTGTTGCTTGCTCCTGGGGATGGTTGATTTGGATCTTCTACTTCGATAGTAAGTAGTTCTTTATAGTGTTTCACCCACCTTTTCAATACTTCTTCTTTTGTATTGAGTATATGCCCTCCTCATCCTTACATAGTCCGATCCTTGGTTTAAATTCTTCTCTTGCATTATTCAGATTTTTATAGGATTTACTTGTTTGGTTTTCCTTTTTTAATGTCTTAAGTTCTTCCAGAGACTATATTTACCAGTGTGCGGTAGATATATTTCTTCCCTTCCGATTTTTGCGTTCAGATTATCGATTACTATTTTAATGTTATTTCAAGAACAATTGTCATATGTTCGTTTTAATTCATCATAGAAATTGTCTCTTTCTTCGTCTTCCTTGTCCTCTGTTGGGGCATGTACATTAATAAGGCCAATATTAAAAAACTTGCCCCTGATCCTTAAGCAGCTCATTCGCGGATTTATCGGCTTAAAATCTATAACCAAGTGCTTGACTTTATTATTGACTATAAAGGCTGTCCCAAATTCATGTCTGGTTCTATGGCAACTGTAGTATATATTACAGTTTGCTTTTTGAATTATGCCATGGCCTGTCCATCGTACTTCTTGTATTGCAGTAATATCAGCATTATATTGTGCTAATATGTCACACAGTTTGCGGATGTTTCCAGGTTCATTAAGTGTGCGAACGTTCCAGGTAAATACATTAAGATCATTATTTCCATTATTCAGGTCCTTATTTCGTTTATTGTTTTGTAGGACTTAAGTTTCCTAATAAATATTTTTAAATTAGTTTTAGAGTACATGTTGTTGAATCAACCAATGAACAGTCATATAAGACAGAATGGTAATCAGGCCTGGCTAAATATTTTGTGCTGTGTAACAACTGTGTAATTTTTGTACATCCGAAGTAACCTAGTGCACTGTTGCAAAGTTTTCCTGATAGTTTAAAACACCAAATATATAGGATTTTCCTTAGAAATGTAGATATGGTTTAAAGCTACACCCATAGCGGGTCTAACTTTGAACCATGCCAAAAAATGTTTTTTCTTAATTATACTTGCTACCGTTGCAATTTTTTAATACAAAATCATAATATAATATAAAAGGACAACTAAGGAGGTCAATGTAAAAATAAATCAAGAAAATATTTAAAAACTGGATTAAAGTTACCCCGAATGACTTTAATGGCGGTATCTCTTTTTCTCTCGATTGTAAACATTTTGTTGTTCTGCGTCAATAGTACAATTTTTTTCCAGGCTGATCTATAACTCGCACCCCGAACTAATAGCGTTTACGTGATTTACGTGAAAATTTTGATTTTTCGCCCGCATGCAGTGCACGAACTGCACACCTGCTAGGATAGGCCCTGGATGCGGGTATATTTGTATAAATAAACAAAAATTCTCAACTTAGAATGACACAAAAACAAATAAAGCATTTTTGTAACACGGAAATAAAAAATTATTTGTAAACACCATTCTATTTTTAAATTCAAAAAACGAAACCTTCCTAAATAAAACCTTATGTATATAAAGTAATCCTTTAAAAAATAAACAATTTAATTTTATATAGGATTTTCGAAAACAGTCACTTTATCTTAAAAAACACGTTTTTAGTATAAATATGTTATAACAACAATTGGAATGTCACTCTGGCTATCATCTCCAAGCGAATACTATCAAAAATGAAATACATCTACATATACTTCATTTTCGCTTACCTCTACTTCTTTGTTGATGCCGATCAGGTCCAATTAGGAGGTAAGAATACATTTTTAAATAATATTGTCGCCATTATATGACAAGAGATCGTCGGTTTTTTGTATTCTCCTTAGTTCTATCTTTTTTCAAATAAAAAGCTTTATAAGATTAAACACTTATCCTTTCTAATGATTTTTCAAGGTTTTTTTCTTTACTGGACTGTTCTTAAAAATGATTCTTTGCCTGTATTCTGTCACTGATATTTTTTCTGTTGAGGTGACTGTTTTCTACTTACTTATTTGCTTTTTGCTACATTTTTGGTTGAACATAAATTTAATGTGTTATTTAGAAATCGAAATATCGAAACGTATAAACGGATTTTCAACGAAAATTGCCAGTCTTCTTCAGATAGATTTCTTGCTGACATTGCTTTGAAATTCCTTGCATTCATCTTGTTGGTGGTCGTCCTCGATTTCTTTTCTCTAGTGGTACCCATTCTAATATTTTTTTTTTGGTAGTCTTTCTTCCCCATACGTCTAACATGTCCGTACCATGTTAGTTGTTGTTTTTCGATGTCTTCTATAATTGATCTTTGTACATTCAATTGATTCCTTATGTCCTCATCTCTCACATGTTCTAATTTAGACTTTCCTTTCCTTTGGAGCTCTCCTTCCAAAAATCCATTTCAACTGCCAATAGGTTACCTTTAAGTTTTTGTGATAACTGCCATACTTCTGAGCCATAGACGATTACTGGTTTCAATATGATATTATATATTCTTTTTTTCATTTCCGGTCTTATATTTTTCTGCCATAGTACTGAATTTAATGCACCTGTAACTCGTTTGCCTTTGGTTATTCTTCTCTTTTATGGTTTTCATCCCCGATAGAAAGCCCCATCCCTTTACACTTCTTTTTCCAGTGCCTGGGTACTTCGTCAAATAACTTCATAACCAACTTTTTTTCTTATTTTTGCCATTTTCCATCGACTGCTGTTATTAAAAGTTGTAAGAATATTTTTCTCTTCATTACTACGGAGTTTTTTATTTTCACTTTCTCGATGGGACTAACTGAATATTTTTTGTGAAAATACAGCATTCATCATTGTAAGGATTTTTATTAATTATAAATCTGGTATTTTAATATGAACTTGATAAATTTCTTTGTGAGTTTTCTATGGATTTCAGAGTAAAACAACGATACTACTAATACAATTTAATTTTTTCGTCTTCTCTTTCATTCTTTAATTTTTGAATGATATATAACATTCAAGCGAAATTATATACATTTAAAAGTTGTTCTTTTTGTTATTTTAGCTGGTACCTCAAAATGTGAATGTCAAGACAGCATAAATGCAATCCAGGCCGCATTGAACCAGAGCTGCACCCAGTTGACAAGCATCAGAGCAACAATCATAAGAATCAGGCAAGAAATCGACGAAATTGAAAGCGATCTCTGCATCAATGACGATAAAATCAATTCGATCAACGGCAACGTGACCGTATTGGAGGATCTCGTCAACAATAACTACGAGCAAGTAAGCACCGAGGGCTTAATTATCAACGACATCGATTTTAGAAGTAAAGAAATCCGCATCGAACTTGAAGAAGTTGATGATCTTATTACAGAAAACGATGTTGAAATCCAGCAAATCAATAGTACTCTTCTTGATTTACAAGCGTGTGCTTGTACTCCCAGAACAACACCAGCAGAACAATCAACCACTCCTTACTATTTCCATCATTAAAAAAATTGTTAAAATATCTTTCTGTGAATAAATTTTGTTTACGTACTTACATATATGTAATTTTATTTTATTTGACTACAAATATGCAGAGTGCGATTTGCCTAAATATAGCCTAGAACAGGGATGGCCAACTTGCGACACACGTGCCACTCTGTGGCACGATTGCAAAAAAATTAAAACTTGAAAAACAAAAAATAATAAGAAGAAACTTGGTAGGTTTACGGAAGTTACGATAGATGCGGCATCATTGCATCCTCTGACGAGCGATATTGCTGCGATTGGTGCACGTGATCCTAGCTGTCGTAATGTGCAATAGGTAGGACTGCGTTACCCTTGCTTAGTTTATTTTAAACTGCCCCGTTGTATATGCACATTTTGTCGTCGCGCATTGTTTCTTTAAAATTTTAAAAGTATTTGTTCGATATGTCCACGAGTAAGCCTTCGACTTCAAAACGAAAATACGAAGATGATATTGCAATTCCCGATTTTCAACCTGCTTGGGAAGAACAATTTTTATTTACTAATCGTAATACTTCAAAGCCTGTTTGTTTGATATGTGGATTGTCTGTAGCAGTTCCAAAAAAATTTAACCTGGAACGACATTATAAACAACTGTATAAGGACTTCAGCAACAAATATTCTATTAGTTCACATTTGCGAACCGACTTTATTGAAAAAAAAAGAAAACCCTAGCCAGCCAACAGTCACTGTTTCAGAAGAGAAGTGATGAAATGGAAACTATGGTTAAAACATCATATGAACTTTCTCTGCTGTTAGCCCGGAAGAAAAAAGCCTACTCTGATGGAGAGGATATTATTAAAAATAGTCTGGCAATATTTACTAAAAATGTGGGAGATGTAAAGATCAAAAATATGGTCGATAATATTGCATTATCCCGAAATACAGTCATGCGCCGTATAGATGATATGGGCCAGGATGTTGTTTCCCAAATTATAAGTGGATTACAATCCTGCAAATTCTTTTCTTTAGCGTTGGATGAAAGTTGTGACAACACAGAAAATGCGCAGTTAAGCATTTTTGTCCGTTATACCAATAATAATTTTGAAAATGCCGAAGAGCTTCTGGATTTGCGCCAACTAGTCACAACAACAGGAGAGGACATTTTTCAACAGCTTAGAAACGTAATCGAAGTCAACAAAGTTGAATGGTCAAAATTAGATAGTGTTTGTACAGATGGAGCTCCTTGCATGGTTGGTAGACTAAAGGAGTTTGTTACAATACTGGAAAACTATTTGGGAAGAAAAGTTTTTAAGTACTATTGTATTATTCACCAGGAAGCCCTTTGTGCCAAGTACCTAAATATGTCATCTGTTGTTGACCCTGTTACACGCTGCATTAACAAAATACGAGCTCGGGCATTGAATCGACGACAATTTCGAGAACTGTTCGCGGAAGAAACAAAGCAAGATGGAGAGTTACTTTTGGTAAGGATCAAGATGGAAGGTTTTGGAACTTGAAGGAGTGCGTCTTAAAATATTTGCAAGAAAACAATGAACTACCCAGTGAGTGCTCGTTACTTAATGATAAAGATTGGCTTTGGGATTTAGCTTTTCTCACTGATATTATGAGACATTTAAATCTATTAAATTTAAGATTACAGGAAAAAATTGTATTTTTCCTACTCTAGTTGGTCATATATCTTCTTTTGTGAATAAACTTATGCTTTTTTGTAACGATTTTGGAGAACAGAGATTGACACATTTCACATTAATGCAGGAATTAGCCAACAAGGTCAGTAGAACTAAAAATTATGACAGATTTAAAAACCTTATATCTATTGCTAGGTTCATTCAATACCCGGTTTAAAGATTTTCAAAAAGACACAATGAATGTTGACCTTTTCATAAATCCTTTTTCTATTTCTCTGCAAGATATCAATTGTTACTCAGCTGAAATACAGATCGAAATTATTGATTTACAGAACCACACTATACGAAAAACCAAATGTAGGGAAATTATTTCAACTGTTACTGATCCCAATTATATTGAATTTTGGAAAATTATACCAGCAAAATTTTCCTAATTTACACGAGTTAGCTCTGAGATATTGTTGTAGATTTGGTTCAACGTACGTTTGTGAGCAAATGTTCTCTATTATGAACATAATAAAATCAAAATATCGGTCACGATTAACTGACATGCATTTAAAAAATCTAATTCTGTTGGCCATTTCCGAAGTCAATCCCAATATAGATGAATTAATTAAAAAAATACAAGTTCAAATACCACATTAAATAAGTAACTGTTTAATAATTTGAATTTTAGATAATAAAAATATTTAAGTTTTTTTGTTTAACGTTTTTATTTTATTTTTATTAAATATAAAGAAAGTTTGTTGTTATGTTTTACTTATTACGTTATTTTTAAACCTCCACTATCTTGACTAAACGGAAAAATGTGAAATTTACATAAGAAATACATATTGTACCGTATATTATTAATATATAGTATCCATATTAGTATGTCGAAAAATTTTAGTGGCACGCCAAATTTTTTTTGTTCTCATATTGGCACTCGACTTAAAAAGATTGGCCACCCCTGGCGTAGAATAATATATATTTTTTTAAGTGCCTTATCCTCGGACATAAATAATATCGTGGTGCTTACTTTATACCGCTAGCGGAAGTTCTTGAGTCACCTGTAAAACTGCTCCATCCATCACCCTGTGGATCCATGATATCCTCAACAACGCAATAACAGCATTCTTAAGAAAATTCTTAGTGCTCTGTTGGTTAATATTCTGCTATTTGCTCTATTCTGCTGTGGAGCGACTTTACAAGAGAAATGTACCAAAGGAAGCTAGCACAGAAGATACAGCTGAAACAACAAAGATGTAGCAACAGAAGCTCTAGGAAAACATACAGTCATACTGAACAAAAGAAACAACAACAATACGTCATGGTTCAGAAAAGAAATAGAAGGAAAATGTAAAGGGAAACGCGAGACCTACACGAAGTACGATACATCAAATACTGTAGAAACCCAAGACACCTATAGAAGAATACAAAATGAAAGAAAGCAGTTGGAAACAAGAACAAAAAATGAACACTGGGAACAGTTTTCAAAGTGGATGAAAATCGACTACTACAGTACACAAGAACAAATATGAAGATTTATAAGAAACCATCGAAAAGAAATGGCAAAATTGAAGGAATACAATAACACACCAGCAAACGAATGGAAAAGATACCTGACGGAACTGTTTAAAGGAAAGTAAAATAATAATCAACACAATACCATACCTGAATTAAGACACGAAATAGAAATCAGTTTTCGGGAAGTAAAGATAGCTATAAATTCACTCAAAAATAGAAAGTCACCAGAACCAGAAGGAATAATTAACGAGCTTCTACAACACAGAATAGAAAGTATAACACTAGAGTTGACAAAACCTATACAAAAATTAATATTGCACTCCAAGATACCAGACGCTTGGAGAAACAGCATGATGATACCAATGTTCAAGCGCAGCACTTAAGTTTACCACAAAAGACCTAACCAACAAAACCAATAAATTCAAAACTATATCAGATGAACAACAACGATTCAGATCCGAAAGATCCTGCGTAGACGCCGTATTTGTGCTGAGTTAAAGACATATCACAGAAAATGCCATCGATTACAATAAACCAGCATATCTATGTTTTATAGACTTGACAAAGGCTTTCGAAAGCATGAAAGTCGAAGACATCTTACACCTACTGTATAAAAGAAACGTACCAATCAATATTATACAAACCATCGAAAACGTCTACTTACATAATCAAATATAGGCAAAGATAAATGGAAAACTAACACAGTGTATACCAGATCAAAGAGAAGTCAGACAGGGTGACTCGTTAAGCCCACTTCTCTTTAATAATGAACGAAATAATACAAGCAGTACGTAAATGTCATGGTATCAGAATGGGAAACAAAGAAATCCAAATATTATGTTATGCAGACTACGCAGCATTAATCGCTGAGACAGAAGACGAGCTCCAAATAATAACACACATCTCCAATTCAACAGGTAATAAATGCAATATGATAATATCAGCAAAAAAGTCAAATGTATGACAATATCTAAACACCCACTACTATGTAAAATCGAAATTGATGGGAAAATAATGAAGCAGGAATAAGGGTCCAGATATCTGTGAATAGATATCTGGACAAAAAAACTTAAAAGCAAGTAAAGCGACGGGATATCTTAATGATACAATCTGAAAGAACAAACACCTTAGACAAGACACAAAAACAAGAATCTATAAAGAAGCAATTAGACCAATATTACCACACATGACGGAGACAAGACCTAACACATTTAAAATGAGATGACTACTAGAAACAACACATATGAAAATATTACGACGAATGTCAAAGAAAAGTCTCTTGGAAAGGGAGAGAAGTTATAACATATGAAGAGCATGCAGACATTATTAGAATGGCAGAGGATAGAATAGTACGAATAGTACGAGATAAGACATTACTAGAATGGCAGAGGATAGAATAGTACGAATAGTACGAGATAAGTCACCAAATAGACGAAGAAGTATTGGCAGACCAAAAAAAGGATGGTTCGATAATTTAAACAATTTAAAATACTTATATTGAAGAAGAAACAGGTTTTGAAGCCTACATATAAGAAGAAAGAAGAAGAAGAAGAACAAGAAGAATTTCCTGAGAAAATTCTCGATTCGATATTCACTGGCAAAGCACACATTTTGCTCGTCTCCAAATATTATAAAATTTGAGTAGTTGTTATTAGTTATTAATGGTAGTGTTTTGTATTAAAAAACAGAGAAAATTTATCTGTAAGTCGAACATTAATCTCTAAGTCATCTTTTATTTTTATAATTGGATGCCCCGACAATTGAATTTAAATATCACTATAGTCAGAATCCAGAAATCTAGGCAGTAAATTCTTGGAAGTAATAGTGACGGTTCATCGCTATTGTAGGTCTTCCAATGGCGTACGAAAAATGTCATAAGAAGTTACGACAAAGCTACTTGTGTTAAATAAATATGTACCCATTTATAATTATGTTAATTTTATTATGATTATTACTGACATTTGGGTTATTATATATATTAATATAATATACATGGTGTTTGGCAATGAATGGCCATAACTTAATCTTAGATTTCTAAGATTAAAATAGACCGATTTAAACTAACTTACTTTAGTTACTAATGTTGATAATAACCTAAATAAAAGGGTGTCAAACGGTAAACTTTTATTTTTGAATATTTCGGGACAGCATGGTATCATCATCATCAAATCCTGCCTCAGCAAGTTCCTCTGCTGAACATAGGCCTCTTCCTCAGTGTTTCCTTACCTCGTGTCTATCTTGCGCTCGTCTCTTATTCGTGTTTTTTATCGAGTCTGTCTTAAATCGTCTGTGCCATCTTGTAGGTGGTACGGCCGACGCTTTCTCCTTGTATCTATTCCCGTGGGCCTCCATTTCCATTATCCTCCTTTGTCCCCATCGCCCTATCCGTCATTCTGGCTATGTGTCCTGCCCATCTCCATTTTAGTCTGGCTATCTTCCGGAGTCAGTCACTCGGTTCTTCTCCATGATGCTTCGTTGGTATATTCTGTCTCGCAAGAGTTATTCCTAACATGGACCGCTCCATTCTTCTCTGCGTGACTCTCAGATTGGTAGCTGCTGCTTTTGTTAAGGTTAACTGTGTTCCTGCTCCGTACGTCAAGACTGGGAGGACGCACTGATCAAATACCTTTCTCTTTAGCATGAGGCAGCTCACTTTTAAAAGTTTCTCTCTGTTTTCCAATGCTTGCACCACCCAAGGCCGATTCTTCTCTTCAGTTCATGAGTCTGGTTATCCCTGCCAATCATAATTTCATGTCCCAGGTATTTATATCTAACTACGAGTCTATTTCTTCCCACCAATACTGATGTCCTGGCTTGGGTACCAAATGGGTCATGTTTTAGTGAATAATATGAAAGGGCATATGGTATATCAACAACGAAATTTGGTAAGCTCTGTAGCTTTTAATGGGTATGAGGAAATCTAAATTAGCCACACAAAAATGATGAGAAGACGCCACATACGTTTTCACCCAGTGCTTCCGTTTAATACGTTCAATTTTTTTATTCTCCCACTCGACATTACTTTTGAGGAATCAAAAACCTATTATGTCTCTTAATTTTTTTACTTCGGAAAGATATACGACATTCGCCGGACAAACGCTATACTGTTCTATGTATTTGTTTTGATAAATTTTGAGTTATAGGTAATGGCATTTTACAAGAAGCTATGACCTTGTAAATAATAGGTAAACTTGTGTACTGCATCGGCATGACTCATTGCTCTTGTCAAAATCCCTTACCTCGAATTAACAATAAATATAATAATTTTTAGGGTTACATGGTAAATAGTATACCTCCCTAAAACTAAAAGTGTATTACATGAACTTGTAAACAATATTTAAACTAAGTGAAGCCCAAATTGGACGATGGACACTGTCTGTTGAAAACCATTGAAACCAGATGGTAGTAAACCTGCATCCAGTCGTTAAAGATCATACCGAAATATGCTATTCGGAGGAAAAAAAATTCCATGCTTTCTTTTTTCGGAACGGAAATCCCACATCTTAAATGAAAGTTGAAGTGTGAAATAAAATTCGAATAAATTCAATACCCAAAATGTCAACGGACAGTGTTTTAATTGCGAACATTAGAGAAATGGAACATTAAATATATGAAAAGAAGCAGGAATGGTGTTCTTTTAGAAAAAGATGAAATTGTTTTGTGACGGAGAAATTACTATACAAAAAATCCGAGAGTATCGTCGTGAAGGACGAAAAGTATACTATTTAGATGAAACTTGGATAAATGAAGGTCATACTCTCTCAAAGGTGTGGCAAGATTTGGAAATTAAAAGTCGGTCGACAAGCCTTTCATTGGAAAACACCCAGTGGGTAAAGGACGGAGGCTCATAATAACACATAAAGGCAGCGATTTGGGTTTTTGGACAACGGCTTTTACTATTCGAATTCCAAGAAAACCCAACGCTTACCATGAAGAAAATGGACGCTCAAAGATTCGAAGGTTGGTTTTCAAATATTC